>CM076582.1:1243154040-1243676651 GCA_034641835.2 Pinus albicaulis
TTAATTGAAAACTTAATAACTTGACCTAGGGAGGGTATAAGAGTGATAAATTATTGTTTGTGAGGGGTCCAAGGAGTAGTGGTCACAAGCCTTGAGCTTGTTTCAATGGATTTGAAGCCAAAAAAAAACAGGGCTTAAATATGGATCAATATCTCTTTATCCATAACTTTTTTTTCAAAACTGAGAGAGGTTTTGGTTCTTTTGCATGTTATTAACAATAACCTCCTCCAATTTTCTAAAATAATTTCCCATTAGCTGGGAATCCAAGTTTTAATTTGATCACTCAAAGTTTGCAGAAGCCTAGTACCTACTTTGAGAGTGAGTTTGGAGGCCTTCCCAAAGGATTTTTGGGATGAAAGTGGTATGGTTTGAAATATTAGGATGTATTCTAGAAAATGGAGTCATAAAGAACTGCAAAAACCTACTCCAAACCCCTAAAAATTTGACTTGAAGACAACCTTTTCAAAAGTGCAGAAAATTACCTAGAGAAACTATATTTTTGGCATTTCTCTCAAACCATAACACATGTGCATAAACTGAAGGAGGTTTTATTCATTGGCCTATTACTGACAAAAAAATCTTTCACATTTGTAAAATTCATCTCCATTACTTCAGAAACTGATTTTGAAGCCAAATTGTCCCTGCGTACAATGTAAACCCTGGCTTGATCACGAAGCTCTAAAAATGATGGCATGAGTCTAACTTGGCTCAAACCTAGAATGGTGACCTCCCTTATGGACCTTATTCTCAACTTCCATGATGTTTTTCAACAAGGAAATCCCTATCTTGATTTAGTGGATAGGGAAGGTGGAAAATTAGGAAAATAGGGGATAGTGGTAGAGTGGTTTTAGGGACAAAAATGAAGTGGAAGGAGGCTAGGGAAAAATCCCTAAATAAATTGAGGAGATCGAGTGATGAGTTGGATACAGGATACAATATGCAAGTGGAATTTTTAGTAATGGGCATGTGAAAGGTACCCAAAAGGTCAAAACATGAGGTTTCACTAGTTTTTCTACCAAAATGTAGTGAAAATTAGGGTTTTAATGAAATTGATGGACAAGATGGATGTGAGCGATATGAGATGTTAGGGTATGGTGTATGTATGTTATATGAATGTTGTATATGGTTATATTAGGGTTTATCAGTTGAAACAAACAAAATATGAAAACACCAAAAACGTAGTGGAGGTAACCTAATGAAGGAAACCACTCATTTGTTGATGAATTTTGACTTGAGAGAGGTATAGAGGGTGTCCACTTACTGTTTAGGAAGTTTATGAACCTTTGTGAAGTGGTTTTTAACCTTGGAGAACTGATTTGGAGCTCAAACACCAAAAGCACAACACACCTCGAAGCGTAGCACAATTATTGTTGGCACAAATTTGCTTATTTTTCTTCAACCCATGGAAGTTTTGGAGTATGATGGTGAGAAGAGAGGATATATTTACTTATTTCCCTATCTTTTCTAACTCCCTATGAAAATTACTTTTATGGTGAAAATGAGATTTTGTTCGCTTTCTTTTATGACATAATTGACTCTTATGGTGGTGAAACAAATGAGACCTAGACTCTGACCTAAATGAAGGTGTGGTGAATGACCTCAGACCCTAGATGATTGATGGATGACATGACCTTTGAAATAATGATGACCATGAATGCAGTGAAAGGAGTAGAATTTCAGACCTAGACATATTCAGTGAACAAAATTTTATTTGAAAAATGACTTAAAACATGAAATTTTGACCTAGGACCACTACTAAGTAAACCTGAAAGAGTACATTTAATCACTGAACTTTTGGAAAATAATAGTATTAGAGAGATTGCAGATCTATTGGATCTCCAGCAAGACGGCTGAAGAAATCCTTGGCGCAGAAAGCAGCAGAGAAAACAACAGCAGTAGCAGATAAACCAAACCAAAGAAGGAAGTGCAGCAGCAGAAGGAAGCAGAGCTGAGCAGAGGCAAGGGTGACGCAGTCTACACGCAAACTCACACAAGCCCATGAAATTACTACACATAGGTAGCGCAGAAGCTGCGCTAAGACTATCTGCTCATGCAGAGGTCAACCAGGGTGACATAATCCATAAGCTGAGTGTTGTTCAGACTGTCGAAAGTTGAGCTGGAGACCTTCAACAATTGCTGCTAGGGTTAAAATTATGTCAGTGTAGAATTTATCCTAAGCTAAGTTGACGAAGAGTGGAAGGAGAACAAATTCTCAGAATATTTCCTACCAAAGAGATCTATAGATCGATTAGAGGATCGAAGAAAGCTAGTTCGTTTTGATTGGAAGGAGTTCCAAGAGAGGGAATCGGTTGTCAGAGGGAGCAGAGGGTGCCTGTTTCGCCAAGGACCCTAGATATGAGTCTCTAGCATAGAGAGGAGGATTCATTCCGACTAAATTGTGAGAAAATGGCACTCCATGGACTACGTGATCAAGATAGGTTGGACGGCCTGTCCAAATTTGCAATCTCGAAGGCCAGAATCCTGGTAGTCATGGAGGCATATGAATTGAGGGAGCATGCAAAGAAATCCCTGGATACATTGATCGATGTGAAGCTCCTAGAGAAGCATGAAGAAGCAACAACACATGTCAAGCTCTTCATTATGGACGGGGTCAAAGATCATGTGGTTCCACACATAGCCAAGAAGGCAACGGCTCATGAGATGTGGGTAGCTCTAACCACACTCTATGAAGGAATATTTGCCAGAGGAAGATGCTTCTGGAGAACTAGCTAAAGTTATTCATGATGGCCAAGGGAGAGGAGATCGACCCTTTTCTATCCAGACTAAAATCGATCCGGGATCAGCTGAGTGGCATGGGGGTCAAGGTAGATGACGATTTCATGGTAAGGACTGCTCTCAATGCAATCACAGAGGACTGGGAAAATTTTATCCAAAGTCTCTTGGGCAGAGTGGACCTTCCCAACTAGGACAGCATGTGGGCTATCCTTCGACAAGAGGAAATCCACAGGATGACCAAAAGACAATACGAAACTGGTTTGAGCAAAGTGAAGAAGGAAGAAGAGGAAGATGTGGCCTTGGCATAAAAGAGGTAGAAAGGGAGAAAGAAGCATGATTTGTAGAAGATCAAGTGTTTCCAGTGATCCGAAACAACTGTATTATTTTTGTTGTGCTAAGTGTCTTTCAGTTTATAAAAAATGTGCATAATCAGTTCATTAGTTTGCATAAGGTTTAAGGAGTTTTTCCATGAATTGTAGATTCTTTTTAGTGAATTAGAAGCATAAAACAAGCATAAATAACACTGAACAATAGTGTAAAACAGAAAAATAAGTCACCACATGAAATTTACACAGCAGGCATGATAAAGCATTTCACCCCTCCTGAGCTACATCTGCTGGTCCAGCTCCCAATGGCTTGTCCATCTTTCATTATGCTCAAAATTTTTCTATTATATGTAGTTTCAATGCTCTAATGGTTGTTTTATCTGCACCAATGGCTCCATAATGCTCCAATTAGTTAAAAATGACTCTTCATTCACTCAGAATGGTCGAAAATTAGGCCTCTTACACTTTTTCCCAGTATCTCCTAGGAAAGCTTGACTAAAAGTGGAGAAATCTAGTAAATTAGAAACAAAACTGGCTTACCGCCAATTTAGGCATGCCCCCTAACTATTCTGCCATTTAAAACACACATTTAATGTTTGTGGTTGGTTAGTGGCCACATGCGCACCCCCAAACCGCTTGTTAATGTGGTGGTTAGCGGAACTCATGTTAAGAACTACATTTGGAAGAGTTCAAACCAGGGTTTGATTGCGTCGGGTTAACATTTATCTGTGTAGTTGGAGTTTTTAACATTGCCATGTGATACATATCCGTCGGGGACTGCTGGCGGGTTGGGACCGCCGGCAGTTCCCACCCCCAAGCACATTTGCATTACAACATAAATACAACCCAACTCCGTATATGGTTAAGAAAAATTGTATAGAGAATTCAGTAAATGGTGCACTTGCCCAGAGGGAGGTCAGGGGTCAAACCCTGCTGCCTCCCATAAAATTTTACACTACTGTTTCAGGACCACATGGCAGCTTCTGATTGGATCCTATAAACCGTACCCCAAATAGTACAAAGACACTTGTTAACCATCGATTGGTCCATAGAAAGGAATATTCTGAGGAATATTCTCTTTTTGTTGACTGTGCATCCCAGTCAAACCTGGTCAAACTGTCGCAATTTTACCTGTTTGGCATTTCGATCAGAATGCAATACCTTCCTCATATGACATCGGTTTTTTTAACCATTCACAACGCTTGAATCAGGAAGACGAGATCTACGCAACCATCCTAGTTTTAACCCAATCTTGTAATTTTGAATTTTAAGCAAAATTTATGAACTCTTGATCATCCAATGTGGTGAACTAGGACATTTCACCAGAAATTATCCCTAGAAGAAAAGGGAAAAGGAAGCTTCTAGCTCCAAGGCTGATGTGGCAGACGATGGCTCCGAAGATGACATAGCCATGAGCGCTCATGAACCATGAAAGTGGGGCGATCTTGATATGTAGAGTAGCTACAAAGTGAAGGGAGGATCCTTAAGTAGCCCAACCCTTGGATCACATACGAGCTACGGGAGCCTTAAGACGGTAGCACGTCAAGTGGAGCCATGGGTGCAAAGAATCATAGATGGAGCAGAGGTAGATTTGGATGGTGAGAGGGATCAACACAGTGAAGATGTAGCAGCAGCGTAGCAGCAACAATGCAGAGGGGTTGATGTGACTTCAGCAGCGTAGAGAAAAATTTCTTACGCAGTGCATAGTTGCAACAGTGTAGAGGCTTCAGGAGGACAACACAATGTAGAGGACTTCACTACAGAGGCAGCGCAAAGGAGGTTTGATTACACAGTGCAGATTTATAGCAGAGAAGCCTCTAGATGTCAGCACATAACAATAGCCTATGGAGTTTCAATGATGAAGATGCAACCCAACTGAATTTTCTGTCAAATATTGGTCAGGAATACTTCAATTTATTACTCTCAGCAATTGAGTTGCAGTGCAGCAGTTGGCAGCATGATGCGACAGATTGAGATGGAGTTGCAGTATGGATGTAGCAGTGTTGGTGGAAGCGCCATAAGCAGTAGTACAGGAGAGCAACAACAGTGCAGTGATGAAGGGTAGCAGACAACCATTAGTGTAGAGACCCACACCAGAGATCAGTGCAGAACTTTGGGGTGAACTATTGTTGCTAAATCACATTCCTCGCTAAGAGGGAATGTTGATATTTTGGGGTATTTGGGTAGCATCGGATGTGCTCTAGCTACCAAACTTTGTGGAGGGACTAGAGTACATGATATCTCCAAGACCCAAAAAGAGATTTAAGAAATTCCATCATGTTTAAGAGATATTTAATTAATTAATATTTTTAATTAAGGACCCTAAGTCTAAATTAGGAAAATTAAAAGATTAAAGTTAATTAAATTAAACATGTGATGAAAATGACTTAAGTCACACGGATCAAGCATATTCTAATCTTAGCTTTCAAGTCAATATTAGATCACAGTTGTTGATGTTTCAACGAGAAAAGTATAAGAATAGGGCTTAGGGTCAGTTGGAGAACACACACATAGTGGTAGAGCACTGAACCTAAGCTGGAATTTTGGGGCATGTTTTGCTAAGAATTTTAGAAGTGTTTTGGCTGCAACGAGGGGTATTATTTGCAAGAGGGATGGTTTGATCCCAGGCCAAGAGTGTAACAACGACAGAGAAGCAGTGGACCAGAGCAGCACATAGGAAGCAGCAGCTACGCAGAGCAGCCATAGCCCAGCAGGGGCAACACAAAATCAACATGAGGAAAGGAAGGCTGACACAGTCCCAGGAGGACTGACACTGGCTAGCCAGGGCAGCACAGGGGCAACGTAATCCAGTCTGGGGTGACGCAGGCCCTTCCTGAGCAGCGTAGGGGCTAATAAAGGTCATCAGGGTTGACACAGAGGGATTCAGTACAGTTTTGGGGTTTCTGAAGACTGAAAAGGGCCAAGTTCTGTAAATCCCATTTGAGGGTGTGAATCAGTTAGTTTTTTTATCTCCAGAACAGAGGTATAGATGCAATTTATTTATTTCTCTATCGAGTTAACCAGTTTGGTGCCCATATTTTTTGTACTTAGATTCTACTTAATAATAAAAACCCTCCAGCAGCCAGAAGACCAGTTTTCTTGCATTGGGTTTTTCCGGGGATAGTTTTCCAGAAAATCCTTGTGTTTCACTTTGTCATTGTGCATGTTATTCAGTTTAGAGCTATATGTGTAGGTTGTTAATGTGTTTACTTTGATGTTAATGTTGAATATTTTCAGATTAATAACTTAATGTAAGTAGGAGAAGTAAATTATAAATTTAATAATAGGATTTCTGTTTGAGCATATTCAAAAATTTTCACACTTATCCTTGTCTAATCTGTGATGAAGATCATTACAATAAGGAGTTCCCTCATCGTGATAAGGTAACTAAATTCGTTAAAGGTTCACGCACCCCTATTGTTTTGAAGGATCCATTCCCTTCTCAAGACAGTAAAATGGTTTCACACAACCCTTCCTCTTCCTCCACATCAGTGGATATCATGATGATGTACTCAGAAGTTATGGTAGCCATGAGATCTAAGGGTTACATATCTAAGGGTCATATTATAACTGGAAACGATATTGGTTCACCCAGCCCATCTTCCACATCAATTCATCCTCCTTGTGAACCATTATAGATTGCAATTTTAATTCTGACATGGTGATTCAACCGCCTCCTAAAGGTGTTCTTTGAAAGTAAGCTTTCTATCTACATGCGCAAGCTGATAAGAATTACAACATTGTTGAATATCTAGATATATCACCCTCAGCAATGTCGACCCTTGAAGTGTTTCAAAATTGTCCAACACAAAGGAAATTTCTTTTGTTAGCAATAGATGCCATTGATCCTTGAGATTCCAATATCATTGTCATTGATATTTATAGTTATGTACCTAGACTTTTGCATCAACTGGCATTCCAAATACCAATTTTCATTAAAATTAAACGAGTCTTTTGGATTAATTGACAAAGGAGATTATATGTGTATCATGTCTATTGATTCTTGGAAAGACATCGGTTCCCTAGCTATCAATCAGTCTGCGACAACTTCGAAATACTTTGATGGGAGAGGTTTTCGTCCATATGGAATTCTAAATGATCTACCTATAGAGTTAGAAGGTAAAACAGTTGCAGTTGAAGTTGAAGTTGTTGATGCTCAACTTGATTATAACCTTTTACTGGGACGAAGTTGGTCTTGTGCTATGTCGGCAATGGTATTGCCATTTTTTCATATGATAATGTTTCCCCATAAAGGAAAAATCGTAAAAGTAGACCAAATGTCTTACTACACTTCGGACCCTAATTCTACTAGTATACCCTTTGTTGGAAAACTGATTACTCTGTATGAATATGTTGGGGTAGGTTTTCTTAAGGATTCATCTCTCATGGGAAATTTTGCACTCCATCCACCCAGTTTTCCTCATAATATTTCCTAGGTTAATATGATTACATCAAGCACAGTACAATATTTTGATGCTTGGAATGTGCCTTCAAAGTCCAAATTTACCTTGTATGATAGTGAGATTCCTTTGAGTCTGTTTCAATTGTCTTATCAGACAATTCAATCATTTTCTAACCCACCATCATCTGAAACTGATCAAGTGAATGTGATTGTTGATTATTATTCTCATTTAGCATGTTTAGTACCAATATCATTATATGATACGTTCGATAACAAGTTTCCAACTGGAGACAGTATCATGGAAATCATGACCTTGGAAGAAATTCCATGGGACGATTATCGTCATCGTTCATCCTTTCTGCCTAAACTGGATAAAATCAAGAAATTTTTTTCATCTATCTTTTCATCTTATATTGTCGATAGTCCTCAATGTCCTATGTCAATCCTTCATTTAGATTCTGAAACGAATCTAGGAAACATATCTACGACATTACCCATCAACATCTTGATTAAACCTGGAATTACCGAGAACATTCACATAGGTGCTTCGTTCTCCCTTGAAGAAATTGAGACATGTAAAGCCTTATTTTAGGAATTCTGAGAAATTTTTACCTAGTCCTATGAGGAAATTCCAGGAATTAACCTTAGTATTGTAGTTCACGAAATTAAGATATACCTAGATGCCAAACCGGTTATACATAGATTACGTCGAATGCATCCACAAAAAGATGCTGCTATAAAAGTTGAAGCTGAAAAAATTACTTAGAGAAGGTTTCATTTATGCTATTCCATTGACTGATTGGGTGTCCAATATTGTTCCAGTTAACAAAAATCAAGGGACCATTAGAGTATGCGTCGACTATAGGGATATCAACAAATCTTTTCCAAAGGACAATTATCCTACTCCTTATATCGATCAAATTATTGATGATTGTGCCGGAAATGAGATTTTTTCTTTTATGGACGGATTTTCCCGATACAGTCAAATAAACATACTCCCTTCCTGTTCATTTATCCATGGGGAACCTTTTCTTATCGAAAAATCCCTTTTGGATTGAAGAATGCTCGCGAAACTTTTTAGAGGGAAATGTCTTATGCATTTCATGATATCAAACATATTGTGCAACCCTACTTAGATGACTTACCAGCTCATTCACTAAGACGACAAGATCATCCAATGCATTTGAAAGAAATTTTCAGTAGATGTAGGCACTAAAATATTCATCTAAATCCTCACAAATTCATCTTTTGTGTACAATATGGTCTATTGTTGGATTTTTCATATCAAAGGAAGGCATTCATGTCAATCTGCTTAAGCTAGAGGCTATTGCCAATTTTCCTCCTTCTTTTAATCTCCATCAACTCCAAAGTTTTCAAGGGAAAGTGAACCTTTTACGTAGATTCATACCTAACTACATCGAGCTAATTAAAGGTTTTACTCGACTATTGAAAAATGACTGCATCCCATTTACTTGGGACGACCTTGCTCAAAAATCTTTTCATGCATTGAAAAACACGTTGACCCATACACCATTGTTTCATCCGCCTAATTATCATCAGGACTACTTTTTGTATTTAACTGCATCTGATGCCACCATTGGCATGGTTCTAGTTCAATAAGATGACTCTAACACTGAACATGTCATCTACTATTTGAGTAGGAATTTCACAAAAATTGAAATCAAATATTTACATGTGAAGAAATTTGCCTTGGCAGTTGTTCAAGTTGTCCAACGTTTTTGTCACTATATACTCCTACAAAAAGCAACTGTGATCTCTGATTGCAACCCTATGATGTACATTATTACCAGAAAATTACTAGGGGGGAATACTCTAAATGGATTTTTATCCTCAAAGAGTTCGATTTAGAGTTCGAAAGATCTAAGTCTAAGAAATCATTGGTATTTTTTGAGTTAGTGTGTGACTTTCCCTTTACTGAGATTGAAACGGTGACAGAGGATTCTCTTCCAGACGAATCCCTCTTTCTCATCAGTACTTTAGATCTTTGGTAATCATTATATATCTTCAAACTCAAACTTTTTGGCTTGAATTGTCTCGAAATGATTATCGTTGAATCTGGTACCAATCCCATCAATATACTATTTTTGGTGATACACTTTATCGTCGTGGTGTTGATTCCATATTTAAACGTTGTTTGACACATGAAGAAGCCAAGAAGGCATTAAATGACTTCCATTCTGGAGCTTGTGGTGGTCATATGTTAGGGTTTTCCATTGCCCAAAATATATTGTGCGCTGGCTATTTCTGGCCCTCAATGTTTAAATATTGCATAATTGTGGTTCAGAAGTGCCATAATAAGATGTGTGCGCCTCCAAATCCTCTTCACCCAATCATAGCTATCGGTCCATTTTATAAATGGGGCATTGATTTTGTTACATGTAACCCACACTCGGTCGAGGGGCATCGGTATATTATTCTCGTAGTAAATTATTTTACGAAATGGGTTAAGATGATGCCTACATATAAGGACGATGGTGAAATTACAACCATTTTCATATTCAATCATGTAATTTCTAGGTTTGGTGTACTAAAAGCCATCATTACGGACCGTGGTAGCCACTTTCAAAACTCTATGATGACAGAACTTTCTACACAGCTAGGTTTGTGCCATGACAACTCTACTCCTTATTATCCGCAAGAAAATGGCCAAGTAGAAGTTGTTAACAAGGTTTTGACCAATATGATCAAACGGATTGTCAAAATTCATAAACAAAATTGGCATACTATGCCTTTTCCAACCTTGTTGTCATAACATACCTCTACAAAAACATTGATTAGCTTTACTCCCTTCGAACTTGTTTACGGTTTGGAGGAGATTTTTCCATTTGAATGTGAAATTTTGTCATTAAAACTAGCCATTGAGTTATTACGAGCTACCTCTGCAGAGGAGGAACGTTTTTTTTACTCAGCACAAATATATGAGACTCGCCTTGATGTTGCACTAGCTAGTGAGGCTCATAAGAAACATGTTAAGGCTCAGTTTGATCGAAACATGAATCCCCATTCATATTCGAAAGGTGAACTAGTCTTGGTCTATTATCAAGAGCGTGATTAGCTAGGCGCTGGTAAATTTGAATCTATGTGGAATGGTCCTTACATTGTAAAACATGTACTAGCCAAAGGGGCCTATGAATTAGTTAACTATGACATTGTTTCTTTGGGAGAGCCCAAAAATGGTCTCTACCTAAAGAAATATTATGCGTGATTTATCTTGGGAATTTTTTTGTACATATTTTTATGACTGTGTGCATTAGCTTTTGCATTTTTTATGATTCCCTACTACTTCTCCTACTTATCTTGTATTACACTTTATTTTCAGATGTTGACGCTCCCTCAGACTTACATTGGATTTATGATGGCGCTAGTCACAGTACTCATAATTTGTCTTCTGCAACTTAGGTGATTTATTCACCCAGTGATGAGTTAGTTTCTATTCATTGGATATGCCTTGGTCGAACAACGAAAAACCTAGCATAATATAGTGCATTCATTGAACTATTATCTCATGCCATCACATTTGGCATTTGACGTTTCATCATTAGGTTAGATTCACAACTCATGGTATTACATTTAAATGGTTTCTATAAAGTAAGAAGTTCATAAATGTTAATAATGTTTTTATGGGTCTGTCTCTTGGAAATCCAGTTCAATTACATTGAATATCAACACATTCCGAAAAATTTAAACACATTAACTGATGCATTGGCCAATCACGTGTTAAATAAAAATTTGCAACATTTGTAAATAAAAAATAATATTAATCTATATATTGAACAAGATGAAATGAAATCAAAACTAGTAGTTCCCATTAGGTAATGTCTGTATAAAGTTTGTCATACAAAATATATCATCCAAATACATGAGGTCTTGTGGCCTTTATTATCTGAATATGCTAACACAAAAAATCAAAATTTAGCCTTAAAAGAATAGCAACTAAGCATCATGATGATCATGATAGCGGACTATAGCACGAGATACTCGATGAGGCAATCACTTGATTGGTCCTGGAACCTTGACCACCTACCTCTGGTACCAGAGAGTCAAATCATTAGTCTCAATCTTTGGTATATCGGTAGTCAACCTCTCCAGGTTGTGTTGCAACTCGGTCAAGGCTTCAGCTGCATATGAGTGTAGTAATACAATAGCTACAGGCTAGTCCCCTCGCCTCTCAAAATTTAATATCCCTACTGGTCGAACTGGGTCCACATCTGCATAAACATTTCAGATAATTATCCTTGGATGTCAAAAAGGAAATTAAAAAACAAAAAAACAAAAACATCAAAATGAGAAGTTTTTACCTAGATCACCCCACAACATCCTTGTTGGTAGTGGGATATTTGGGTCACCTTTGTAATCCATCCCTGCATACGGGAAATCCTAGATCATGATGATTTGGTGTCCCAATCACAAAAAAAAAAAACAGGAGTATATTTTACCATCGGGTTATCGCCTCCATGACGAGCCATCAACAAAACCCACCACAACATACGTGGATCTCGAGGTCCTACCTCATATACTAGAATATGTTGTGGGATAAGGAGTGGAAATATCTCTAGATAAAATGAAATGAGAATGGCACCATAACTGAAATTATTCAGTTTACCATTCTTAGTTCTAGTTAGTTTCCCTTTTATGTTGGAAACTACTCCTTCACACCTATTGAAAATAGTGGACTGTGAACACTCCACGAAAATCTGCATCTGGGCCTTCATGGCCAAGTGAAGCATTGTGATCCTATATATTTTTGTGAATGTAAAAGAAATGGTTCTAAAATCAAGTTGCTTGATGGTTTTGATGTCAATCCTACCATCCTTGAGTTGAGCCCCATCAACACAATATCACCTCAAATAAGAAGCAATAGTCTTTCCACCTGGTCTTTGGCCAAATAAAGAAATTTCAAGCCCTCTACGGGAGAGCCTAGTTATCAAATATATGTCATCAACATCGATGTTTAAGTAATGATCCCCTATCATGAAACACTGATCCTGGACATCCCCGTTCCTCACCATCCATGTCATGTGCTCCAGCTAAGCTTTCATTCCCAGAGTTATCCAATAATTGTAAAGGCCAAAATTTTTCAATAATTGAGAGTTGATGGATCATCCAAGATTTTGCATCTTGTTTTTCATGTTATCTCTCTCTCTCCACTCCATTTTGAATGATCAAAAGTCCTGAAAATGAAATTTGAGGAGAGTTAGATGAATACTTGAGAGGAATTTGCAAGTTTTGGGGTGTATTTTTTGTTATTTTTTAAAACCTTTGGTGCTTTTGTGGCCATTATTTAGAAGATAGAGCACATCTCGCAATTTCTCAATTGCAAAACCACACAGATCATGTTTCTCTGTGTGTAAAAAATTACCCATGTGAGCGCTCCCAATGAAGGGAAACCACACACATCCGAGGGTGCATTTTCAAAAGTTAAATCCCCCAAAAATCAAATAAAATATTAAAATGAAAAAATAATCAGATGAAAAGCAAGATAATGATTATATCTCTTACCTGGAGAAAATAGTTTGTGATTTCGTCCACTGGTTTGATCGGAATCAACCTCTGAATTTTTGTGGTTAAAACCCTCTTTTCTGCTCTCAAATTGGTTAAAACTAAAAAAGGTAAAAAAGAAATTACTTTTTCAACTTTTGCAGGCTTTTAGGTCATTAAATATTATGTATTATGCCTTTGACCTTTTAAAAGTTAATTTTTGATGCTTTTTACTATAATTTTGACAGTTGTGATAATTTATTGAGTTTAATGTGCAGAATATAGGTTACAACATAAAAATGGATCATTTTAACTGTGAGCATACTTTTATCACTTTTTCGAGCTCTTGAAAATTACGAAAAATCGAAACCCTGGAGGTCTCTTTTAAGCCCTTTTCAGACTCTCTAAACATGAAAAGATCAACGAGTACTTAACTATTCAAACTTGAAAAAGTAAATGAATAGTCATCTATTCAGTATAAGTTTACCCATTTTCTAGACTGAATTAGACTATTGACGAAAAAGGTATATATTGACTAATCATGGTCAATAGACTTCTCTCCTACATCATTTTACCCTTTTTCGGGCTTAACAGACTAAATATACAAAAAATAACATTATGGAGTTTACTTATGTTTTTCTCTTGAATCCTTAAAACTGAAAAACGTCAAGCTTTACTTTCTCCAAGTTCGTTGAAATTTACGTTGAAAGAACTCAATGAGTTTTATTTTTGTGTCTTTTTAAAATATTTAAGCATGAAAACGACAACGATTTTACCCTACACTAGACTCTTAAAATATAAATAGTACAGGACTCGTTAATCATGACAAGAACAAACCACTCCTTCTTAGGGTTCATTAAAAATACTTCGAACGATTCATCTGAAGGATGAGCTTACAGGACAAGCAAATGTTATCCTCATCAAGCTTGAAAAAAATAAAGAGGTACTTGCCAGTAATGGTAGGGGTGAATTAGGAAAAGGTATTCATTTTTTCATTCATTATAAGGTAGTATGTCGCTCTTGAACATGACACTTCGTCACACATGTGTCCAAGTTGGGAAATCCATTTGTCTTACATATAATCGAACCTCATTGAAAATATTCAGTTGGTTTTTGGTATTATCGTTTATTCAAATGCTTCAAAGTCAATTATCATGTCGCCATGATTTAGAGATGAGTTCAACCTCAGTTCATGTTCCTTTGGAAATATTATCCTTCATTCACGTCAGTCATCCCTGATTTAGTCCTTGCAAATATGTTCTACAAAACTTGACATAAGTTTCGTGTCATATGCCCTCCTGTGACAGATTGCTTCATATCGACTTCAACTCACTATCTAGGAAGTTGATCTAGAAACCATTTTTAGTACCTTGAGGACTACATGCATTAACGGAAAGTTTCTCGTCTTCGACGATAGGTTCTCGTCATTGACCTTCGATCCAATGATTCTATGGGTGTTCAACTTTAGGACATATTTTCACACTCTATATATTGTACTGAGAGTACCTTAAGAGCCATTTTCATTATTGGTGGTTTCTCTCACGATTTTTAATGGTTCACATCATTGACTTGTAATAAAAAGGTATCTTCCATGTTTGAACTCAAAACATTTGTTCACATGGTCATATTTGTACTGCAGATCGAAATATGGAGATCAAGATCCTAGATCTAGTTTCATCCATTTAGGTTGCGAGGAGTTAGGTATTCATGATTATGTAGACAAATTCATAGTTGATGGCTACGTCAATACTGTGTCTACTATTGATATGATTCTAGGGTATTTTTTTACTTGTTCTTCGAGTTATCTTTACTATGAGTATGGGAATGCCTACCTCACTGATGATTATATATTGCGTTGTAACCCTTGAATGATGGTTGCAAGTTTCTGACCATGGTATCCAATCCGATCTTTGGCATGATAAGGCGCTTCAATCCTTAAATGAATTTTTTGACTTTGCACTTTAGGGGGCAATCCATTACACGTCATTTTGTCACCATGAAACTTGACCATTAAAATGGATCTCTCGTCATCCCTAAACATGTTTCAAAGCACTCCCTTGCAAATAAATAATATAAAACCCTTGAAGAAAATATGAATATTGGGTAGCAAGGCTTTATAACCTGTTTTATATTACTTATGTGCTTTTCCTAGTCATTTTCTGCACATTCGCAGTTTCTACCATTGAAACCTGTGCATAATTGCGCTTCGTCTTCGATTGTAGACCACGCAAATGACTCAATGAAAAGTAAAAATAAAAAGTTAATTCTAGAAGCCTTGTTGGGCGAATATATACCAACTGAAATATTCTTGGTCATATATATTCGAGCCTTAACCCTCACATCATGGAGCTAATTCCCTTTCATCATGGAACCTAATCCTACTATTAGTGGATCCCATCCTTCGCTTATGGATATGAAATATCCTTCTTCTTGGCCTATAAATTAACTACGGGCTAGAGGGTTAGGTGGGCTCCCAAAAGGTAGTCTTATGTAGTTGAATTTATATTTGGAATCTTATCATCCAAGGAGAGGGTTGGAGGCATTTGGGAGGAACCTCACGACATCAAGGAAAAGGTTTTAAGGCTCTTCTTTATCCTTGAAATAATACAAATGAATCTTTTTTTTCCATTGTATTTTCTTACTTAAATGATGAATGATTTATGTTCCTTTGGTTTATTCATCAAGATGATATCAATTTCTAATCTCCTTTTATCATTATATTAATCTTGTTTGAATTACTATATTGCAAATGCCTTTGATCTCTTTTATTTTTTTGATTGCATGTCTTTTTGAGCATTGAGGAGTTGCATTGGGATGAAGCAGGGATCTCCATCAAGCATTTCACAAATAGGTAAGGGTTCCATTATCCTTTTATTATATTTATGATTTAAACGAAGTAGGCTTAGGGAAAGAGTTATTCAGTTGTTTGTTTGTTTCTAGTTTTCCATAGCAATATAGGGAGATCGCTTTTGTCTGCAAGAGGAATTTGTCCACATAACAAGGATTTTACCGAGATTGCTTGGAGAGGAGGGTAATTTCCCTCCATAAATTTTGTCAGTATTTCTCTCAGCTAGAAACGCCAGTTTGGCATAAATTTATTGTACTCAGAATTTCATTGTTGCATAGTAATAAAAACCCTCAATTATTGTACTGATTTTCCCACATTAGGTTTTTCAAGGGACAATTGTCCAAAAATAACTGTCATATTTTAGGTGTGTGTGTTAGCACTTCTCAGTTTCCAACATGTATTTTATTTGGTGAATAAATTACAATGTGATTAATTTGATATTAATCAGAAAATTAATAAATTGTTAATCAATTAGGATAATTATTTCCAGTTTCTACATTTCAAGGATTTTTCACATGGCATCAAAGCACCTTTGACAAATAGGAGGCTCAGATTCGAAGAAAGAAAATTTCATTATATAAAGGGAGCAACAGGTCAAATTTTTTTAGCGGTTGCTCAAGGCCTAGCCAAGTAGTGTGAATTGTTGGACAAGGTTTGATTTTCTAGTTGCAGGGTGGCAAGAAAGTTCGATTTGTTCAAGGAGAAATTCCAATATGCAGAGGGACTTCCATTTCTTTCATTTTAATTTTAATTTCTTGAATTAATGGTCTAGAAGCTCACATATTCCCTTTTCTTAACCATTTTCAAATAACTTATAACAAAGCAGAAAGATTCATAAAAATAATCAAAATGTAGGTTTGATAAGAATTCACTGTTGTTTTCACAGAAAGTTAAGATTTTATGCATAGAAAAAAAGAGGAGATTTTACGCACAAAAAAAAAAAAAACAAAAACAAAAACAAACAAAAAACAAAAAAAAAACTGAATTACTGTATTTAATGAATTCTCAAAAGAAATAATGGTGAACCTATCGAAAATCTTGGGAAACTAAAAATCATGTACTACAAGTATTGGTTCATTAATACTTATGAAATAGCTCCTATTGAGCCAACCCCTAGCCAAAAAGACACAAATATCCCTTATACATCCTCTAGCCCTAAAATCCCCAACGTCTACCAAATAAGAAGTGCCATGATTAGCAAAATAAACCCTACATCCCCTGAAACTTACCTTCTGCTATCAGTTCTCCCCAGGCCATGAGTTCACCTCTTAAATAATCCTCTGCAAAAAAGAATGTACTGGAAATCATTAAAGGCAAGGAGGTCGAAGTTGAGACCCAAACTGAAGAACCATTGTTTGAAACCCTTAAAGGATTAAAACAACCTCATACAAGGCAAACAAATAAATAAATGGTTAAAATAAAACCAAGAAGCAACCCAAATCTAGCCAAGGAGTTAATTAATGTAGATAATGCGCCATTAAGTAACTTTATCATCAAGAGAAAGTAGATTACAGGCTCTAAAAAGAGTAGAGATAATGGATCTAAGGGAAAAGGTCCTATCGAGAGAAGGAAAAGTAAGAAACATAGGATGGAGAAGGTGGATGTTCTTCTAAAATTAGCCAGCACTGTGAGCTAGGAGGATTGGGGTCATTTGGAAAGTTTTGGTTATGCATTTGAGAAACAAAAATTTTGGGTTTATTGTTGACTATGTGACTCACAATGTTTTACATATAGAAAATCATTCGATAGCTGACATCTCCATTGTTAGTGATTTTCAGAAGGAGTTGACATATTCGTTGTCAGTGATTTTTAAGAGAAGCAGTTGACATCTTCATTGTCAATGATTTTCAAGAGAAGGAAGCTCACATCTTTAATGTCAGTGATTTTTAGGAGCAGGGCTTACATCTCTATTGTCAGTGGTTTTGAAGGGGAGCGTTGACATTTCCGTTGTCAACGAATTTTGTAAAAGAAATGTTGACATTCCCACTATCAGCGAATTATAAAAAATAGGCAGAAAGGAAATGTTGACAGTTATTTTGTCAGCAAAATCTTCGACTTAGGAAAATAAAGAAGCTGACATCAGAAATATCAGCAATTTCACCGGGAAGCCCGAGGGAAATGGAACTCTAATAGAAGAGAATTTTTTGGTGAAAGATTGAACTTGTTTTGAAAAGGGACCTGTTTTCCAGCAGGGAGTTTGTTTTATCAATCATGGACCTATTTCAATCATCGAGGAAGATATTTTGAAGATACCTTTTCATAGCCTATATGTTAGCATTTTTTCCAACATATAGTTTTATTTTAGAAAAAATTAATGTAATTAAAAGATATTTTCCATGTGCAAGAAATTAGAATGTTTTTTGATATTTTGGATTATTGTAATTGAGTTTGAAACTATAATCCTGTGATCAGTTGATGTAATTTCTATGAATAAAATTTCTGAAGAATGGAAAAGGGTTGGTTTTTATTGAAAATCATAGGATTCTGGTGTATTTCAGTAGATCTTAAATATATTGTAGTTTTTAATGAGCATTTGCAGAAAATTCCTGTGTTGTAGTTCCCTGTATGTTATTTTTGTTAGCACTACAATTTTCTCAAAAAATTTCAAAGTCTGGTCGTCAATGTAAAGTTCTGCCTTTGATCCTCTTTTGTCTCCTAACCCATGGTGAAGAACCTTAGAGGATTAAATTGTATGAGTCGTTTTTACTTTGTAATAAAATTCCAAAGGAGTTCAGAGTCCAATACTTTGTTTATGTTATAAGTTTGATAGGGTAAAGTCTCTTCGAAATAGATCTTTTAACTATTTTTTTTTTTAAGTCTTATTCTTTCACCATCATTTTCTTTCCAAGATCAGAGACAAAGTGTTAAGATCATGAATGTTGTTAAGAATAACAAAATAATTAGTTTTTCTTTTCATGAAAGACAACTATCATTTTCAAAAGTTATGGTTGGTTGCGCGGCGCATTGGGCCGGAACACAAATTTTTTGCCATTCATTTCAATCATCAAAATTTGCTCGATCTCTCCTTGTTCGAGTAAGTCAAAGCCACTTCCTCGTTGCTCTTAAAGAGTGTTTGGTGTTGATATGAGAATTTAAATGCAAAAAACTCAAACCCTATTGTCTTGTTTGAGAATGCTCCTAGGGTTTTGAAATTGATTTTAGTGTCAAATATTTACATTTCCCTTACCTCCTTTTTCCCCTCCTCACTGTTTATTTGCTCACCACAGTCCCCATTCCCCTATCTCTTGACATCCCTAAAGTCAATCATCCCTATCCCATTCCCATTGTCCCCATACCATTTGTAAATTTCCCTCAAATCCCAAGTTATCCCAAATAGCTAAGTGGTTGTCCCAACACACAGATTTCAAGTGGCAAACTCACAATTTCACTTGATTATAGCCCATCATTTTCATTACCCTATTCCTTCATATTCCCTCCCATTTGACACATATTTTTAAATCCAATAAAAAACACCAAAAATTCTCATACAAGACAACATAGACCTTGCATAGACCTTGGACATCATGGAGACAGATACTGATACATCCTATGATCGAGACAGTGATTCCACCACTGAGCTACATGCACCTAGAAGGCCTCATAAGAGTGGCAGACATGTGAGAGAGGAGCCCACCTCATTGGCTGAATTGCAGGCTTGTCCACTTCCCATGGCATGTTTTCAACAACATTCATGTTATCAATTTTGTGAAATGATTGCTAGGATCCATTATCATCAGGAGTTGGCTCGTTTGTTTGTATTGCATTTACATGATGGTCAGGTCACCCTTGCCGGTGTAACATTCACTTTAACACCAGAAACTATTTCTCAAGCAACCGGAATACCAAATGTTGGTGAACAATGGAACAAAAGACAGCAGATGGACAGAGTGAATTATGAACCATATATCAGGCCTAGCTTTGTCAAACAACTCAGCAGGGTGTTTCCTTTCCGGTTCCTAAAGGATTCCTATGCGCCTCTGATGAAACTCATTATCAGATATTTCAGTTGTGAGGGCTAGTTTTCACGCCTATATGCCTATCATATCAGGTTATTGATGCATTTTACCAGGGTGAGGATGATGAACCTCCATTATTTCATGTGCCAGAACATTGAGAGAATGACCACTCTTGTGCAAAGGAAAACTCCTGAGCAGCAGTACAACAGTATTTATCACTATGCACTCATTAAGATTGTGGTTTTGCATCAGCTCGGCTTGCAGGGTATTTCATGGGAGGATTTCATTTCTAATGATTTATTCACAGCTCCTCAAGTTCCTCCAGAGGTTGTTCATGATGCAGGTGAACCTTCATATCAGCATGAGGGTCAGGAGATAGAAACTACTAGTTTGCCGATGTATGTCACTTATTAGAGAGGCACTATAGGATTATTTGCAGCAGCCCGGCGAGTATTATCTCCACTTGGGTGGAAGGGGTCTCGCTTCCATCATCAGCGGCACAGGTACAGGTACAGGATAGAGGTAAGAGGCCCATGTAGGATGAGGGGCCTTCAGGAGGCCAAGATACAGGTTTCATACTCATTGATGAGGATTTGAGCTCTCCCAGCTCAAAGTTGAGAGAGACTATTCAAGAGCAGAAGGCGGAGATAGACACATTGACCGTCAAATTGAAAATATCCCAATGGATTATCAACTACCTTGAGCAGTGAAAAAAACGGTTGGAAGATCAGAAAACAATCATGGAGTTGCCAAACATCCGTGAGAACTGACAAGCTGCCCAAAGAAGCCAAACCAAGATGACATCCATTGAGCAAGAGATTGAGGCTAATAGAGAGACTTGGCTTGAGAGGGTCAATATTCATCTAGAGAAGTTGTTGGAGAAGGAAAAAAAGTGAAAGAACATGCTAAGGCACATGAAGAATCATTATTGGGCGAGGAATCATGTTTGCAAGGCGCGAATCAAGATCCTGAAGGCAAAGCTAAAGAGGGCATTAAAGCATCGCAAAAGGCATGATAGACTCCAAATTTTGGCCGAAGCTTCTTTGGCTCAGCATAGCGCTTGATGGTGGACATTCAGCCCAAATTTCAAGAAATTTGGGAAACATTTTGTCAATTTTGAATTTTTTGGCCTTAACACAGATTTTTCTGCCCGACGCGTCGCGCCACTTGGCGCGCGCTTATAATTGGCAGCTCCTCTTGAAGAAAACTTTTTATTTCTAGATTTTTCATCAAAATTTATTCATGCCTACCCATTACCTAAATATTTTGACAATTTTTGGGTTGCCTGAAGGGTCAAAAACACCTTAAAAATGACCTTTCTGCCCTCTTTTGGACACACAGGAAGCAGTGTTGGGAAAAATCATTTTTTGAGGGAAAAATGGAAACCAAATTCCGAAATTCCACTTGGGTTGGAAAATAGACAGGTAGATATTTCCAACGAGATATCCTGCGCTCAATTTGGACACCGGGAAGGCCTTCAAAATTCGCTCCAAAATGGCGCGACGCATTGGGAATTTTGGCCTAGTTTTCACTCAGTAACTCAGTTTTTCGCCTAGTTTTGCCCAGTTTGACTTTTTTATCTTCAAATGTAAAGATCTTGATGTAAATTGATGTAATTTCATGGTTTTTGATGTAATTTTGACAAATTTTCACTCATGTAAGTAGATTCATTCACCAAAAAGTGAATTGTAACTGAATGAATCAGTTTCCTATCTTATAGAGGCAAGCTGTTCCACTACCTATTTTAGAGTTCTTAGTTTAGATCTTGTTGAATCAGCTCCTAAACTAGTGAGCTCGACCCCTAGAGGCACGGGGATGAGTTATGCTTGTCTATATCTTGTATTTTCTCAGTCATTTTCAGGGTTGGACACTTGGGATTGCTTTGAGCTTCATTGTACATTTCATCTCTGCATTTTGGCAAAGGAATAGACTAGGGTTTGCAGCACTCTTTGGGATCCATGTGGCTCTATGTTTTGATGGCGTGTTTCTCTCTGTTATTTTAAGTTTATTAATGTTTCATGGGTATCATTTTCCTTCTCCTCTCTTCTTAAAGTTAAACAAACAAGTAATAAATGTGGAATTCATTAGATTTGTAGTGCTCTGCCTTGAGTTTTGTTTAATTCTCCATGTTTTCAACTATCTGAAGAGGATTCCTAAAAACCTCTTGCCCTCTTCAACTCCTCACCGGTCTGAGCTATCCATTTCATTCAATTCAAAGCATCAAAACAATTGTCTTCCTTGCCCCATTCAGCTCTCTGCAAAACTGATCATTTCCCGGACCCAAAATCTGCCTTTCCCTTTGATTCCAACAAAAACCCTCAAATTCAAATCAAAATCTTTTATATGAATACCTAGCCTAAAATCAGCCTTTATTTTAAGTCATCTCAAGCAGCACTGATCATATTTTGCTGAGATTGACAAGGAGAGAGCCCTCTCCCAATCTGGTAGGGCTAGCTACCAGATTAAGCGTGGTTTGATGTTACCCTAGACTCTACCTTCCTTAAGCCTGATGTAGATTTAGGCAATAAAATAGTGGTGACCATACTAGGGAAAATGGTTTGCTTGTTAGTGTTATTCGTTTAATAAGCTACAGACGGAGCCTGAAGTTATGCAAGGTAGCCTTCGAAACGCTCTTGCTTTGCATTAGTGAAAGTAGATAAATGCTACTTCAGTCAATCTCCGGTCTAGTTTGTAAACGTAACATTTAACTTGTAGATTCCCCCAATACAACAGCAAGTGAAGACACCCTTACAGCAGAATTTTGTTGGTCCGGAATCAAATGATGAAGAGAATGTAATAGGAGAAGAGAATCATTTCTTTACACCTGATGATATGCCAATTTTTATCACTGAAGATGAGGAGTATTCAGAAACCTCAGCTGTACAAAAAGACGAGGATTTCATCTTGGCAAATGAGACAACTCTTGAAGAAGAGTCTGATGAGTATCAGAGGGGATATATGAATGCCTTGACAGCCCAGCAGCGACAATATTCACTTAGAAACAGAGATGTGCCTATTAATCCAATTCAAAAGAGAAAGGAAGTTTCAGCACTAAAGAATGATTCACCCGTTGCACAAAAGAAGGGAAAAGAGATAGCTAATCCCACTACTAACAAATCCCCATCAGAAAATGAAAGATCCAATCAGCCAATTGTATCAAAGGAGAAAACTGAAAAGAAAGATGTTCCAGTTAAAGAGGTAGAGAAAATTTCAGTTTTTAACTTAGAAAATTAAATTTCTAAGTTAAAAGTATCCATTCCTTTGACTGAATTGATGAAGAATAGCAGCTACAAGGGTCAGGTGTCTAAGATTTTGAATTTAGATCCATTGTCTGATATGGTAAATGTGGAAGATGATCAACCTGAGTTGATTTTTGGTCCAGCATTGGATGGTGAGTCTCCAGATAGTGATGTGCCTCCTTTATATATCAGCCTTAGATTGCATGATTATGTGTTACACGATGCTATGTTTGATTCCGGAGCCTCTCATAATCTCATGCCGAGGGAAATCATGGAGAAATTGGGATTGGATATCACTAGAAAGTATCATGATCTTTACTCTTTCGATTCTAGCAGAGTAAGATGCATTGGACTCATCAAAGATTTGGTGGTCAGCTTGGATCAGATTCCTACTAAAAATGTTTTGATGGACGTGGTTGTGGCGGATATTCCTCCTAGATTTGGCATGCTTCTTTCTAGATCTTGGGGAGAGAAACTTAAAGGGACATTGTAGCTTGATTTCTCCTATGCTACTATCTTGTGTTCAGTCAGATGAGGAAATTATATCGGGAGAAAAAAATGAAGTATATGATCACCAGCAAGGAGAAACCGGTAAATCATCCAATCAATTATGTACATACTGATTTAGAATCATTTGTTTTGTATTCAGATAGTTTCAATGATGTAAATAGCCAATTAGTTGAAGTAGAAGACATTCCGGAAATCACTGAAAATTTCAGAGAGATCTTTAAGAAAGAGAGACAAAAACTTGAAAGTACCATTGAACAATCAACCTTCCAACAGTAGGAATAAGTTGATGGACAACAAGCAGAAATAACAAAGCAAACAGAATTTCAGCACTTGGAAGAGGATGAAGATGGTTTGTGGACCATGGATTTTGATGGTGCAGTAGGAAATGATGGTGCTGGAATTGGTATTTGGGTACGCAGCCCTTTTTCCGCCCCAAAAAAAGTACCGAGTAATGTAAGGGTCTGTTCTTATAAATTGGCTTTCGATTGTTCAAATAATGAGGCTGAATACAAAGATTTAATTGCTGGTCTAAAAATTCTTATAAAGTTGAATGGTAAGAGGATTGCAGTGTATGGCGACTCTGAGTTGGTTATCAAACAAGTGAAAGGTGAATACCAAGCTAAGCATCCTCGAATGCGGGCTTACTGAAATGCGGTACTAGATATCTTGAGATCGTTTTCAGATTATACTTTGACTTGTGTTCCTCATATTCAGAATGGTATTGCAAATGCACTTGCAAAGGAAACAAGTAATTTGAAAATTTCGATGAACTCAAGTAACAAATTTGAAATTCATGTGAAGCATCGTCCAACCATCCCGGAAAATCAAAGGTATTGGCAAGTGTTTCAAGCTGATGAAGAAATTGATGAATTTCTGCAAAATGAAGGTAAGTTCAAAGACACTTCTATTGATGTGGAACATGATGATGGTGGGGCTGATGTGCAAGTAAATCGGATGGAAGTTTTGCAGCTAAATGATAATGTCATTCCTAAAGGTCTAATACCTTTAGAGGAGCTTTTCGATCAAGATGACGTAGCTCGAAAACCAACCTTGCGGCCAACAGAAAAAGGAGTTGAAGATGTGAACATTGGATCAGCTGAAAATCCAAAAATGGTGAAATTGTCCAAAGCATTTCCACCACAGGTAAAAGCAAAGTATATCAGTTTATTGTCTTCCTTTGCTGATGTATTTTCTTGGGACTATTCAGATTTGAAGACATACGATACAAACATAATTAAGCACACCATTCCGATCAAGCCAAATCAAAAGCCCTTCAGGCAGAAGTTGAGAAGAATAAATCCAAATTTGTTGCCCTCAATAGAGAAAGAAGTGAATCAGTTGTACAAGGCTGGTATCATCGTTCCTATAAGATTTTCAAATTGGATTTCTAATTTGGTGCCCGTGCGCAAGAAAACAAGTGAGATTCGCTTATGCATTGATTTTAGGAATCTGAATAAGGTTTCTTTGAAAGATAATTATCCATTTCCCAAAATGGATCACATACTTCAGCGAGTAGTTGGAGCATCTCGTATGTCGCTACTCGATGGTTATTCCAGTTATAACCAAATTCTGGTCCATGAGG
Organism: Pinus albicaulis; assembly: GCA_034641835.2. NCBI lineage: Eukaryota > Viridiplantae > Streptophyta > Pinopsida > Pinales > Pinaceae > Pinus > Pinus albicaulis. The sequence continues at coordinate 1,243,179,139 of CM076582.1, forward strand.
ATGATAGAAACAAAACAGCGTTCACCACTCCGTGGGGAACTTTCCATTATGCTAAAATGCCTTTCGGTTTGAAGAATGCTGGTGCGACCTTTCAGCGAGCAATGGATATGGAATTTGAAAATGAGAAAGATGTTTTTCTAGTTGTGTATCTTGATGATTTGACAGTCTTTTCTAATTCTAATGAAGAGCACCTTTACCATTTGAAGATTGTTTTTCAGTGGTGTAGAAAATATGGTGTGTCACTCAATCCGAAGAAGAGTTTGTTTGCCATGGATGAGGGAAATATTCTCGGACATATTATATCAAAGGATGGCATCCGTATTGATCCAGCTCAAGTAGAAGCTATTCAGCAAATTGATCTTCCCCGAAACAAAAATGGGATCCAATCATTCAATGGTAAGATGAATTTCTTACGCCGCTTTGTGCCTAATCTTACAGAACATTTAAGGGAGATAACAAACATGCTTAAGAAAGATAGCGTAGTAAAGTGGACTGAGGAGGCAGTAAAGTCTTTCAATTTAGTGAAATTGGCTCTTTCTTCAGCTCTGGTTTTGATCAGCCCGGACTATACTCAGGATTTTATTTTGTTTTCATTTGCCTCAGAGCATACTATGGCAGCAGTATTGATGCAGAAAAGAGATCATCATGAAAAACCAATTTCTTTTTTTCAGTCGAACCATAAGAGATGCAGCCTTAAAGTATAACATTATTGAAAAGCAAGCTCTTGCCTTAGTGAAAGCGTTGAAAGATTTTCGAGTATATATTCTGCATTCTCACATTCTTACTTATGTTCCTAATGCTGTTGTTAAGGATTTTTTAGTGCAAACAGATCTGGAAGGGAGACGAGGAAAATGGATTGCTGCCTTGTTGGAGTACGATGTGGAGATAAAGCCTACAAATCTTATCAAAGGACAAGGGCTGGCTAAGCTAATGGCTGAGTCAAATTTGCATGCCTTGGACATTAATCTCATTGCTGCTATGTCCGAGGAAAATGAAGAAAGTTCGCTAATTCAGATATCAGAAATATTTGTTCTTTCTCCTTGGTATTCGTATATTGTATATGTGCTTCAAAATTTGTCACCACCGCCAGGCATGGCTAAAAACAAAAGTAGAAATCTGAAATTGAAGGCTGCCAAGTTTTGTATCATGAATAATGCACTCTATTGGAAAGATCCCGGTGGTGTTTTGCTAAATTGTTTGGTGGAAGAAGAAGCAAAACAGGTTATGGAAGATTTTCATAAGGGAGATTACGGAGGTCACCTTTTTTGGAAAACAATGGCCAACAAAATTTTGAGAGCAGGATATTATTGGCCGACTCTTTTTGTTGATGTGTACAAACTTGTTAAAATCTGTCATGAATGTAAAATTTTTGAAGGGAGGAAGAAATTGCAGCTTTTGCTGCTTAAGCCCATTGAAGTAAGTGCTCCTTTTCAGCAGTGGCGTTTGGATTTCATTGGCGAGATCCATCCTGCTTCTTCAGCTCAGCATAAGTGGATTCTCACAATGACGGATTATTTCACGAAATGGATTGAAGCAATTCCCACCAGGCAGGCCACAGATTCGGTATTAAATTCGTTTCTTGAGAATAATATTTTGTCTCGTTTTGGTTGTCCGAATAAGTTAATTACTGATAATGCAACAACTTTCAAATAAAAAATAATGATTGAGTTTTGTGATAAGTATCAAATCACTTTGGGACACTCAACCACTTATCATCCACAAGGCAATGGATTGGCCGAGTCCTCGAATAAATCTTTGGTCAACATTATTAAAAAGCTGCTGGAAATAAACAAGAAAAGTTGGCATAAGAAGTTGGTTAATGCAATTTGGGCAGACAGAGTGAGTCAGAAGAAATCTATAGGTGTGTCCCCTTTTGAGCTAGTATATGGAGTTGACACGGTATTTCCTACCTCTCTCGCAATTCCAGTGGTCAAACTTCTGCAGGAAGCTGGTAGTGAAGATGATCATATGCAAAGGAGAATAAATCAAATGATCCGTTTACAGCAGACTAGAGAGGAGGTTTTTCAAAAAAAATTCAAGCTGCAAGAGAGAATTAAGAAAATATATGACAGAAAATCAAAAGCGGACAAGTTTCAATTGGAAGAAGTGGTGCTGAAATGGGATGCAAGAAACGAAGAAAAAGGTAAGCATGGTAAGTTCGAAAATATCTGGAAAGGACCCTTCAAAATTGCTGCATATCGGGGTCAAAATGATTTTCTTCTGAAAGAAATGAACGGGGAATATTGTCCAGGAGGGCCGGTCAATGGTCGACTGCTCAAGCGGTATCATTTCTGAAATGTTTTCTGTTGTTTTACATTGTCACTATACATACCATTTTATTTCAGTTTCATTGCAAGTGTGTGCTGTCATCATTCCTTTAGTTTGGGGCCCGAGGTGAAGGCTATAACTCTGAAGATTGATTTCAGATTTGGTTTGAGTTTGTTGAGTCAGGTCTTTCAGTCATTTTTGGTTTCGAAATTGAGTCTGTTTGAGTCAATTTTCAGTCAATAAAATGAGTCAAGAGTCTTGTGTTGGTTTGTCGAAGTTATTGACTCCATATCCCAATGGACGAAGGCACTGCCTACTCTCCTAGAAATCTGTAGTTCTTGGCACCTCCAAGGAGCTACCATCCCCATTGGAGCCAATGTTAGAGTCGGTATCTTCATCCCTCCGTCAGAGATCAACTTTCTCTTGTTGCATTTCATTTTAGGTGTCTCACTCAGTTCAGTCAGTTGCATTCCATTAGGAGCATGGATCATCTGACGGTATGGGCTCTTTACTCATATCCCTCAAGTCTTGTACCTGCTGGCCTATTTTTGTTCATTAAAATCATGTATAGTCATGTTTGGTCTCATAGTTGGCAAAGAGTCATTTCAGGGTTTTTAGTCTCATTAGGTCTAGGGTTTTATTAATCAGGTTTCAAAATGCCTAATAATGGTCAATAAGCACATGAGGAAGCTTCAAATAAGGTTTCAGTGCAAAAATTTCATCATCATAATGTTTGATAATGATTTTTCTTCAAAACTCAGTTTTGAAGAAAAATAGTCTATTTCATCTTTGTGTAATAAATGCAATGTAATTTTTAAGCTTTTTCAGTTGTAATAATGCTCCATTCGCATCCCTGGTCGCCTTCACCAAAGCTCCATGCCATTCATTCCCCTGCAAGACAGACAGAAGCTCATTATTCAGTCAAAAGCACAAAGGAAACAAAATAGAGTTTTTAAAGTGAAATGTCAAGTTTAAAAACATTACAAAGTGGGTTTTTCAAATGAAAAATTTAAATCCTTGGCATTAAAGATATTTTCAAGTTTCAACACTCCATTTTCATGCTAAAGAGACATCAGTGAGCAAAAGAAGAGTTGTGAGGAGCGAAGCAATTGTTTGGAGGTCGGACTGTGTCAAGTTTCCAAGCGCGATGCATTGGACAGTCGGCGCGACACATCGGGTGTGCGTGGCGCATAGGGTAGCTTCCCTGTGTGTGAATTTATTCTAGCACGACGCATTGGAAGGGCGCGACGCATTGGGTTGGCTGCGCGGCGCATTGGGCCGGAACACAAATTTTTTGCCATTCATTTCAATCATCAAAATTTGCTCGGTCTCTCCTTGTTCGAGTAAGTCAAAGCCACTTCCTCGTTGCTCTTAAAGAGTGTTTGGTGTTGATATGAGAATTTAAATGCAAAAAAATCAAACCCTATTGTCTTGTTTGAGAATGCTCCTAGGGTTTTGAAACTGATTTTAGTGTCAAATATTTACATTTCCCTTACCTCCTTTTTCCCCTCCTCACTGTTTATTTGCTCACCACAGTCCCCATTCCCCTATCTCTTGACATCCCTAAAGTCAATCATCCCTATCCCATTCCCATTGTCCCCATACCATTTGTAAATTTCCCTCAAATCCCAAGTTATCCCAAATAGCTAAGTGGTTGTCCCAACACACAAATTTCAAGTGGAAAACTCACAATTTCACTTGATTATAGCCCATCATTTTCATTGCCCTATTCCTTCATATTCCCTCCCATTTGACACATATTTTGAAATCCAATCAAAAACACCAAAAATTCTCATATAAGATAACATAGACCTTGCATAGACCTTGGACATCATGGAGAAAGATACTGATACATCCTATGATCGAGACAGTGATTCCACCACTGAGCTACATGCACCTAGAAGGCCTCATAATAGTGGCAGACATGTGAGAGAGGAGCCCACCTCATTGGCTGAATTGCAGGCTTGTCCACTTGCCATGGCATGTTTTCAACAACATTCATGTTATCAATTTTGTGAAATGATTGCTAGGATCCATTATCATCAGGAGTTGGCTCGTTTTTTTGTATTGCATTTTCATGATGGTCAGGTCACCCTTGCTGGTGTAACATTCACTTTAACACCGGAAACTATTTCTCAAGCAACCGGAATACCAAATGTTGGTGAACAATGGAACAAAAGATAGCAGGTGGAAAGAGTGCATTATGAACCATATATCGGGCCTAGCTTTGTGAAACAACTCAGCAGGGTGTTTCCTTTCCGGTTCCTAAAGGATTCCTATGCGCCTCTGATGAAACTCATTATCAGATATTTCAGTTGTGAGGGCCGATTTTCACGCCTCTATGCTTATCATATCAGGTTATCGATGCATTTTACCAGGGTGAGGATGATGAACCTCCCTTATTTCACGTGCCGGAACATCGAGAGAATGACCACTCTTGTGCAGAGGAAAACTCCTGAGCAATAGTACAATAGTATTTATCACTGTGCACTCATTAAGATTGTGGTTGTGCATCAGCTCGACTTGCAGGGTATTTCATGGGAGGATTTCATTTCTAATGATTTCTTCACAGCTCCTCAGGTTCCTCCGGAGGTTGTTCATGATGCAGGTGAACCTTCATATTAGCATGAGGGTCAGGAGACAGAGACTACTAGTGTGACAATGTATGTCACTTATCATAGAGGCACTAGAGGAAAACTTGCAGCAACCCGGCGAGTATTATCTCCACCTGGGGTGGAAGGGGTCTCACTTCCGTCATCAACAGCACAGGTACAGGTACAGGACAAAGGTAAGAGGCCCATGCAGGATGAGGGGCCTTCATGAGGCCAAGATACATGTTTCATACTCATTTATGAGGATTTGAGCTCTCCAAGCTCAAAGTTGAGAGAGACTATTCAAGAGCAGAAGGCGGAGATAGACACATTGACCATCAAATTGCAAAGAGCCCAATGGATTATCAACTACCTTGAGCAGTGAAACAAACAGTTGGAAGATCAGAAAACAATCATGGAGTTGCAAAACATCTGTGAGAACCGGCAAGCTGCCCAAAGAAGCCAAACCGAGATGACATCCATTGAGCAAGAGATTGAGGCTGATAAAGAGACTTGGCTTGAGAGGGTCAATATTCATCTGGAGAAGTTGTTGGAGAAGGCCAACAAGGAAAATAACATGCTAAGACACATGAAGAATCATTATTGGGCGAGGAATCATGTTTTTAAGGCGCGAATCAAGATCATGAAGGCAAAGCTAAAGAGGGCATTAAAGCGTCGCAAAAGGCATGATAGACTCCAAATTTTGGCCGAAGCTTCTTTGGCTCAGCATAGCGCTTGATGGTGGACATTCAGCCCAAATTTCAAGAAATTTGGGAAACATTTTGTCAATTTTGAATTTTTTCGCTGATCGCATGCTTCATCTCAAGTATGATGGGTTCAGTGTGGTTTCTTGACAGTGGTGCGTCTTTTCATATGACCGGAGACAAAGATTTGTTTACTGATCTGGATGAGAAATATCTAGGAGTGCACATCGAGATGGGCGATGATGGTAGATACAGTGCGACCGGTATCGGTACCATTTCCTTTGAGAGGGAGTCTGGTAAGCCCTTCGTACTGAAGGAAGTGATGCATGTTCCAGGATTGAAGAAGAATATTATCTCTGTGGCGATGTTAGAAGACAAGGGATATGATGTTGTCTTTTGCGAGGGAAAGGCTTTCCTGTGCAGTAAGGCAACTGGTGAAATTTGGAGGATAGGGGTTCATGTTAAGAACCTTTATCAATTGCAGGTAGATGGCTGCGCAGCAATGGCAGGCAAGGCAGAAGGAGTGGTGAGCCGGGATGATGGCGAGCTGTGGCACAGGAGATTGGGCCACCTTCACCATGGAGCTTTGAAGACACTGCAGCAGATTTCTACTGGGCTTCCTAAGGGTACTCTTGCGCAGTCAGATCAGTGCAAGGGATGTACCTTGGGAAAATTTGTGAAAGCCACCTTTCACGAGATGGATAGTCGTGCCACGACGATCCTTGAGAGAATTCACACAGACGTGTGTGGACCTTTCTTAGTAGCTTCGACAGCAAAGAACAGGTACAATGTGATATTTGTTGATGATTTTTCTCAGAAGTGCTAGATCTTCTTCATGCAGAAGAAGAGCGAGACATACTCAAAGTTCTGTGAGTTCAAGGCACTGGTTGAGAAAGAATCGGGGAATCAGGTGAAGGCTCTTAGGAGTGACAATGGTGGTGAATTCATCTCTGGTGAATTCAAGGACTTTTGCAGCGCAGAAGGAATTCGAAGAGAACTCATAGCGCCTCATAACCCACAGCAGAATGGGGTTGTTGAGTGAAAGAACAGAACAATCGTGGGTGTTGCACGTGCGATGTTGCATGATCACGGCCTTCCCATACACTTGTGGGCTGAGGCATGCAATACTGCATTATATGTGCAGAACCATTGTCCTCATAGGATACTTGGCATGAGTACACCCGAGGAGGCGTTTTCTGGTAAGAAACCTGATATTTCCCATTTGAGGATTTTTGGTTCACCTGTTTACATTCACGTGACAAAGGATGCCAGGAAGAAGCTGGAGCCGACCGCAGAGGTTGGGATATTTGTGGGGTACTGATCCGGATTTATGCAGGAACACAACAGAATAAACATATAACCATAAATACAGAGATGCAACGGAAATAACACTTAATTTCATTAATATCAAAGAACTGAAATTTGCTTACAGACAAAATGGAAATAAAACTAGCTAGGGCGCTGGTAGCTATCTCTGAGAAGAGATGTGGCGGCTACAGGCCTCTGAACTGAGTTACAATGAGGCTCGAGGGCCTATTTATCATTTAGAAACAATGGGAAATCCTCAACAGCCAAAACCCTAACCCTAGGAGATGAAGCGCCAAAACTATGGGCCCCGTTTGGGTAAATTGGTGTTTCAACTTCCCAGGGGCGTAACTTTGGCATACGATCTCCGTTTGACGCGTACCATGCCTCGTTAGAAAGATCTATCCGAGGACTACAAATTTGGAACGGGCAACATCGGTCCATGGACCCATGTTGCCCTCCGTTTTCCCAAAAAACGTCGTTTGGGGCCTCAAAACGGCTCCGGAAGTTTAGGATCCGAAAAACTGCTAAAAATAGTAAACTGTGCCGAAACTGAAAAACTGAAATAGACAATGGTGGAGCCCCAAGTGGAATAGGCGGGTGACCACCAATATCCACCTGGATCATTCCTCCCCCTTAGGAAGCAATGGTCCCCATTGCGTTAAGTTCCTCCATGAGATGAGGAAATTTCTGCTGAACTTGGTCCCTGGTGAACCACTTTCCTTGGTGCAGGAGTTGGCCAGCTTTGACAACCCGATACAGTTGGATCTTCTGTTGGCGAGTGTTCTTGATTTACATGTCCATGATACAATCTGTGGTGGCCTGTTCCATGCAGTTTGGGTTTAACTCTGTTGGTGTGAGTTATTCTACAATGTCCGAGGTGTCCAGTAGAGGTGGGAAGTAAGGACGAAGGCGATCCACATTGAAGACTGGGTGCAGACCAAGGAATGGTGGAATACTGAGCTCGAATGCATTGTTCCCTACGGCCTTGGTGATGGTGTACGGCCCGTATCGGAGCGGGCGAAGCTTGCGGTGGGGTCCAGTGAGGCGCTCCTTCTGCAAATGTAGCCATACTTTGTCGCCCACCTGGAAGTTGTGTGGCACCCGGTGTTGATCATGGCGTTGCTTGTACTTGGCATTGGCTCTGTCCAATATATCATGAACCTGTTGGCGAATGTGTTGAATGCGCTTGATGAAGCTACTGGCTTTGTCAACTTCAGACTGGACATGAGCTGAATTGGCCTGAGCAGCTGCAAATGGCATGGCTACGTCAATGGGACATAGTGGCTGGAATCCCAAGCCCACCTGAAAGGGGCTATGGCCAATTGAACTGTGGAGAGCCCGGTTATAACTATGTTGTACATAGGGGAAGCTCTCGTCCCATGTGCGTGGATGCTTTGAATTGTACATGCGCAGAATGTGTACAATCATTCTGTTGACGACCTCTGTCTGGCCATCTGTTTGGGGATGGAAAGCTGTGGACTTGGTGAGCTTGGTATCCAACATCGACCAAAGGCTGGACCAAAATGTGCTGAGGAACCTACTATCTCGATCTGATATGATAGACTGTGGGATCCCAAAGTGCACCCACACTCGTTCAAAGAAGAGTTTAGCAGTGGCTTCTGCTGTGATATTCTTCTTGCAGGCCGCCATAATGGCCATCTTCGAGAATCTGTCAACGACCACAAAAACACAGTCATTTCCCTGCTTAGTAGAAGGCAGGCCCGACATGTAATTCATGGAGATGGATTCCCAAGGTCGACTAGGGGTAGGTAGAGGAGTATATAGGCCTTGCTTCTTGATGGTCGGTTTGGCAATGGCACAAGCAGTGCAGGATCTGATGTGCTTCTCGACATCCTTTCGAAGGTTCGGCCAGTAGAAATACTTCTGTAGTATTGCTACTGTTTTCTCGACCCCGAAATGCCCAGCGACTCGACTGTAGTGTGCTTCCCATATCATCTTGGCACGCTCGCTTGAAGGAACACAAAGGTGTCCCATGTGACACAAAAGTGCATCTTGGAGGTGAAAATTTGGAACTTGCGTACCCCCCAGGAGTGCATTGTAAGTTTGGCCGAATTCTGGGTCACTTTCATAGAGAAGCGGCCAATCAGAAGTCTCGTGCCCACAAGCGTTGAGTACAGTGGTGAGCGCCACGATCGGTGGCCGGCTGAGGCAATCTGCAACATGATTGGTGCTACCCTTCTTATACTTGATGTTCAAATGAAACTGTTGCAGATATGTAGACCACTTCTGATGGCGATCATTCTGCAACTTCCCTTGTGTCTGTATGAACTGCAGGGGCCTGTGGTCTGTATGGATGATTGTTTCCTTCCCCAAAATATAATGCTTCCATTGTCGACAAGCTTGCACAATGGAGTACATTTCTTTGTCATATGTGGGGTACTTGCGAACTGTGTCAGACAATGTCTCACTGTGAAATGCCACTGGATGTCCCTGTTGAGTAAGAACTGCCCCAATAGCATAGTGAGAGGCATCTGTCTCGATCTCGAACGTTGTTGCAAGTACGGTAAAGTGAACGCGGGGGCGGGCGGGGGCGGTTTCGATTACGCGGGGCATGCCGGTAGGGTCGCGACCAAAAAAATTTTGCTCTCGCTCCTCCCTTGGTGACTTGACTCAAGGGCCAAGTGATATGAGAGAATCCCAGCACGAACCTCCGATAGAAATTAGCAAGACCCAGAAAGCTGCGAAGCTCTGTTATAGTGGTTGGGGCTGGCCAATCCCGAATGACTTGGATCTTGGCTGGATCCACATGCACCCACCTTTCATCAATAATGTATCCCAGATATTGAACCTGGGTCATGCCAAAAGTGCACTTCTCCAAATTGGCACACAACTTGTGTTGCCGCAGTGTTTGGAGGACTTGTCGGATGTGGTGAAGGTGCTCTTCCCAAGTTTGGCTGAAGATTAGAATGTCATCCAAGTACACCACTACAAATGAGTTGGTGAATGGCCGCAAGATGTCATCCATCATCCTCATGAAGGTGGCGGGAGCATTCGTCAACCCGAAAGGCATGACCATCCATTCGAAAAGGCCTTCCTTGGCTTTGAAGGCAGTCTTCCACACATCGGAGGGTTCAATTGGTACCTGGTGATACCCAGACTTCAGGTCGATCTTGCTGAAATATTTTGCACCTTGAGTTGGTCCAGAAGGTCATCAATCCGTGGGATTGGGTACCTATTCCGGACAGTGATCTTGTTCAGCACCCGATAGTCAATACAGAGTCTCCACGTCCCATCCTTCTTCTGTACCAACACGATAGGGCTCCCACAGGGCGATGAACTTGGTCTGATGTGACCTTTCTGCAACAGCTCACAGATACGTACGCAGTTTAAATATTCTCCCGAACGGACGGCAGGTAGACGCGGTCCATTGAGTGGCGGCGCACGGGGTCGGTCGATGGGGTGCTTCGATTGGAAACGATGCCGAAGGGAACCCATTATGGTGAGGTGAATATCTCCGTGCTCTCCCCAACCTTATCCATTTGTTGTTGTTGTGCGGAAGGAGCTGCGGCAGAGGGATGTGGCCACGGTATTCTTCTTGCCTTGGGGATCATCGGGGAAAACGGGAATTTCTGGTTTGGAAATAGGCTTACGCATTGTTTCTGCGGTAACCAAAGATGGCGGTGGTACCTGCGAGTGTCTGTCTGAACTTATTTCCCAAAGTAACAATAACAGCACGAGGTCGAGACTCATGCACAGCATGACGCTTCCACAAGTATGGTTGTCCTAATAATACATCAGAAACATCAATAGGAGCAACGTCACATAATACCTCATCCGTGAAGGGCTTGATGCTATAGGGAAGGCGGCACTGCTGGCTGCCGCGGAGATCTCGTCCTTGGTGAAGCCACCCGATGGTGTATGGATGTGGGTGAGCTGTGGTCGGCAAGCCCAACCGCTTCACGGCGTCTGCTGAAATGAGGTTCTTTTGGCTCCCATTGTCGACGATGAACTGTACAGGGGAGCCCTTTACCCACATCTGGGAGTGGAAGAGACGTTCCTCCTCCTCTGGATCTTCCGGTTCCTCCTTCTGGACCTTTGTAGTGGCAACAGTGGCGTTGGGCTCCGCATCAATAATCTGTTTCCCTTTTTCATTCACCTTTTCAGGTTCTGATTTGGAGTCAGAGCATGCATTTGACTCAGAAGCCCTCATCTCGACCACTAGCGACTGCTTGGCCCGACACTCACTTGTGTTGTGAGTGGAGCTCTTATGGAACTCACACCACTTTCCCGTGTCCTTCTTTGGCTTTGCGGTCTTGTTATTTTCTTGTGGCTTTGACGGGTTGTCTTTAGCCGCCATGCCTTGGCTCTATCCTTTGTTCTGCGGTTTGGAAGCACCTTTCCCTTGCTTTTGATTCGCAGATCCAAAGTCTCGCTTCTTCTGTTTGAATTTCTGCTCAATCTTGGCAGCATACCGGTATGCCGTACCAAGCGAGGAGATGTCGAGGAACTCCATTTCCTCATGAATGTATCTGTGCAGACAACTGCGATACTTTAGCACCAAATGTTTCTCTGAATCTTTGATACCCAACTTTGTGCGCAGGGTATGGAACAGATTCGTCGGCTCATGCACATCTTGATCCCTTTGTTGTCGCAGCGTGGTCCATTGTATGTACTTGTCCTCATAGCTCCCCACGGGATAGTACTGTTCCTTGACGGCATCTCGGAAAGAATTCCAAGTTGGTACGGCCGAGAACAGAGAGGGTTCTGTCTGGTCCTTGTTCTCACAGTAGGTTTCCCACCAGTCCTTAACATGGGGGTAGCTTTGAGGAGTGCAAAAATAATCTTCTCCCGGTCTGAAAAGTCATGAACCGAGAAATATCCTTCTAACAGATTCAACCATCTATCTACGGCATCTGCGTCTATTTGACCCTCAAATATGGGAATGTCAAAATTTACTTGTACCTTAAAAGAAGTCGCGCCTCCAGAGTGGCTGCTGGATGCAGATGCGCCGCCGGTGGGTAGCCGTTGAAGGATCTGAGCAAAGTTATCCATCATCACGTTCCTTTGTCTTTCGAGGGCCTCCTCGAGCGATATTTTGATAGGATCTCCTGCTCCCTCATCTTTCTTTTCGTCCCCCATGGGCGTCCGTCGAGGTTTGCGAGGCTGATCTTGCAAAGGTTCCACCAGATCGAGCCCTAGCTCCTTATACCCCGACCTCGTTGGGGACATACAAAGAAGGATCGAGAAAAAGCAGACCGCTCTGATACCACTGATCCAGATTTATGCAGGAACGCAACAGAATAAACATATAACCATAAATACAGAGATGCAGCGGAAATAACACTTCATTTCATTAATATCGAAGAACTGAAATTTGCTTACAGACAAAATGGAAATAAAACTAGCTAGGGCGCTGGTAGCTATCTCTGAGAAGAGATGTGGCGGCTACAGGCCTCTGAACTGTGTTACAATGAGGCTCGAGGGCCTATTTATCTTTTAGAAACAATGGGAAATCCTAAACAGCCAAAACCCTAACCCTAGGAGATGAAGCGCCAAAACTATGGGCCCCGTTTGGGTAAATTGGTGTTTCAACTTCCCAGGGGCGTAACTTTGGCATACGATCTCCGTTTGACGCGTACCATACCTTGTTAGAAAGATCTATCTGAGGACTACAAATTTGGAATGGGCAACATCGGTCCATGGACCCATGTTGCTCTCCATTTTCCCAAAAAACGTCGTTTAGGGCCTCAAAACGGCTCCGGAAGTTTAGGACCCGAAAAACTGCTAAAAATAGTAAACTGTGCCGAAACTGAAAAACTGAAATAGACAATGGTGGAGCCCCAAGTGGAATAGGCAGGTGACCACCAATATCCACCTGGATCAGGTACACTAATATGCCCCACAAATATCATGTGTATTTTCTAGACAGTCGCAAGATTGTTGTGCGACAGGATATCAAATTTCATGAGGAGAAAGCCATGAAGTGTTCGTTTGAGAGGGAGCCACACTTGCATGCAGATGAGGATCTATTAGTTCCTAAGGATGAGCCTCAGGATGTGGATCAGCCACAAGAGGAGGTTCATGGAGTGGAAGAGACCACTCATGCAGCGCCAACCATTATAGGGCGAAAGCGCACTACAGAACTGAGCGACTCACTCAAGATGCAGAGAAGATTGTAGGAGCACCTACATCACAGCGCAGACAGAGATAGTCACCTGACCGGTACACTGGATACATGGATCTTATGAGAAAGTGTATGGTGACAGAGCCATCCTCTTTCGAGGAAGCTGTGGAGGATCCCACATGGGTAGATGCCATGGTGGAAGAGTATGATTCGATTGTCAGAAACAGTGCATGGGAGATTGTCCCAAGGTCGGAAGGGAAATCAGTGGTAGGTTCGAGATGGATCTACAAAGTGAAGCAAGCAGCTGACGGGATTGTGGAGAAGTACAAGGCAAGATTTGTTGCCCGAGGCTTCTCACAGATTGAGGGGATCGATTATGAGGAAACCTTTGCACCTGTTGCAAGGTATTCTTCCATACGGATGATTCTTGCTCTCTCAGCGCAGATGGGGTGGCACATTCATCAGATGGATGTGAAGACTGCGTTCCTCAAAGGAGTAATTGAGGAGGAGGTATACATAGAGTAGCTTGAAGGTTTCGAGATCTTCAGCAGCGAGTCACATGTGTGCAGGCTCAAGAGAGCATTGTATGGGTTGAAACAAGCACCTTGTGCTTGGTACACACGGATAGACAGTTATTTCACTGGACTTGGATTCTCCAAGAGTGAGGTGGATCTGAACCTATACCAGATTGTGGTGGGGGGTAAGTTGCTGATCATTGTACTTTATGTAGATGATTTGATTCTAACAAGTGATGAATTGTTGATACTCTCATGCAAGGCTGATCTTGCAAAAGAGTTTGAGATGAAGGACTTGGGCCTCCTTCATTATTTCCTGGGATTGGAAATTTGGCAGCGCAGTGATGGACTGTTTGTGTCTCATGGAAAGTATGCCCGGGAGATACTAGAGAAGTTCAACATGCATGGCTGCAAGCTTATCGACACTTCTCTTCCTGGTGGATGGAGGAAAGAGGATGCTACATCGGTAGAGGTAGTGGATGCCACTGTTTACCGATAGTTGGTGGGGTCGCTTATGTATCTGGTCAATACATGACCCGACATATGCTATGTTGTTAACCAGCTTTCACAAGCTATGGTTAAGCCTACCAAGCTCTACTGGAAGGCAGGAAAGCATGTATTGAGATATCTCAGAGGCACATCGGGATAGGGATTATGGTACGGAACGGTTGGATGAGTGAAGCGTGTGGCTTCACGGATGCGAATTGGGAAGGGAGCCCGATGGACAGAAGAGCACATGCGGAAAGTTTTCGGTATCGGGTCGACAACGATTTCTTAGTACGGCCAGGAAGCGAGAGATGCAGCAACTCGATTCAACGGTAGGAGTACATGGCAACAAGTTTGGCTGCATGCGAGGCTATATGGATGAGGAAGATCCTGGTCGGGTTGTTCGGTTCACACTTAGATCCTACTGTGATATATTGTGATAATCAAAGTTGCATCAAACTCTCAGTTAATCCAGTATTTCATGATAGATCTAAACACATTGACATCCGGTATCATCATATCAGAGATTGTGTGCAGCGGAAGATCATGTTACTTTCATACATTCCCACGGAGGATCAGGATGCTGATATCTTGACGAAGGCAGTCACCAAGAGAAAATTTGAATACCACATGGGCAGGATAGAGGTGGCAGATAATCCTTATCTTTTTGAGAGGGAGTTTTGAGATTGCAACAAGATGATGAGCTTAGTGGAAAGAAGTCGCCTTCACTAAGTGGGCCCGCAGGCTATTTTTGGCGCAAAGTCTATTTTTAGACTATGTCTATTTTTAGAAATGTCGATCATATTCTATGAGTTGCAGGATGCTATTTGTGGATGGTTGTTCAAGTTGGAAAAATAGATGGACTTCTATTTTTAGACATATTTGGCGGAATATATTTTTAGATTTCCAGTCTAAAAATAAATATGTTGAATATTGTTAGCTCTTAATAATATTTAGACTATAAACATTATCTTATTCTCTTGGAGCACTTCAGTTAAGTGCACAGATGTGGCACAGCAGCTGACAGAAGGAATTACACTATTCCTGAGGGTTATGTGGAGCTATTGCATGGATACTTCAGTTAGAACTCATGTGACAGAGTTTGGTGGAGTTATTGAGGTAGTTGATGGATTTGTGTTTAGTTTAACTGAGTTAAACATAGTTGAGCTAGTTGTATCTAGTCTAACTGATTGATACACTAGTGAGAGTGGTGTGAATTAATTATTAATTAATTCAATAATTATTAACTCATTAATCAACTAAAGAATACATCATTTAACTTCAGTGCATGGACAGTTTCAGTGGATACCAGTGAAGAGGTAGGTGAAATTGCAGTGTGACTATCAGTTGTGACTATACTGGTGCATGAGTTTGCACCACACATTGATGGAGATGCCAATGAGGATTGCGCAGTGCATACCAGGTGGATTCGAGTTCATTTAGAGCCCATATTCAGTAGGGATTGCGCAGTAGAGGCAGGCTAACAGGTGGCAGAGATTGGAGCATGTGTTTTGCTAGATCAGACCTGATTAGTGTGTAGCAATTGGAGATTGTACTGAGAGCTTGTGAGGAGCTTTGTATGATGATTGTTACATGATCTCTATGACATATAATATATGAGATAGTTGGGGGTTTTTAGCTTTAAGCTTTCCCTTAAAATATTGTGTTCATATGTGTGATTGTTTATGGTTTTAATGTGCGCATGCAATTGATTTTATTTCCGCAATTAATGATCAATGGTAGAAGAGATTCTGTATTGTGCATGAAGTTAAAATAGTGTGTGATCAGGAGAATATCGGTGTATAACATATCAGTTATTCAAATTTCTACAGAGGTTAGAGTTAACAAGTGCAATATGGGCAAAGGAGGTAAGGCAAATAGGTCTGAGCCAGCAAACACCCGCTTTGTGGATAGTCGAGCTAAGGTCGAGTTCAAGGCTGCTGGTTGGTAAAAATTCTTAAAGAAATTCTCTTGTGAAAACATGGCTGTCGCTCAAGAGTTTTCAGAGGCCTTTGATGGTGAGAAGGTTAATATTGGGTCTCAAACCTTCAACATTATAGAAACCATCATTTCCAGAGCAACTCAGACTTCTGCAACAGGTAAGTCTTGGCATAAAAATAATAAAACTCTTCTTAAAGTTGATGAAAATGTTTAGTTGAAGCCTGAGTATGTGTTAGGTCCCTATATTACTAGTTTATTCCCTTATTGTTATTAGTGTATCCCCCTTATTGTTATTTTTGTACCCCTGTAACCCCAATATTGTTATTAGTGTACCCTTACATTGTTATTGTTAGGTCAGCTAGGATTATATTGTGGGCCCATGGAATCCTATATATAGAAGGAGGTTTTGGTCATTTGTATCATCCAAGAATTTTTTATTTATGTAATGTATTGGAGGTTTCCCCATCTTTTTTTCTATTTTTGGAGTTGGTTTCATAACATTTGGTATCAGAGGTTTAGATTCTAGGTTTTCACTGCTCCAAACAGGTCATCGTGGAATTTTCACTATAACTTTATTTCTACGAAGTTTCAGAAGCTGAAATTTTTAGAGTGTGAAGCGAAAATCCTGAGGAACATTTTCGCAAAATTTCAGAGCTTGGTAATATTTTTAGAGATATGATCTGTGGAAGTTAGGCCTTTTTGCAAGCTCTTGAATTTAACCTAAATAGGTCATCCCGTAATTTTTGCTATAAATATATTTCTACGAGGTTTCAGAAGTTGAAATTTTCACAGAGAAAAACCGAAATCTGGAAGAACCTCCTGTAAAAATTTCTGATCTTGGTTCGCAATATTTTTGGAGATATGATATGTGGAAGTTAGAATTTTTTCAGGCTCCCAAACTTCGTCTCAAAGAGGTGACCTTGGGAAAAATGTCATAACTCTCTCTCTGAGCATCGGATTGAGATTCTGTAAAAAGTGGCTACAATAACATGGACTGTAGTTTTCAGTATATCAATTTTAGAGACGAAGGAGGAAACAGTGACACATGGAAAGTAGTACAAGTTCGCTCTACTGAACCAATCCATAATTAGGTCATCCTGGGAGATTGGGCATAAATTTGTCTTGAAGAATCCAAATCAGGTCAGATATGTGGCATTCAAAATATGATTCAGAGGGCTACTTCAGGGATGAATTTCAGATATTGAAGATCTGACATCACAGAGATAATTTAGTTTCAATATCGAGCTCCTCAAAAGCAAGAAAAAGGTGTGTATTTTTTCGAATTACATAAGTCTCATTTGAAAAAAAATAAGTTTGAATTTATTCCAAGGGCATATTGAAAAACAGATATCATTATTGGGTTCTAGAATTCCCCCTAAAAAGAATTCAATTCCCATTAATCCTTCAGAATTCTCTACTATAACTCATGAAGACGAAGAAACACAACATGAGATATCAAAATTACAAGAGCAAGTGCACCAAATTTCACTATCGCAAAGAGAAACAAAAAATGAAATGGAAGTTTTGGTGTGGAAAATAAGATGGATGGTTTGAAGAAAGGCGTGGAAGCTAAGATGAATGGTTTGGAAGGTAATATGGAAGGCATGGAAGTGGGCATGGAAGCTAATATGGATGAAATGGAAGCTAAGATCGATGAAAAAATGGAAAACATTAAGAATGATATAAAAGTAGGCATCGAAGGTTTGGAAAAGTTGATACAAGAAATGTTTCCTAATGACAAAAATATAGTAGAGGAAACTCATGATGAGAACAAAATAAATGTTAATCGTGATTTCATAAACTCTAATGTTGGATGGAAGAACCACCATATTCCAAAGATGGATATGAGGAAGTTTGATGGCAAGGATCTCGTAACATGGATACTACAGATGGAGCAATATTTTGATCTCAATAATTTGCAAAACACACAAAAGGTACACATTGCAACTTTACATTTAGAACAAAATACATTTGTATGGTATCGATGGCTTTGCTCCCGTAAAAAAATTGTCACTTGGTCAATTTTTACGGAGGAAATGATAGCGCATTATGAGGATACAAAGAGCAACACCTTCTTTAGCCAATTGATAAATCTCAAACAAAAGGGTTTAGTGGCGGAGCACATTGAGGACTTCCAAAAATTGAATATAAGGGTAACTGATATTCCATAGGAACACAGGATTGATCTCTTCATAGGTACTTTAAAGGATAACATCCAACATGAAGTTCGTGTTTTGGAACCTGATTCATTGGAGAATGCATTCAGGTTGGCAAGAAAAATTGAATGTAAAATTATGGTGACAAGGAAGCCTACCACTCACTTCTATAAAGAGGGAAGTGTTGCTACTCCTAGATTTCCACAACCTACAAGGTTGACACCACAACAATTGGAAGAAAAAAGAACAAAAGGGCTTTGCTACAGTTGTGATAGCAAATACACTAAAGGTCATAAGTGTGCTGAGAAGAAATTATTTTACATAGATTGTGAAGATGAAGAAGAAAATGAACAAGAAGAGGATATACACCAGGAACCACCCCTAGAAGAGGAAGAAATGAATCCGACCATATCGTGTAATGCACTGGCAGGAATTACCACTCCTCAATCTCTCAAGATAGAAGGACATATAAAGAAGAAAAGGGTAATAGTGTTGATTGATTCAGGTAGCACCCATAATTTTATTCATTATAAGGTAGCCAAGGAATTAAATTGTTTCCTATACCCAGCACCAGAATGTCAAGTGATGGTTGCAAATGGAGGAACTATAAATTGCTCTAGAAAATTCCATAATATCAAGCTAACCATGGGGGAATATGTATTGACTAGTCCAATGCTTTCCATTCCTATGGGAGGTGCTGATGTTGTACTAGGGGTACAATGGTTACAATCTTTGGGGACGGTAGCTTTTAATTTTCAAGAACTTTTCTTGAAATTTTTTTCAGAAGGAAAGGAAGTCGAATTACGGGGTATTGCGGGGAAGCCAGGAAGGATAATAAGCTCTAATGTCATGACAAAGCTTCTAAAGAAAGAACAGCGAGGCGTAATTGCACAATTATGCTCACTAAAAGTTCCAACATCAAAATCATCTATTTCTGCAGATCTCCAACAAGTCTTGGACAATCATTCCAAGGTGTTTGAAACTCCCAAAGGACTCCCACCTATTCGTGATCATGATCATGCTATTCATTTGATTCCAGGAAGTGTTCCTCCAAACATCAGGCCTTATAGATATCCTTACTTCCAAAAGAGCGAAATTGAACGTATGGTTGCAGAAATGTTAGAGGCGGGTATAATTCAACCTAGTCAAAGTTCTTTCTCTGCTCCTGTAGTATTGGTACACACGAAGGATGGATCATGGCGAATGTGTCCGGATTATAGGGAGCTCAATAAGCTCACCATTAAAGATAAATTTCCCATTCCTGTGATTGATGAATTATTGGATGAATTACATGGAGCAATTTATTTTACCAAGTTGGATCTTCGTTCGGGATATCATCAAATTAGAATGAAGACTGAAGATATTCCAAAAGCAGCATTTCGAACTCATGAGGTCCATTATGAATTTTTGGTCATGCCTTTTGGCCTTACCAATGCACCTTCTACATTTCAAGGGTTGATGAATTCCATTTTCAAACCCTTCCTTAGAAAATTTATGCTAGTATTTTTTGATGATATACTAATCTACAACAGGTCTTGGAAGGATCATGTTCAACATGTTGACAGGGTGCTCAAACTATTGCAGGAGAAACAATTATATGCAAAATCATCCAAATGTTTCTTTGGAGTACAAGAGGTGGAATATCTGGGTCATATTGTATCTCACGAGGGTGTTAAAGTAGGCCCTAACAAAATTAAAGCCATTAAGGAATGGAAAGTCCCCACAACCATAAAGCAGTTGCGAGGATTTCTCGGGTTAACAGGGTATTATCACAAGTTTGTTAAGAATTATGGGAGAATAGCGGCACCTATAACAACATTATTGAAGAAAGATGCATTTTCATGGACTCCTGAAGCAACTAAGGCCTTTGAACATCTTAAAGAGGCAATGTGCCTAGCACCGGTCTTAGCTACGCCAGACTTCACAAAAACCTTTATTGTGGAATGTGATGCCTCAAGAAATGGAATTGGTGTTTTTTTAATGCAAGAAGGAAGACCCATTGCTTTTGAAAGTCGTCCAATCAAAGGAAAGTATTTACAGAAACCTATTTATGAGAAGGAAATGTTAGCAATACTACATGCACTAAGGAAATGGCGAACTTACCTAATGGGAAGACACTTCAAGGTAAAAACTGATCATGATAGTCTTAAACACTTTTTGGAACAAAGACTATCTTCAGAAGAGCAGCAAAAATGGGTCACAAAGATGTTGGCTTATGACTTTGAAATAATCTACAAAAAAGGGAAGCTAAATGTTGTTGCAGATGCACTCTCAAGAAAGAATGAAGAGGTGGAAGCATTGCTTTGTGCCATTTCTATTATCCAACCAGATTGGATAACCGAAGCAAGAGATGAATGGAAGAAAGACGAAGAAGTGTGGACACTCATTCAAAAGTTGCAGCAAGATCCTAGTACATCTGATACATTTAGTTGGAAAAATGATTCCTTATGGTACAAATATCGCTTATATCTTTGTAAGAATTCCCAACTAAAACAAAAAATTATTTTGGAATTGCACACTTCTCCTTTAGGAGGACACTCAGGATTTTTAAAAACTTACCACGGGGTGAAGAAAGAATTTTTTTGGGATGGCCTTAAATCTGATATTCGAAAGTTTGTGGCGGAATGTTTGGTTTTCCAGCAGAATAAAGTGGAAACAATTAAGACCCCAGGACTTCTACAAACTTTATCCATTCCAAGTCAACGTTGGGAGGAGATTTCAATGGATTTTATCACAGGTTTACCTAAGTCCGAAGGGAAGAGTGTCATCATGGTGGTAGTTGATAGACTTACCAAGTATGCACACTTTTGTGCATTATCTCATCCATTTAAAGCAAGTACAGTTGCTACTACATTTATGGACAGAATTCAAAAGCTACATGGAAGCCCAAGGGTTATTGTGAGCGACAGAGATCCCATTTTTACTGGAAATTTTTGGACGGAGTTATTTTCTTGTTTTGGTACTCAATTAGCTCATAGCTCATCTTATCATCCTCAATCTGATGGTCAAACTGAGATAGTAAATAAATGTTTGGAAGGATATC
Organism: Pinus albicaulis; assembly: GCA_034641835.2. Taxonomy (NCBI): domain Eukaryota; kingdom Viridiplantae; phylum Streptophyta; class Pinopsida; order Pinales; family Pinaceae; genus Pinus; species Pinus albicaulis. Next base: position 1,243,200,236 of record CM076582.1, read on the forward strand.
TTGGTTGTTTTGTATCTGATAAACAAACACAATGGGTCAAGTGGTTACCTCTTGCTGAATGGTGGTATAACACTTCCTTCCATACTGCAGCAAAAATGACCCCATTTATGGCACTTTATGGATATCATCCACCATCCATCACATCATATTTAAGGGAAAATTCAAAGGTTCAAGCAGTGGAAGATCACATCGAGCATCAATAAGAAGTTATCCAACTCTTAAAGGATAACCTGAATTTGGCACAAAACCGAATGAAACAACAGGCATATCAACATCGCAGCGAGAGAAGTTTTGATGTAGGAGATTGGGTATTTTTATGGCTACAACCATACAAACAAATGTCCCTCAAGCAAGCTAAGAAGGATAATAAATTATAACCAAAGTACTATGGTCCTTACAAGGTGTTGCAAAAGATTGGTACTATGGCATACAAATTGGAGCTTCCTGCTTCTTCGCGAGTACATCCAGTTTTCCATGTTTCATGCTTAAAGAAGGTTATAGGTGAAAATCTTCCAGTTCAAACAGTATTGCCAGAACTTGATGGGGAAGGGAAAATCATATTGGAACCTTAAGCAGTCATGGAAAAAAGAACTCGACAACTACGGAATCGATCAATTTCAGAGTATCTCATCAAGTGGAAGAACTTACCCACTGAAGATTCTACATGGGAGGATGAGAATTTTATACAGAAGCACCCGGAGCTACTCAAGCGTTGAGGACAACACTTTTTGAAGGAGAGGGGCATGTTAGGTCCCTATATCACTAGTATAGTGCCTTATTGTTGTTAGCGTAACCCCCTTATTGTTATTATTGTACCCCTGTAACCCCAATATTGTTATTATTATGCCCTTACATTGTTATTGTTAGGTCGGCTAGGATTATATTGTGGGCCCATGGACTCCTATATATAGAAGGAGGTTTTGGTCATTTGTATCATCCAAGAATTGTTCATTTGTGTAATTTATTGGAGGTTTCCCACTTGAAGTGGTTGATTTCTAAGGCGTTGATCTCTCTTTTCTTCTATTTTAGTAGTTGGTTTCATAATAGTACGAGCACGTCGGATGGATTCCTACCATACACATTTCTTACTTCAAACCTCAATGGAAACATGTTATCACCCAATGCTACATAACTTGTGAAGGAATATTTTCAACTGTTCATAAGTATCAACTGAGGTTTTTAGTCTATATTTCAAGTGCCAGACCCATGAACTTACCCTTTTTTCTCCATAGATCATTTCTATCAATGTCTCAGAGGTTACAAAAGACCCTAGGTTACTCATTACATAACCTATATCATAGAGGCTTGATTGAGATATTGATATCTTATCACTTGAGAAGGAGAAGGACTACCTGGGAGAATTTTATAACAGAGGAGGGATTTAACACTGCTTATTCTAGAAGGTAGGGAGGCCTAGAAAAGTGAGGATTCAGAAAAATAGCAACAAAACCCTATTCACTCATCAACTTCCTCACAATCTAGCCCTTCCTCCATCTCATCTAGAAGGTGGACTAGAAGCTTGAACAAGAAGGCTAGAAACCCTACATTTATGCCAACAACACAACCAGCTAATAAATTCCATATCAGCGGTTCACCAACAAGTAGTTCACCCAAAGAACCTCAAACCTTAAGGTCATTCATGGAGAAATGTAAGAGGAAATTAAAGCAAGGAGATACCCTGTTTCATAAAAATACTATGTCAAAAAGTAAGGAGGAGACAACTTTCTCTTTAAGAGGCAAACCTAGGAAAAGGATCATCATGATAGAAGAACTTCCAGAGGAAGTCAACCTTGAAGTTCTAACTTCTAGTCATGTTTTGCCTTCAGAGGAAGTCAACCTTGGAGCAATGAGATCAAACCATGTTTTTAAAAATACTCAGGAGACTCAGCCAAGAAGTGATATTTCATTCAGAAAATCTACTCTCTCACGGGTCTCGTTATCACTTAAGAAAGGAAAAAGTAAAGTGTCAAAGTCTATTACAGAGGAAGAGCCTGCCTTTGTTCAACTATTCTCATCCATTAGCTCTTTATCCAAGAAGAGGAAGAATATTGTGGTACGTTCATACTCATCTTATGAATATAGCAGTGATACTGAATATACTGAATCAAAGTTTGAGGAGGGAGAATGTAGCAAATTCATACATGGAGGAAAACGGCCTAAGTATATTCAAAATCCCTACATCTAGAGACCTCACACCGGGCCTAAAAACAAACTCAGATTAACCAACAAGTTGATTTCTAACCCTGCATTGAGAGATGAGATCATAAATGTTGATGATAGTCCAGAAAATAAAACCAAGAAGAAAAAGACTCAGCTAAAAGGGAAAAAACAGAAAAGGAGGTCAAACAAAAGAGTGACCAAAGTTCAGGCTATTAGAATTTTTGCCTCCATATTGGACCTCTGAAGAATGAATATGCAGAGTCTTGAAAGTTTAAAGAAGCTTTTCATTTTGGCTTTATTTTTTATATTTTCAGATATAGCTACTATGTTTCAGTAGGGGTAGCTATTATTTTCGAATATTAGCATATGGTGAAGAGAAGCTACTTTTCGTTTTATTTCCACAAGGATGACCCTAAGATGGATGAAATGAATATGATTTCTATTATGATGAGTTTTTCCAGGTGTCAGATAAACTTCCAAGTGGTTAATCATTCCTATATTTCAGCAGATATGTAAACAGGTATTCACAGGTACTCCTTTCAGTTGCTGGATTCCACATTTTTGGGAGACAATTTGATGAGCTACGAAGGCACTTGGCCAGCTTTAGCTCCATCATGCCACACCTTATCTCATTTATATTTTCATATCTTCCTTTAATGTTTTAGATGAACTCTACCTTATGTAGAGAGTTGTAATAAATTCCTAAAACAGAGTTCTACTCTTATGGGAGACTTCTACGTAGAGCTCCTAATTTTTGTATAAATATAGTGTAATACAAAGACAGAAGGGTTCACTATTTGTATCTTTCTGAGCATATTTTGTTACATATTTTGAATATATAATATATCAATAGTACCCTTGAAGACTTATGACAATTTTTATGTGTATTTTTTTTCTTATCTCATGTGTCTTCATACATAAATTATTCAGTTCCAAATTGTGATGTTATCTCTGTTACATGTTTTTATCAATTTCATGCTATATCTATACATGATTATCAATTTTTTTCAGTCTTACTTGGCAAGCTCTCTTGATGAAATATGTGTGGTAAATTAAATGTGAGCATTCCTTGCGACATATATTTTAAAGTGTACAATGAGATTCCTGTAAGACTTCTAGGAGCTTTCTTTCATTGATACACTATCAATCTGAACTTTGTGTTATTTTTTTGTCTAAACAATGGATTTATATCTTATAGACCCATTGTCCATCTGAATATCTTCCTAACCTTCAGAATACCGATTTACTCTTGCTACCATATCAAGCCTTAGTACCCTCATATGTGTAAGATATAATTATATATTTGAAACCTTTTCAACAGATGTAAGATTCAGTCACTTTCCACAATCCAATCCAAATCATAAATAGCTTTGAGCTTAAGATGTGTCTGGTCAAGCACTTGTCACAATCCAAGTGATGATTCTAGCGTTAATAATTTCTATGTTTATAAAATCCTCTTCATGTCTGGAAACTTTAGTCTCTGAGATTGGGATTCATTTCATGATCCTTTCTCGTATTTCTCAGTCATTAGTACTTGATATTGTTTCAACTATAATTTTTTTTACTTTTCAGTTCTCTTCTTCTAAATCTCTCAAATTTGCAAAGGATTTATTACTACATTGCTTTTTGTTTCCTTCTCATAATATTTGTAGCATCATCCGATAATACTGGAATCCATGCGCAATGGTGTATTTTATATACATGCAAACTAAATTTCTTCACTTTTCAGACAAATCTAGCCATATATCTTAAAGTGTAAAACTACTACAACAATGACCTATGGTAGTTGTGTTTTAGGGAGAGATCCCTCTCCGGGTTGAAGGGAGAGATTTCAACCTCAAAGAAGTTTGAGGTTACCTTAGATTTTTTCCCTAACATTCAGGATTTCTCTCAAAGATAACACACCATTTGGAGTAGGATCCCCATATGGAATATTGGCATTATTTCCATGTATTCTTAAATATGAGCCTTGAATTTAACTGTTAGCAAGAGAGAGGAGTTCAAATGCACCTTCGAAAATCAAGGGGGTTGTGCTTGGTGAGTTTTTTATAGTATGTGTGTCAAATTAATTTTACTGTGGGGGAGAAAAAAAGGTGAGCCTCTAAGAGACAGGTAATAGTACCACCCAAGAAGAGAAACACACAAACAACAATATATGTCTAACATCCAGCAGAATAGTCCACAATGGATGCGATGGTCATTAGAAACAATGAATGAGAAAGGTATGTCTAATATCCTTCAGAATAGTCGACAAGGATGGGACAACAATAACATCCATTGCAACACATTATCAATAAGATAAGTATTAAAACAATAGAATTAGTTCAACTATATTATCACATGTGAAAGAAAACATGAAATACAAACATATGCATAATAGTCTTACAAACATTAATAATTCATGCATGAATAATGTGATGGCTTTGAAGGCTTTTGTTATTAAGTAAAATTTCCAAACACATGTATACAATCAACATCACTAGCTCCAATAATGGAGCGTTGTAGCCACTCCTTGCTCCACAAAAGAACTAGCTTATCTCTCCAATGCTTTGCTGGTGGAGCAAAGGAGAAAAAGTCCTTTGCTTATACAATGAGGGTGTATATATAACCAAGGGGTGATTCTTTCCCCTTGTGACTCCTTGACTACCCTCATGATTGTTCAACTTCCTATGACTTTTCAACTTACATGACTCTCCATATTCATGTGTGCCCATCGGACTTCCACTTTACAATACATTTAGAATGAAAAATTACATGGTCCACAATATTGATGTGGCATATGACAACTCATGACATGACATGACATGAAACTGCTGCCATGGACTGCTTGATGATGTGGGAATGTCAAGCCACTATTGTTGTTGTGTCTTGAGTGTCTCCTTTTCACCTCAGCATGGCTTGGTGATAAGGGATATTCAATGATCTCATGTCTTGGGTGGTGATCACAAACTGGGGTCCCTCTACTTTCTCTCAATAAATCAGCTCACATGCTCAGATAAAAAGGTGTCTCTCAACATGTTTTCCTCCTCCTTATCCTTCTTCACTGTCTTGCCATGGAATAATAAGGTACATGTGTTTGCAATTCACTCATGATGAGACAACATCAATCTGAAAACCCCTGGCCTATATGATGCATCTTGATCCATTAAATGATCCCAAAAAAAGTGAAATACTAGGAAGGGAGGCTCAATGACTGTGCAGTTTCACAATTCAGGCAGGAAAGGGGGAGCCTTGAGCCTTGAGACTGCACAATGCGCAGTTCAGGTAGGGTTGAGGGGAAATATTGTGTAGTTTATAGAACCGGTGGGACAAGTTGAATGGATGGGCACTGGGAGAGCTCACAAAACAATTCTGGGTGAGAATGAAGGTCAAGATATTGAAAAGTGTGCAGTTCAAACCAAGCTGAAGGCCATGACTACGCAATTCCAGAGGTCAAGGTCAAGGCTTGTTCACAAAAACTCCACAATGGAGCAGTCGTGGGAGGCATTTACTTCACACTTCCCAATGCCAAGCAGTAAGGTCACAGCTAGAGGACTAAGACTACGTAGTTCCCATCTCAGGGGAGGCCGGGTGAAGTTAAGTTTCTCAGTCGGGAAGTTTTCCGAAAAATGACTAAGTGCGGGACCTGTGAGACCGGCGTGAACAATGATGAACTTTCACTATGATTACACACTTAGCATATTTTTAAGACTCAAACAACATCATAGATCATCCATGACATAAAAACAAGGAATTTTCCTCTATACGACAACTTTACGACCCGTTATGACAAGTGCGACACCAAAGATACACTTTACGACGACTATAAAGACACTTGTGCGACAGGGCTCAAAAATTTGGAAATGAGTTCAACAGATACCTACAGATTTAGAACAACTCATTTGCAAAAAGGTGACCTATTGGAACCACTAAATCAATCTCATACAACAATGCGACAGCCAACATGCTAAAATACAACATTTTTCCAAAGGCAGAAAAATACCTCAAGAAAACACATGGAATGGTTTTCAATGTTTGTCACACACATGACACTGAGAGCATGATGATGTGGAAATTATAAGTTTTCCTTCTTTTTGTTTCTTCCTTTATGTGAGATATGCTTTGTTCTTCATATCTTCCCTCTAATGGGTTGTAAATCTTATGGAATATTCTTGCGGTCTTGATATTTGATTTTATGTTGTAATTCAATGTTTATTCGTCTTCTTATCTGATGATCACCTTATCTCCTCAGATCCCTAGGTGTCTTCTATAATTTCCTCCTTCTCTCTCTCTTCCTTCATAATCTTGTGATAGCGTGAAATACTTTATGCATATGCAATTCAATCATGCCAAGAAGACATTAGTTTGATAAACCCCTAGTCTAAGATGTTGCATGATGATCAACTGACTAAGACGAAACTAAACAGTGGACCAAGAGAGAGGCTTAGTGACTATGCAGCTCAGGAAGTCAAGGGTGGAGCTTGAGCTCTGATACCGCACAGTGGTAGTTCAGGCCAAACTGAGGGAAAAAATTTTGCAATCCAAACTAAGGGAAAATTTTGCGCAGTCCAAACAGAGGGAAAAAATTGTGCAATACAGACTTAGGGGTAAATATAAGCAGTTCAGAATGAGGGGAAAATTTACATAGTTTCTGGAGGCATGGGGGACTATGATTGAGCATTGAGGGATTTTTTCAGAATTTGGCTAAGTGGGAGATCAATGAGACTGATGAGAACACTAATATAAATTGACTATGATCACACACTTATACACTTGATGACACAAAATAAATCATCCAAAATACATGAAAACATACTTCCCTTAGTGTGAAACATGACCAAAAAAACTCATCACCACAAATCCTTCTCCTTGAAACAAACCAAAATTTCACTTTGCATGATAAGCAGCGATTCCCATGCTAGAAGACGACACTCGCTATATAAATATAAAAGTGTGAGAGAAATTTTCAATATGATAACGAAATTGAAAGTAGCACATGCCAGATAAAATATAACATGAAAGCGGCAATAATTAGGTGAAAGCAAGTGAAAACGACAACCAGAAACATGAAAGCGACACTCACCAAAACAAAGGTGCATGGGAGCGACAGTTTGCAAAACTCATTGAAATGGAAAATACAAACGCTACTAGAATGTGAGAAACGGTCACTGTCAGTGCACACTGAATCTCGATATGAATTGGACATCACATAGGCACACTCTTGATGGAATGTACTATGCTTGTCCAAGCTCGCGTAAAATAATGCACTCATGAACTTATTGCGGACTGAGCATGTGAGTGCTAGTGACTTCAACATTTCCAATTCAAGAGGGAGCTCAAATTCATCAGTTGACCAAGAAATGACTATGGAATGATTGATCGCCAGATCCACAGTATACTCCAAAATTTTAGTGTACGCAAAATTTTGGACGGTGTTTGTCATAGTGAAAAAACTTGGTGACACACTGATAGAGCTCTAGCTTCTATGCCTTGGTCAATTATTTTGTGGAGGGTATATTTCTTCAGAAAGTATTGACTCGTCATTCATATTACCATGGCTTCCCCACTTACCCCATGCATAAACATAGTCCCCTTCATCCCTTTACTTGGTTGAAAAAAAACATAAGATCAACAATCAAATAATGCTTCGATTAAGGATAGGGTAATGAAGATTGCTCTGCTGCCAACAGGCCTGGATAGTACCCCAACAAAGTCAGTTCAGAGACACAAACATTGCACCACTACCAGTGAGCTTGGAAAAGACCTCTATGAAGTTTCTTGCTTCGCCTCTCTGCATAAGAAGCCTTTCTTTTCTTTCGCCTTTATATATTTGTTTTAAAAGGACTTATTTATTTATGTGCGAAAGAGGGATCCAAACTTATTGAGAGCAGGAGTGGTTGTCCCTTCAGAGAAGAATATATAAGAGCTTTGATATTGGTTTTCTCATTTAGATTTTCCGCTTGTCTTTCTCCACTTGATTGGATCAACTTGAAAACACCGAAACATAAAACCGAGTGCAGGAATGAGGTTTCTAGAATATAAAAGGACGTCATGGTTCGACACAAGGCTTTATAAATGGAAGGATCGTATTTTCCGTCAGAAAATTATCGACCAAAAGATGTAACCCAGAAAAAGAAGGATGACAAAGAGTTAGTCAAATGTTGCAGTTTTACAAAGTCCTTTTCTATTTGTCCACATTCTCTTTCGGGCCAACAAAGAATCTTCATGCAAGGTTTTTATTCAACAAATTAAAGGAAAATACATGACACAACAAGAATTTCAAACCAAAGGGAAAACAAAATAAGCTAAACCAAACATGATGCATGACAGAAGTAAGAAAAGACAAGAAAGACTAAAAGAGTAAATATGGAATGAGGATGGGATGAGTGCAAGGGAGTGAATACCAGGGTGTAACTAATCCTACTCCTAACTTAAATCTAGAATGTCAGGGTCACGTATAATGAAATTTCCAGTGAAAACAATTTAGTTGATCCCGACCTGCATCCACAAAGATACAAAAATTAAAAAATATATAAATTAATGCGTGATAGAAAATATGAGAATTTGAATAACTTGCACAAACATTTGAATATATTTCCTATTAGTAGAAATAAAGGTCATAGCCACCACTTGTAACCAGTTTATGTTCTTACCTCTTCGATGAATAAAATTTTTAAACAAACCTCGGAAGCTTCTTATGGATTTTTCTCCATCAACACCAAACTCCTTGGCAAGCGTGAGGGAAGATCGAAACTTGTTATTTGTGACATAACTTTCCAAGTAAGCTTGTTCCAACCATTCAACGATTGCATCGTGAAATTCATGATATTCCTCTTGTGAACCAAAAAATATTTGAAAATATGAATTTTTTTTTAGAGGCAAGGGGTTATGATGGGAATCTTGTGAGGGAAAATAAATCTTATCATATTCAGCAGTCATGTCGAGACAATGAGGACCTGATATAACCATGAGCGGAGGCAGATGTTCCTCAACCGCTGGACACAAATCCAAATAGTGAGATGTTGAACAATGAAGATCGAAGGATACATAACAACTATCATTAGATATACTAGTGGGGGAATGTTAAAGAGAAATGAAGGAAATAATAATGATAATATGATATAATTAAGGCATCAGATTCCCAGTTTGTAATAAACAAAGATAAATCACTTTGAATAGTTTTGTGAATGCTCTGAACAATAGAACCAACTTCCTTTCAAGCCAAATGTGACAAACCATTTTCCTGTAACCGATGAAAATCTGTGCAAGCATTGTAATTATCAAAATAAATTAAAATGGATGACAACACAACAAATACAAAAGACTAGTTAGGACATGGCGAACTAAGAAGAACTTGATTAGTGAGATAACTTGTGCATTCATTATCACTCAAGAGGATTTTAGGTGCGACGAGGGGACACATTTGCATTATAACGTTCGCAAGAAGAATCAGGAGCTAACTATTAAGAAATGAATTCAATAAGAATGATTCCTTGAGCCAAAGATAGTCCTTGGAATGATCATCTTCAAAATTCAATGAATATATGAGAGATACACATTCCAAACCCAAGTTTAATGCGAGAGATTTTCATGAATATGAATGACCTAAAAAATATTCTTGAATCCACTCTGAAGTAATATCTTGAAACTTTGAAACATCGCACTCGAAATTCCAAAAAAAATCAAAAATTAATTTTCATCGAGTGAAAGCATGCAAAGAGAAGGATCATGTGGGAGAAACCGGATTTGGCTTAATTTAGGGGGATTAAAAGAGTCATGAGATCCTATATAACCATCAACAGAATTTGAAGTGCCTCGACTCCCTAGCAGGTCCCAGAAATTTCCAGGATTATAAAATCGCATATTGAAGATCGAACCAAATCATGCATGGTTGGAGGACAGTTGCTACCACTATTTTCAATAAGACCACTTATCACCAGATGAAAGACACTTGTGTCACTTATTTTACCAGATTTTACAACTTCAACAACAAAATTATTCAATTAGAAATATTCTTTTGATCACAAATCTGAAGATGTATGAATTGGAGAAATTTCATGAGAAAGCTGGTTTGGAGAGTTGCCTTTATGCAAGAGAAGAGATGATGAGGGATGGAGGAGTACTCAATGATTTGATTGTTTTCTTTTTCATCATGAATAATATCGCTACCTTGTGTCAATTGAGAATATAAATCATTGAATGGAGAACCTGAAGAGCATGGAGTATCTCTGTCACAAGTAGATGCATCACAAATAGAAAAACACAAGGGATAGTGAGATGAAGAGGAAGCTTCGATAAGAACATCTTATTTGACCGAATCATATGCTAGATCTAAATTAAAAACTTCATGAGAAACCGAAAGATAAGATGATACACTTGGTAATTCATCATCACATACATCAACAAAATCATCTTCATTAGAATGATTGTTGCCCAAGACTGCAAGTTGATTGAAAGAACTGATTACATTTGATTCACTACCAAGTTTAGCAAATTGAACATGATCCAACAATGGAAGCACATCACCTTCACATTGAGGATTTTGGAAAATATAAGAAAGATTGAAATCATCTTCGCCTTCCTTCTCCTCTACCCATGTAATGTGACTGCCTTGCATCTGATCGCAATTCGAACCAACAACGTGAAAATAAAGAGAGTGTGGAAAACTAGCTGGTGGAACACATTTCTCACATGGATCAAGGTACAAAGATTCATGGCATGTAGATGGTAGAGGATAACAAAAATTTGAATAATATTCAAGACTAAAATTATGAATAACAACATCATCTTGCGGAATGGAGGAGTTATTCTTCATTGTTGGCTTCATTAGCTGATCTAGAATTTCCTCCATCGAATATGAATTGTGAAAACAAAAGAAAAATCAGAAGATGGATTAAGAATTCGATTTGCAGATTTCCCAAATTTACAATCACTGCAAGGAGGCATCCGCATTGGGACTGGAAAAGGAGGAGGAAAAGGAACAAAATGACTAATAGGTTCCTCTTTTGAAATTAGGGATGTCTCCTAGTTTACAAGATTTGGGGACGAAGAAACATTAGGTGGTCTCGATTCAAACTAATTCAAAGAAATCCATAACACATTTTGAAAAAAATTCACACAGAAATCCTGATCCATATCTTCTTCGGGAAACTCACAACATAAATGAAGGAATATGTCAGCAAAATCATTAACGGATTCAATAGGCTCCATTCTGAGTTGACTGATTCTTTTGTGAACATCTCGGTTATCATACCAATTGAAAGCTTGATGAAGCTCCTTAGTAAAATGATGAAGAGAATGAATGGAAGCAGATGGTAAGGTATGACACCAATGCTTAACACGACCTTCAATACTGATGGTGAATAAAAGACAAATAAAATATTCATCATCGATTTGGACAGTTTTCCAAAACCCAAGAAAATCATTTATGTGTTTGGATAAAAATATACCATCCTTGCCATTAAACTTGAACTAGGACAAGGCATGAACAAGTTCTACGGGAATTGAAATTTCTCTAGGAGGAAGGTTAGAAAAACACCCCACGATTATGATTTGGGAGAGATCCATTTATGATAGGAGGTTCAGTACATACCCATCGAGTTGAGCTTATCATATGTCCCTCCTTCTAGCTCCATTGTTGACGGTGTTGGAAATCCACCAACCAAGGGGTCTCCCCAATGTGAAGTCCAAATTAGACCTCACACTGTTTGGAGTAGGAGCCCCATCTGGAATATCTATTGATTAGTGGTTGTCATTGATGTCAACCAAGCAGCACCAGGGGCTACCCCAATATTGCATGGAAATTTTTACCTACCAAATTACTATATTCTGGGTCAATAATGATTTTGGTGGTTTCTACTTTTCGAGATGTTTCCGTTGATATATGGCACGCCATGTAATTCTTCACGATTTGAGAGATATTCATGTTTGAATTTTGTAACCCCAGTTAGTGGGATAAAACCCCATTGGGTTGTGGCATGGGTCATTGAAAATTCAATAATTAATAATTTTGAAGCTCCTAAAATCCCTCCCACATTCACTTATTGAAGCCCCTCTCAACCTAAGCATTTATATAAATTGTGATCCTCATATCCTCCTTATGTAGGGATTTCACTATATGAAACAGGTCATCGTGGAATTTTCACTCTAACTTTTTTTCTACAAAGGTTCAAAAGCTGAAATTGTTATGAGGTGAAGCTGAAATCCTAAGGAAGACCCTGTAAAAATTTTAGATCAAGGTGCACAATATTTTTGGAGATATGATCTGTGAAAGTCATTGTTTTTGCAGGCTCCTAAAATTCATCTCAAAAAAGTGACCTTGGGAAAATCATCATAACTCGCTCTCTGAGTATCGGATTGGAATTATGTAAAAATTGGCAATTATTTCACGGACTGTATTTTTCGAGCTATCAATTTTAGAGCTGAATGAAGAAGTAGTGACATGTGGCATGTCGTACAATTTCGCTCTACTAAAAAGTCCATAATTAGGGAATTGTGAGAGATTGGGCATAGCTCTCCCTTGAAGAATCAAAATTGGGTCAGACCTGTGGCATTAGAAATATGACTCAGAGGACTACTACAGGACCGAAAATCACATATTGGGGATTTGAAATAACATAGATACACCAGATTAAATATCGAGCTCCTAGAAAGCAAGAAAAAGCTAGATCATTTGTTGTCAAGGGCTGCAAAGGACCAGACTTTCTAGGGTAGCAAATCAAAGCAAGGTGCAGCAGAGAGTAGCATGACAAGAGCATCAACCAAGGTGCAAAACAACAGCAAGAAGTTCATCACATGAAGTCTTCAAGTGGGCAGCACTACATACAGTCACTATAAAGGTATCATTGTACTAAGTCATTGTAAATACATTATTGTAAAAATTGTTCTAGTGTCTATCTGCCAAGACTTGTAGAGGAAGTGTCGGGAGGTATAGGATCATCATTAGGTGGTTGTGTCATATTTGGGGTTATGTTCTAGTGTGTCTTCTTCTTCTACATCATTCTATATCATTGTAAAGTGGACCATTTTCCCCAATACAGGAGTCCATTCTTCTTTTATTCTTCTACAGGGTGGTAGGGTTGTGCTAGGGTGAGTTGTAGCTCATTGGGTGTTGGGGCATCCATTCAGTTTACTACTGAAGAATCTTGGGCGTTGGAGCGTTCATCCAGTGGGAGCTGGAGAAGAATGATTTTCTAGATTATAGGAAGTTGGAGCTTTATTTTCAATTGGAGTTGAATATTAAAGAATTATTAGAAAATCATTAGGTGGTTTTTGTCCTAGAGTGGGTTTCCACCTTAAAAACTGTGTGCATTTTTGTTCCTTTTGTTTACTGCTATCATTGTACAAACATTGATAATAATTGAATATTAACTCGCTCTAATTGAAAGGAATATTGATTCACCCACCCCCCAGTATTTCCAACAATATCAACCTGGTTTCCATGTATTATTAAAGATATTCCTTGACTCTAACTATTAGCAAGAGAGAGGAGTGCACATGATCCTTTGAAAAGAAAGGGGGGTGTGCTTGGTGAGTGTTCAATTGTATGTGTGTCAAAGTCCTTTTACTGCGGGGGAGAAAAAAGGTGAGCCTCTAAGAGAGAGGTAATAGTACCACCCAAGAAGAGACACACACAAACAACAAGATCCATCTAACATCCAGCGAAATATTCCACAACGAATGTCACGGTCATTATAACCAATGAATTAGAAATGTTTGTATAATATCCTGTGGAATAGTCCACAAGGATGGGACAACAATAACATCCATTACAACACATTCTCAATAAGATAAGTACTAAAAAACCAAAGTATTTCAACTATCTTAGCACATGTGAAAGAAAACATGAAATACAAACATCCATAGAATAATCTTACATACATTCATAATTCATGCATGAAGAACATGATGGTCTTGAAGGATTTTGTTATTAACTAAAATTTCCAAGACACATGTATACAATGAACACCACTAGCTCCAATAGTGGAGCATTGGAGCCACTCCTTGCTCCACAAAAGAACTAGCTTATCTCTCTAATGCTTTGTTGGTGGATCCAAGGTGAAAAAAGTCATTTTCTTATCAAATTAGGGTGTATATATAACCAAGGGGTGATGCTTCCCCCCTGTGACTCTTTGAATCCCTCATAATTGTTCAAATTCATATGACTTTTCAACTTACATGACTTGCCATATTCATGTGTGTCCATTGGACTTCCACTTTTCAATACATTTTGATTGAAAATTTACATGGTCCATAATAATGATGTGGCATATGAAAACTCATGGCATGACATGACATGACACTATTGACATGGACTGCATGATGATGTGGAAATGTCAATCCACTACTGTTGTTGTATCTTGAGTGTCTCCTTTTCACCTCCACGTGGCTTGGCGATAGGGGATCTTCAATGATCTCATGTCTTGGGCAGTGATCGTGAACTAATGTCCCTTTGCATAGTTCATACTTAGGGGAAAATTTGCGTAGTTTCTGGAGGAAAGGGGGACTTGGATTGAGCACTGAGGGTTTTTGAGTTTGGCTAAGTGGGGGATCATTGATACCAATGAGAATAGTGATACGAATTAACTATGATCACACACTTAGACACTTGACGAAAAAATATAAATCATCCAGAAGACATGAATAAATACTTCCCTTAGTGCAAAACATGACCAGAAAAAATCATTACCACAAATCCTTCTCCTTGAAACAAACCAAAATTGCACTTTTCATGTAAGAAACAATTCCCATGCTAGAAGATGACACTTTCTATATAAAGATAAAAGTGTGAATGAAACTCGCGATATGCAAACGGTGGTGAAATTAACACATGCCAGAGTAAATATAACATGAAAGTGACACTAATTAGGTGAAATCAAGCGAAAGCGACATCTGGAAAAATGAAAGAGACACTCGTGGAAACAAAGGTGCATGGGAGAAACTTTTTGACAAACTCACCGAAATGGAAAATACAAACACTGTTAAAATGTGAGAAAATGTCATTGTCAGTGCGCACTGATTGTCGACATGAATTGGACATTGCACAGGAACAATCATGATGGAACATAATATGCTTGTCTAAGCTCGCGTAGAAGAATGTGCTCATGAACTTATTGTGTACTGATCATGTGAGTGCAAGTGACTTCAACACTTCCAATTCAAGAGGGAGCTCAAAAAGAATTAGTTGGCCAAGAAGTGACTATGGAACGATCAATTATCAGATCCTCGGTAGGCACCAAAATTTGAGTGTACGCAAAATTTGAAGGGTGTTTGTAGCAACGACAACATATTCTTAATATGAAGATAAATTCTCTAAAGTGAATATAATTTCACTTGTTGTAACTATTTCTTTGGTCTAAACAACTTTTGAAATAATATCTGAAATTGCCATCCTTGCTTCCTTTGTTCTTTGTCTTTTTAAAATCTTGAATTCCATTTCTTCTGACTTTGATCCAAATTGTTGTATATATATGTCATACCTCTTCAATTATTTCTCTCTTTTTTTGTGTGGAATATCTAATAAATTTGAGTTAATATATTGTTGTATTTTTCCTATCTTGAATGTGTCCTTCAATGTACCCTATTCCCAAGTTTCTTGATTTTCATATTTCTAGATTGATGGTTTTGGGATATGAATGTAAGATGATGACCCCCACTCCACTCTTAAGGTTGAAATATCCCCAAGAAGGTCATAATTCTATTTTTCTGCTCTGTTCAATTTCATATCTTGAGCGTTAATTCCACTTCAGCTCTAGTATTTGGAACAAACATACCAACTTCAGCTTTCAATTTAAATAATGCAGGATGTTTCCTAGGTAGGAAATGTATCTAATCCACGTTCAAAATCTGCCTATTGAAATCTAATGCAAAAATACTCAAAGGAAGAAAATTTGGCAGTATGTATGGAGCCAACTCACACCCATATAGTCTAATCTTTGTAAAATTTTCATACAAGTATCAGTCTCCAAATTTAACATCATTATTGAGTTGCAAGATTTTTTTTATCTCTAGAAAAAAACTTGGAGGTGTTGCACCATTTATAAGAGTGAAAATTGTTGCAAAAAAAGTTATTAAACAAATCTAAAAATAAGAATTCTTCAAAATGTTGTATGACTACAAAAGTCCAATGAATAATTGGTAATTCATGCACCTATAAATCCTGTTTCTCTTCAGAAATATAAGGAAATCCTTTGACTGATAATAATAAAGTAGATATAACAAGAATGACTGATATAGAAATTACCTAAAAAAGTATAAAATTCTACAATTGATTGTTAATGATATCAGGAAAAAAAATTAAATTAAATTAAATTGACTGAAATTGAAATTGGTAGAGGATTTCTTTGTTGGGTAAATAGAAATAAATAAACCTAGAACAAATTAATCTATTGTTTGGTCATCATAATATCCTAATAAAAAACATATCATAGAAATGACCTACCTTGTGATTTCATGAAACACACTGGAGGGATAAGGTGGATTAGTTTTAGGAATCTCAACTACCCTAGGTAAAAATGATTCTAGCAGGGTATTTCCTTGTTCAAAAGTCAATAAATGCAAGAATTGTTGTAAAGCTTGGTTGGACAGAGGTTGGACTTGACTTGGCACAAAAATGTTAAAAACTTTGGAAATTGAATCGGGAGTGATTTTAAATAATAAACTACCATCTTTGGCTATGATAGCCTGCTGACTAGGAAAATAATTTCAGAGCACCAACTAACCAGTTCAGGGAAATGATAAGTTTGTGGAACAATAAATTGAGCCAAGAAGGACTCCCAAATTGAAAATCCATATTTTTTGTCTTAAGGGCATTGTAAATCCCAATTTATCAAGTCAAACAAGTCAAATTCACACTTAATTTCCACCACATCTGCATCCTTATTAATTAATGGTAGTTTGTATAAATTCACAGAAAATCCATGCAAGTGTTTCGAGTTAGGTTTAGATATAAAAAAAAATTCCCTTTCTTTGGTACATATTAGCAATAAATGTTGTGAATAATATGAACAATTTACCTGGAAAATGAACGAATCTGAGTTTTTATCCACTATATTTATCCACGGTATTTATGAGGATTTACACTTTTTGCAGGTTGAAAATGTTTGAATTATTCCCAGGAACTTTCAGAATTACCCTTTCGTATTTTAATCTCCTTTTGAAGAGAAATTGTTGCATCCAATTGGTTCTTCACTGAACTACTAACTTTCCATGGTGGGTCCCTCTACAGAGTTTGCATGAAATAAGTTTGATTTAACCTCAAACCAAAGTGGAATAACAGAGGGAAGCAGTGGCGGTTTGGAAAACCATGGAGGGGGGGGAGGTTTGCTATTGACTACCAACCGCCACATACTCCTATGGTTATTTCGAGAAACCTAGTTATTGCAAACAACCCCCCTTTTATTATATTCTGGATGAGCCAGGGGGATCCTCTATTAAAACCAACCAACTTATTTTTAAAATTGATCAACATCGTGAAAAACAATGAGCACTTCAGGGAATCAAATTTTAGTTAATTACAAATAAATTTTTATTTAGAATATAAATTTAATTGTTTTTATAATAACGTTTAATTTACAATAACTACTCTACTATTTGAAACTATTACAAAAGTGCAAAAATTAAAAAAAATTAAAAAATTACAATTTTTTGAAAATCTTCTGCCAATAAAAGTTTACAAGTAAGTTGTTCTGTCAAAACATCCAAATGTGTACTCCCCCCCCCCTCCACCACCTTGTTAAACTCTAACAGGGCAATGGGATCCCCATTCCATTGATTTGGAGCCATTGCACACAAAACGTCAGATGATTTACTCATCATGCGCCCAATCTAACTTTTAATTTTTCGATGGAAAAACCCACTTGTCTATAGTTTGGCGGAAGCACTTTATTTGACCCGCGTCATAGTTAGAACAAGCCATAAAGAATTTTTTTCTTCTTTAATTTGTTTTCAAATTTTTCATCATTTTTCTTCCTTTTTTTTTCCACATATATATATATATACATCATACAAAACTTGAATTTTTCATTTTCTTCCTTTGTTTTGTTTTTGTGAATATAGAAAAATAAAATATGTTGGTGCTACAACATTATCCTCAAACATAGTCTCTAGGTCTAAGTTATTTCCTAAGCTAGATATATCTTGGGGTTATGGTTCATAGCTCACAAGTTCATGGAATGAAAAATGCAAAATAATTTATAGTCTATGTAAAATTGTAATTATATTCTATATATACATGCTAAGTGCATATCTTAACTAATGAAGATGAGGCTAACTATATATATTCCCATTAACACTTCTATAACGATATCATGAACATAAGAATTTATCCTCTATTTTAGTTTTTGGAAGAATCAAATGTTAGGTGTGTTACGTCACTTACATAATTAATTTACTCTATACCATATTAGTGAATGCATATAATATTAGTTAATAACACATACTAGATGAAAAACTACTATATCATATTCAAGGATGGGTAACTAATGTGAATATTATTTTAATTTCTTATGCGGGAGTTCTCTAGCAGCTACAACAACCCCAAATTTCAACTACTTCAAAATTTGGAGATCCCCTTTTACTCAACTTCCTATCGTAATTTTCATAGGGTTTCTTAGGGTTTGACTCCTTCTTTGAACTTTCTAGGGTTTCATTTCATTCTAGAAAGTATAACCTTAACTTGAAGACTTTTTTTTTTGCCTTAGTCACAAGTCACGATCGCAAATTGCAGTGTTAGTCTCCTAGCCACTGAATTTGTGATTCTCCACCTGTATCTAAGCACTAAACCGTTCAGTTTCAAAATCACATCTTTGATTTATAGAGACTTTTCATTGCTATCTAAGAGTGCGACCTATGACTGGTTTACCTCTAGCGCATGAAAAATAGACAACACATGCTTTTAAGTTATGACCTCCCACATGTGGGTTCACTTATATAACAAAGTCACTCCCTAATTTCATTTCACTCTACCTTCAATGTTGTATGGAAAAACCTCTCCTTTGGATAGTTTGTGCGATCGTGACCTCCTGGTGAGTCCTTTTTAATCATTTCTTTGTTTACACTTGTTAGGTGTTCAATCGATTCATTGTTCCAAGCCCTCTATACTCAACCTCCAACACATATTTCTTCCTAGCATATCTGAGCACAAACATCAAACATTCTACTTCAAACTCTTTGTAGACTAGCCAAACTATTGTCTCAAAGACGCATCAACTTTCCCCACAATCCTTAGACCTGGTGCTTGTGGATTTACTCGCCCAAACCATTTCCTAACATTTCTATACCAAGGGTTTCAACCTTAGATCCATGATGAATCTATTCTAAATCACTTATAATTTTTATATCGAGCCTCCCAAGTCATATTTATTGACTAATATTCCTTAACTCAATTGCATATATTCATTAGTGGCTTGAGTTTATGGTTTGAAAACTGTACAGATTCGTTTGAAGGGGATTGCACTAGTTTTTGGCTTTAAATCCTATGATATGTTGGTCAGTGCCATCGTATAATTCATGTTTTGAAACTATATAAATTCATCTAAATGGATTCATATTATTTTTGTGGAGAAACTCCTTTCATCAATACAATCGAAGCCTTGTGCCTTACTTGCGAATTCTCATGAAAAATCCCCTTTCCATTCATTTGAAATCGAGTTATTAAGGCCACCTAATGCACCTTTAGATCCCAAGGAGAATGGAACTAGGATTTGCAACTAATGTGAGGAGTATCCACCCTTAAATCACAATAAAATTCATACTATGGAGTGAAGCTACAGTCTAGACTTGCATCTAAGCTTTCTCTCTCTTCTCCCTTGATCGCTAGTCACATGTCTATTTCTCACTGAGCCTATAATCTTGAGATGCAACTTGCATTGTAGCTTCAAATTGTGACTAGGTTTAATTCATAGATCACACCTATCCATACAATCACAAATTTCATTTGTTGTTTACATCAAGAGTGTAGCCTAGAACTGTGATTATGTTGTTGATGAAACTTGCAATTTGACTATACCTGCCATTCCTCTAGGTCACAAATCACAATTTTTATCTTCAGTGGCATTGCAATTGATCCGGATTTATGCAGGAACACAATGAAATATAGAAATACACAAAAGAAAAAATGCAGCAGAAATAGAACTTCATTTCATTAATAACAAATAACTCAAATATGCTTACAGATAGAATGGAAATAAACTAGATAGGGCGTTGGTAGCTTATCTCTAAGAAGATATGTGGCATCTACAGCCCTCTGAACTATGTTACAATGAGGTTCGAGGGACTATTTATTATTGAGAAACAATATATAACCCCAAACATCCAAAATCCTAACCCTTGGAGATGAAGCACCAAAACTATGGGCCCTGTTTGGGTAAATTGGTACATCAATCTTCCCAAGGACGTAACTTTGGCATATGATCTTTGTTTGACACGCACAATACCTCGTTAGGAATATCTATCCAATGACTACAAATTTTCATGTAAGTGATATCACAAGAATTTCCATGTTGCTCCCAGTTTTTCCAAAAACCATCGTTTAGGGCCTCAAACGGCTCTAGAAGTTTAGGACCCGAAAAACTGCTAAAAATAGTAAATTGTGCTACAATTAAGGAAATTGAAAAATTGAAAGAAATAATGGTGGGGCCCCAAGTGGAATAGGAGGGTGGACACCAATATCTTCCTATATCATTCATCCCCCCTTAGGAATTAATGGTCCCCATTGTGTTGAGTTTCTCCATGAGATGAGGAAACTTCTGTTGAACTTGGTCCCTGGTGAACCATTTTCCTTGGTGCAGGAATTGGCCATATTTGACAACCCAATACAGTTGGATCTTATGCTAGCGAGTGTTCTTGATTTTCATGTCCATGATACGATCTGTGGTGGCGTGTTCCAAGCAGTTTGGGTTTAACTCTATTGATGTGAGTTGTTCTGCAATTGCGGAGGTGTCTGTAGAAATTATACAACATGCATGTATATCTTGGATTCACCCGATCTAACAATGTACTAAATTTAAATAATGAATCACTTCTACAAATATTTTTTGGAATTAAAAACACAATCGCTAATCACATGAACATGAATAAATATCAATCACACACAACAAAGATAATTTTCTGAGGAAAGCTTACAGCTAAAAACCCCACTATATTCTATTGTATATTCAGCATGAATCATGAAACAATTACATACAAAACTCTTCTCACAAGAGCCCTCCAGTACTCAACTAATTGTCTCACATTTTCATATGCAAAAATGACCAACAAATAGCCAATTCTTAGCCTCTAGACAGCCTGCCTTGCTTACGCAATCCCTGATGGATGCAATCCCTAAAAGATAGGAATTCTTGCCTTCCTTGATTGCGCAAGTATCATGGGCATTCCAATGGGTGTTTGGTTTCATTGTGTGCATCCTAATAATCCTACAACTGATAGTCAACTTCCCTTTTACCTAGAACTCAACTCAATCTCCACTGGATCTGACATGCATGCAGCTAATAATAGTAAATCCACAGTTGCATGTGAGATCACTAGTTGTGAATTAATTAATATTTAATTCACTTGATATCTCACTAGTGTGTATTTAGATACAACTAAAACAAATGAGTTTAACTCACTTAACTGAGTTAAACTAATTACAACCTGCATTAACTAATGCACCACTGCACTTTTAACTATGTTACAACTAGAATTACTCTGCATGACTCACCAACTACCCCTAACTCGAAATCCACTATCTAACTGAATTTATCACTTTCAGTTAACTATTTCAAGTCAACATTTAGAAAATATTACAGTTTAATGTCCATCTTAATTAAGGGATAACCAAAATATACATGCACCCAAAAATATCACTATGGGCCCCACCCTAGTCTGGGTGCTTAATGCAACTAAGCGTGGGTGCTGAAATTTTCTTGTTGAATCTCAACACTCCCTCTCAAAAAGAAAGGGATTATCCTTCACCCCGATCCTCATGTCTCTATGGTATTTGAATTTTCTCCTGGTGAGCGCCTTCGTCAGAATATCTGCATCCTGATCTTCCGTGGGAATGCAATGAAGCAACATTATCCTTCTCTGCACACAATCTCTGAGATGATGGTATCGGATATCTATATGCTTAGACCTATCATGAAACACAATATTAATAGAGAGTTTAATGCATCTCTTATTATCACAGTGAATCACTATTGGATCCATCTGAGAACCAAACAAACTAACCAAGATCTTTCTCATCCATATAGCCTCACATGCAGCTTGACTTGCTGCCATGTATTCTGCTTCCACTGAACTGAGTGCCACAGATCATTGTTTCCTGTTGTACCAGGAAAATGTTGCCGATCCAATGCTCAAGATCCCTCCCGATGTGCTCTTTCTGTCTGATGGATTTCCCACCCAATCTACATCCATGAATCCTTGAAGATTCACTCCCTCTTTCCGCCTGTACCATAGACCATACTTTGATGTGCCCCTTTGGTATCTCAGGACATGCTTCCCTGCCTTCCAAAAGAGCTTGGTAGGCTTAACCATAGCTTGACTCAGCTGGTTAACTACGTAGAAAATTTCTGGTCTCGTGTTCACCAAATACATTAGTGAACCCACTAACTATCGGTAGACAGTAGCATCCACTAACTCTCCAGAAGTAGCATCATCTTTCCTCCAATTTCCTGGAAGAGGAGTATACATACGTTTGCAGATATCCATGTTAAACTTACCCAGTATCTCCTTTGCATGCTTTCCTTGAGACACAAAAATTTCACCATCCCACTGCCACATTTCCAATCCAAGGAAATAATGAAGGAATCTTGCGTCCTTCATTTTGAACTCCCTTGCAAGATCCTCCTTGCATGAGTGTAGCAGCTACTCATCACCAGTCAAAATTAGATCATCAACATAAATAACAGATCAATAACTTACCCTCAACCACAATCTGGTATGGGTTTCCATCTACTTCACTTTTTGTGAAGCCCAGTCCGGTGAAATAGCTATCTATCCGAGTGTACCAAGCACGAGGTGCTTGCTTCAGCCCATACAGTGCTCTTTTGAGTCTGCACATATGCGACTCATTGTTGAAGATCTTGAAACCTTCAAGTTGATCTATGTACACCTCTTCCTCAATTATCCCATTGAGAAACGTATTTTTCACATCCATCTCATGAATGCACCAGGCCATTTGTGTTGAGAGTGCAAGGATGGATCTTATGGAAGAGTACCTTGCAATAGGTGAAAAATTCTCATCGTAATCTATCCCCTCGATCTGGGAGAATCCTCCAACCACAAATTTGGCCTTGTATTTCTCCACACTCCCACCAGCCGTTTGCTTTACCTTGTAGATACATCTTGATCCAACCACTAATTTGTTGATCGGCCTTGGGACTATCTCCCATACACTTTTCTTGACAATGGAGTCACACTCCTCCACCATTGCATCAACCCAAGTTGGTTGTTGCACTTATTCCTAAAAGGAATATGGTTCAGTCACAATAAATTTTCTCATAAGAGCCATGTATCTAGTAAATTGGTCAGGATACTATCTTTGTCTGCGTTGTGAAGTAGGGGCTCCTACATTTTCTGCAGCATCAGGTCTCAATCTATCATCTTCTGTGGTGTGCCTTCTACCATTTCTGATGGATGGCTCTAAATGAGTGTTTTCCTCCACTCCATGAACCTCCTCATGTAGTTGATCCACATCTTGAGACTCATACTTGGGAACCAATAGTTCCTCCTCTGCATGCAAGTATAGCTCCCTCTCAAGGGACAACCACATGCCTTTCTCCTCATCAAATTTTATATCCCATCGAACAACAGTCATTCTGCTGTTTGTAAAATACACACGATAATTATGGGGTGTTTCAGTGTACCCAAAAAAAATCCCAACCTCAGTTGTTGGTTCTAGCTTCTTCCTCGCGTCCTTGGTCACATTTACATAAACAGATGAGCCAAAAATCTTAAAGTGTGAAACATCAGGTTTCTTACCAGTGAAAGCCTCTTCAGGTGTACTCATGCCAATTATTCTATGAGGACAACGGTTCTGCACATGTATCGTTGTGTTGCATGCTTCTGCCCATAGATGCATCAGTAGGCCTTGATCATGCAACATCGCTCGTGTTGCACCCACAATAGTTTTGTTATTCCTCTCCATGACCCCATTCTGGTTATGAGGCGCTATGAGTTCTCTTCAAATTCCTTCTTTGTTACAGAAGTTCTTGAATTTGTTAGAGATGTATTCTCCACCATTATCGCTCCTAAGAGACTTCACTTGCTGCCCCGACTCTTTCTCCACCAGTGCCTTAAACTCACAGAACTTAGAGAATGTTTGATATTTCTTCTGCATGAATAATATCTAGCACTTACAAGAAAATTCATCAACAAATATTACATAGTACTTATGTTTTGTTATCGAAGTAATAGAGAAAGGACCACACATGTGTTGGAAATACTGAGAGGGGGGGGGGGGGGTGAATCAGTATTCCTTTCAATTAGAGCATTATTTAATCTTCAATTATTATTAGTGTTTGTACAATGATAGCAGCAAACAAAAGGAACACAAATGCACACAGTTTTTAAGGTGGAAACCCACTCCGGGACAAAAACCACCTAATGCTTTTCTAATAATTATTTAATATTCAGCTCCAATTAAAAATAAAGCTCCAACTTCCTAGAATCTAGAAAAGCATTCTTCTCTAGCTTCCATTGGATGGACGCTCTGACGCCCGACATCCTTCAATAGTCAACTAAATGGATGCCCCAACACCCAATGAGCTACAACTCGCCCTAGCACCACCCTACCTCCCTATAGAAGAATAAAAGAAGAATGGATTCCCGTACCAGGGAAAATGGTCCACTTTACAATGATATAGAATGATGTAGAAGAATAAGACACATTAGACCATAACCTCAACTATGATACAACCACCTAATGATGATCCTAGACCTCCCGAAATTTCCTCTTCAACTCTTGGCAGATAGACACTAGAACAATTTTTACAATAATGTATTTACAATGCTTAGTACAATGATACCTTTACAGTGACTATATGCAGTGCTGCCCACTTGAAGACTTCATGTAATGAACTTCTTGCTATTGTTCTACACCTTGGTTCCTGCTCTTGTCATGCTACCCTCTGCTGCACCTTGCTTTCCTTTGCTGCCCTAGAAAGTATGGTCCTTTGCAGCCCTTTACAACACATGATCTAGATTTTTCTTGCCTTCTAGGAGCTCGATATTGAATCTGGTGTATCTCTGTTGTTTCAAATCCCCAATATCTGATTTTCGGTCCTGTATTATTCCTCTGAGTTTTCTTTCCAATGCCATAGGTCTGACCCAAT
This sequence comes from Pinus albicaulis, assembly GCA_034641835.2. Lineage (NCBI taxonomy): Eukaryota > Viridiplantae > Streptophyta > Pinopsida > Pinales > Pinaceae > Pinus > Pinus albicaulis. Next base: position 1,243,225,690 of record CM076582.1, read on the forward strand.
TTGGATTCTTCAAGAGAGAGTTATGCCCAATCTCTCACAATTCCCTAATTATGGATTGTTTCAGTAGAGCGAACTTGTACGACATGCCACGTGTCACTGTTTCGTTATTTGGATCTGAAATTTATAGAGATAAAACTACAGTCCGTGTACTATCTTCCACTTTTTACGTAATTCCAATCCGATACTCAGAGAGAGAGTTATGACATTTTTCCCAAGGTCACTTCTTTGAGATGAATTTCAGCAGCGTGAAAAAACACTGACTTCCACAGATTATATCTCTGAAAATGTTGTGCACCTTGATCTAAAATTTTCACAGGAGCTTCCTCAGGATTTCAGCTTCGCCACATAAAAATTTCAGCTTCTGAACTTTCGTATAAAAAATTTTAGAGTGAAAATTCCACGATGACCTGTTTCAGATGGCGAAATCCCTTGCATAAGGAGAATATGAGGATCACAATTTATATAAATGCTTAGGTTGAGAGGGGCTTCAACAATTGAAAATGGGAGGGATTTTAGGGTAGCCCCTGGTGCTGTTTGGGTTGACATCAATGACAATCGTTGATCAAAAATCTCCCCCTTTGGCATTGATGGCAACACAGGTACTCCCCCTGTGATCACAAAAACTCTTCCTACAACATTCTATCCCCCTTTGACATCAATGGAAAAGGGTAACTCCCCCTGACACACAACCATCATGCGGACCTGTAGACACTTCCACTCCCCTTTTATATTCTGAATAAGGAAAATACAATGAGAACTTGGGAGAATCCAAAGCTTCTGGCAAACATATTCCAATGCTTCACGAGTACTCTCATGATAATCAACACTTCCTTCCCAATCTGCATCTGTAAAGGAATGAATAATGAGATTGTTACCCTTGGGATACCACAAGCCATATTCTGTTGTTTCCTTTAGATATCAAAGAATTCTTTTGATGGCAATAATATGTGATTATTTTGGTGCTGCTTGGAATCTTGCTACTTGTCCAACTGCTTGCATAACATCTGGACGGGAGGCTGTTACATATAGAAGACTACCAATCATAGATCTGTACAACCTTTGATCCACATCCTTAGATGAGTCGTCTATGCTCAATTTGCAACCTGTTACAATTGGAGTAAGGATGGGTTTGAAATATTCCATTTTAAATTTCTTGAGCATTTCCTTGATGTACTTGGCTTCACATATAAATATTCCTTTCTCTTGCTGAAATATTTGAAGCCCTAAGAAGTATGTCAGCTCACCAAGTAAAGACATCTCGAAATCACTTTGCATATTTGTAGCAAAATTATTACATATTCGATCATCATTGCTACCAAATATTATATCATCCTCTTTAGCTATTAGACATGCTTTATTTGCTTCATCCAGAACATATATTTCGTTTGGTGCTCGACTTCCTGTAGCAACAATTTCACAACACCTACCTTTCCTGATTTCACATTTTGTGCAGTTGAATAGTATTGTGTGTCCTTGATCACACATTTGTCCAACACTGAGCAGATTGTGATTCATGTTTTCAACCAATAGAAAATTCTTGGGTAGAGCATCTTTGCTTCTGAGAGTGACAATACCTGATCCTATAACATTTGAAGATCCATCATTTCCAAAGGACACGGTTCCATCCTTCTTCTCTTTCAAATATTCAAATTTATTTCTATCTCCAGTCATATGCGTTGAGCAACCGCTATCAACATACCACACATCTTTGTTGTTTTGAGCCTTTGGAGTGAGACCACAATTATCAGTCTTCTTCTTCTTCCATGTTCGTTAATTTTGTGGCTTCGAAGATTCTTCTGGAGGATTTTCAATTATGTAGTCTCTAGCTATGTGTCCAAAGTTTCGACATTCATAACATTCAATATTATTTCTTAAATGTTCAAATCTATTGATGTTTCGCTGAGCCCTAGGAGGTTCATTTTTAACAAATCTCCTGGAATTGTATTCATTCCTGGGGTACATGCGACATTCTACAGCTTTATGACCAAATTTTCCACATGAATAACAGTAGCGATAAAAAATATGTTGGTACTTGGATGGAAATCTTCATTAAGGAATTGTCTTCCAAGGCTGTTCTTGTGAATCTTGTCCAATGAAGTCTACATGCATGGCAGATCTCATAGGTTCATTATATTTTGTTGTAAAAGGTCCTGCTTCTTCTTCTTTGTAAACGATGCCATTTCTATCATTGTAAGATCGTTGATTGTTGATGAGTTCTTCCAATGCCCTTGAGCTGTTGGCATACTTTTGGATAGTTTTTCCTTTCTTCACTTCCTTACGCAACGAGACTAATTCGGCTTCTAATTCTTCCTTTTCTTGGTTGCTTTCTTCCAATTTATTTTGAAGTGACTCTTCAATGCATTTGTGTTCTTCAACTTCAATTTTGAGACCTTGAACTTGTTCTTCAAGAGTATTGGAATAGATCTTCTCTGCCTTGAGCTCTTTTATAAGTTTGATTGCTTCCTTAGAAAATTCTTCTATGGTCAATCCTTCTTCTTCATTGTTTGATACCTTATGTTTATTGTGCTTGGCCATAAAAAATACTCTCTCATTGGCTTCTTCTTCGCTATCATTGTCTTCATCGAATGGTGAGCTATCTTCTTTAGAGAGAAAGTTCCTTTTGGATCCTTTCTTGTTGAATTTATAAAAGCCTTTCTTTCCTTTTGAGTTTCTATCACTTATATTCGGAAATTTTGATGCAAAATGCCCAACCTCACCACAGCCGAAACATATCAATGGAAGTTTACCTTTGAACTTTCCCTTACCAATTTTTAGTTTTCTCATAAAGTAAGCATATTCTTCATCTGAAAGACCTTCTTCATCATCTCCCTTTTCTTCACACTTGCAGGTGCATGTCTTTTCAATTGAAGGTGTTTGTCCTTATTGGTTTTCTTAGATGCAACAAACGCAGTTTCTAGATGCGAAGTACCCTCTTCTTCATCAAGTCTTATTTCATATGCTATGAGAACTCCATGTAATTCCTCTTTGTTGTGTTTGTCCAAATTTGCACTGTATTCTAAGACCGATACCTTTGGGTTGAATCTCCCTGGTAACATTCTAAGAATCTTTCGTATAATATTCTTCTCGTCAACTGGCTCTCCCAATCCTTCCAAAGTATTGGTTATTTCATCAACGTATTGGAGTATGCAGCAATATTGCAATCTTATTTCATTCCGAGTTGCTCAAATTTTGCTCTATAGATTTGAAGCTTTGCTTCTTTGACATTTGAGTCACCTGCATATATATTCTCAATCTTGTCCCATACATTTTTGGTGGTTTTACAACCCAACACCTTATGATAAGTAGATTCAATAATTCCACTGATAATAATATTCTTTTCTTTTGTATCATTTACCAAATTCTTCTTACCTTGTTCATCTATGGTTGATGTAAATCCATTTTGAACAGTGTCCCATACTTTGTAACCTTGTGCTAAGAGAGAGACCTCCATTCTTCCTTTCCAAAGTGCATAATTATTTTCATTGAACAAAGGTAAACCATTCTTGGTATGCTCCATGACCTCCTTCCAGCTATTAAACTGCTATTGAAGGAACCAAGCTCTGATACCAATTGTTGGAAATACCGAGATGGGGGTGAAATAGTATTCCTTTCAATTAGAGAATTAGTTAATCTTCAATTATTATCAGTGTTTGTACAATGATAGAAACAAACAAAAGGAACACAAATGCACACATTTTTTAAGGTGGAAACCCACTCCGGAACAAAAACCACCTAATGCTTTTCTAATAATTCTTTAATGTTCAACTCCAATTGAAAATAAAGCTCCAAATTCCTAGAATCTAGAAAAGCATTCTTCTCCATCTCCCACTAGATGGATGCTCAACACCCGAGATTCTCCAGTAGTCAATTGAATGGATTCCCCAACACCTAATGAGCTACAACTCACCCTAGAACCACCCTACCTCCCTATAGAAGAATAAAAGAAGAATGGACTCCCGTACCAGGGAAAATGGTCCACTTTACAATGATATAGAATGATGTAGAAGAAGAAGACACACTAGACCATAACCAAAACTATGACACAACCACCTAATGATGATCCTAGACCTCCTGACACTACCTCTTCAACTCTTGGCAGATAGACACTAGAACAATTTTTACAATAATGTATTTACAATGACTTAGTACAATGATACCTTTATAGTGACAGTATGCAGTGCTAACCACTTGAAGACTCCATGTGATGAACTTCTTGCTTTTGTTTTGTAGCTTGGTTGCTACTCTTGTCATGCTACCCTCTGTTGCACCTTGCTTTGATTTCCTGCCCTAGAAAGTCTGGTCCTTTGCATCCCTTGACAACAAATGATATAGCTTTTTCTTGCCTTCTAGGAGCTCGATATTGAATCTGGTGTATCTCTGTTGTTTCAGATCCCCAATATCTAGTTTTTGGTCCTGTATTATTCATCTGAGTCATATTTCCAATGCCATAGGTTTGACCCAATTTGTATTATTCAAGAGAGAGTTATTCCCAATCTCTCACAATTCCCTAATTATGGATTGTTCCAGTAGAGCGAACTTGTACAACATGCCACATGTCACTGTTTCTTTATTCAGCTCTGAAAATTATAGAGAGAAAACTAAATTCCATTCACTATCTGCCACTTTTTACCGAATTCCAATCCGATACTCAGAGAGAGAGTTATGACGTTTTTCCCAGGGTCACTTCTTTGAGATGAATTTCAGCAGCGTGCAAAAACACTGACTTCCACAAATTATATATCCGAAAATGTTGTGCACCTTGATCTGAAATTTTCACAAGAGCTTCCTCGGGATTTTGGCTTCACCTCATAAAAAATTTAGCTTTTGAACCTTCGTAGAAAAAAAGTTAGAGCGAAAATTCCACGATGACCTGTTTCAGATGGCGAAATCCCTTGTGTAAGGAGGATATGAGGATCAAAATTTATATAAATGCTTAGGTTGAGAGGGGCTTCAACAATTTAACGTGGGAGGGATTTTAGGAGCTTAAAAAATATTAATTATGACTTTTCAATAACCCATGCCACAACCCCATGGGGTTTTAGCCCACTAACTAGGCGTACAAACTTCAAACATGAATATCTCTCAAACCGTGAAGAATTACATGACGTGCCATATATACACGGAAACATCTCGACAAGTAGAAACCATCAAAATAATTCTTGACCTAGAATATATTAATTTGGTAGGTCAAAATTCCCATGAAATATTGGGGTACCCCTGGTGCTGCTTGGGTTGACATCAATGACAACTGCTGATCAACAACATGTCTATGTGAACTCTCTCAAGGATCCTCAGAGCTCGGTTTTCCTTCTCGTGAAAGGTGGCCTTTACATATTTTCCCATAGTACATCCCTTGCATGTGTCTGACTACACAAGTGTACCCATGGGAAGACCAGTAGTAATATGTTGCATGACTTTCAAGGCTCCATGGTGAAGACACCCAAATCACCTGTGCCATAATTCGCGCTCATCCCAGCTCACCACTTGATATGCCTTGCCCATCATTGCTGCACAACCATCTACCTCTATCTTGTAGGTATTCTTAACTCGAATCCCTATCCTCTTGGCTTGTCTTTTTGTTTTATATCACAGGAATGCTTTTCCATCACTAAAAACAACATCATAGCCTCTACCCTTCAACATTGCGACTGAGACCAAATTTTTCTTCAGAACTGGTATGTGCATTACATATTTTAATTGAAAGGGTTTACCTGACTACCTTTGGAAGGTAATGGTACCAATCCTAGTAGCACTGTACCACCTGTCATCACCCATTTCAATATGCATCTGGAGATCTTTCTCCTCCAAGTCACTAAAAATTTACTTATCTCCCATAATGTGAAGGGAAGTGCCACTATCCAAATACCACACAGATCCAAATTCACTGGACACCATGCATGCGATCAATGAGAAGTCAAGCTCAAATTGCGAGGAAAGGGCCTCACTAGCTGCAGATCCTCTAGCCTTCTTGTTCTTCTTCTTTTGTGGATGTTTAGTAGCAAAATGCCCATGCTCGTGATAATGAAAACACTTCACCTTGGACATGTCCTACTTATTGCCATCCTTGGACTCGGATTTAGAATGGAATTTCTTCCCCTTCCCATTCCTTGCCTTGGTAGCCAAAGCACAATCCTATTCATCCTCATTCTTAGATGAAGATCCATCTCTGGTGTTCCGTTTGAAATCCTCCTACACCAAATCCGACCACAGCCGTTCCCAATTTGGAAATTTTTCCCTTTCGTTGACAGAGTCTTGATAACTATGCCAACTCTTGGGAAGTCTTAGGAGAGTGAAGCTCACCAAATGATCATCATCAAATGTTATTCCAACGCTTCCCATTTCATCCCAACATTGGACAAATTTTGTTAGATATTTTGGAATGGTATCGCCCTTTCCCATCTTGATCTTCCTGAGTTTATCTTTGAGCGCCAATTTCCTATGGTCACGGTTGCTTTGGAATAGATCAGTCAAAGCCTTCCACATTTCATATGGTGTGGCTTTCCTATGGAGGCTTGAGACAATGTGGTCTCGTACTCCCTCCAATAGGATACTCTTCACCTTTTCCACTTTCTTTTTCCATGCATCAAGATTTGCAGCATCTACCACAGCGGATTTAGGAACATCATTGTCAATGAATTCCTCCAAGCCATTGTCTACGAGTAATGCCTCCATCCTGTCCTTCCAAGAAATATAGTTCGAGTTGCCCTCGAGTGCATACTCTAACCTCAAGTCATTGAAATCCATTTTGATCATGAATCAATTGTAGCACAAAGAAAGTCTTTCTAAAAATTCAAATTCTATCCAGTCAAACTCAGCTCCTGCTTCACTTCTACAATTTCCTGTGCTCTGATACCATGTAGAAATTATACAACATGCATGTATATCTTGTATTTACCCGATCTAACAATGTACTAAAGTTAAATACTGAATCGATTCTACAAATATTTTTTGGATTTAAAAAGACAATCGCTAATCACATGAACATGAAGAAAGATCAATTACACACAACACAAATAATTTCTCGGGGAAAGATTATAGCTAAAAACCCCTCTATCTTCTATTGCATATTCAGCATGGATCATGAAACAATTACATAAAAAACTCTTCTCACAAGAGCCCTCCAGTACTCAGTTCATTGTCTCACACTGTCATATGCAAAACTGACCAACACAGCCAATTCTCAGCCTCTAGACAGCCTACCTTGCTTGCGCAATTCTTGATGGATGCAATCCCAAAAAGATAGGAATTATTTCCTTCCTTGACTGCTCAAGTATCATGGGCACTCCAATGGTTGTTTGGTTGCATGTGTACAACCCAATAATCCTACAACTGATAGTCAACTTCCCTTTCACCTAGAACTCAACTGGGTATCCACTGAACCTAACATGCATGTCGCTAATAATAGTAAATCCTCAGTTGCATGTGAGATCACTGATTGTGAATTAATTAATATTTAATTCACTTGATATCTCACTAAGGTATATTTAGATACAACTAAAACAAATGAGTTTAACTCACTTAACTGAGCTAAACTAATTACAACCTGCATTAACTAATGCACCACTACACTTCGAACTATGTTACAACTAGAATTACTCTGCATGACTCACTAACTACCCCTAACTCGAAATCCACTATCTAATTGAATTTATCACTTTCAGTTAATTGTTTCAAGTCAACATTGAGAACAGTTTAATGTCTATCTTAATTAAGGGATAACCAAAATATACATGCACCCAAAAATAGCATTGTGGGCCCCACCCTAGACTGGGTGCTTAATGCAACTAGGCTTGGGTACTGAAATTTTCTTGTTGAATCTCAAGAGTGTCCAGTAGCGGTGGGAGGTAGGGTCAAAGGCAGTCCACATTGAACACTGGGTGCAGACCAAGGAATGGTGGAATACTGAGCTTGAAGGCATTAGCCCCTACAGCCTTGGGGATGTTGTACGCCCCATATCGGAGCAGGCGAAGCTTGTGGTGGGGTCTAGTGAGGCGCTCCTTCTGCAAATGTTGCCACACTTTTTCGCCCACCTGGAAGTTGTGTGGCACCCGATGTTGATCATGTCGTTGTTTGTACTTATCATTGGCTTTGTTCAATATGTCATGAACCTATTGGGGGATCTGCTGAATGTGCTCAATGAAGTTGTTCACATTGTCAACTTCAGACTAGACATGATCTAAATTGGCCTGGGTAGCTGCAAATGGCATGGCTACGTCAATGGGACATAGTGGCTGGAATCCCAAGCCCACCTGAAAGGGGATGTGGCTAGTTGAGCCGTGGAGAGACCAATTATATTTGTGTTGTACATAGGTAAGGCTCTCATCCCATGTGCGTGGATGCTTTGAATTTTACATGCGCAGAATGTGTACGAATATCCTGTTGACGACCTTTTTCTGGCCATCATTTTGGGGATGGAAAGTTGTGGACTTGGTGAACTTGGTGTCCAACATTGAAAAAAGGTTGGACCAAAATGTGTTGAGGAACCTGTTGTCCTAATCTGAGATGATAGAATATGGGATCCAAAAGTGCACCCACACTCGTTCAAAGAATATTTTAGCAGTGGATTCTCTTGTGATATTCTTCTTGCAGGCCACCATAATGGCCATCTTTGAGAATTTGTCGATGACCATGAAAACACAATCATTTCCATGCTTAGTATAAGGAAGGCTTGACATGTAATCTATGGAGATGGATTCCCAAGATCGACTAGGGGTAGGTAGCGAAGTATATAGGCCTTGCTTCTTAATGTTCGGTTTGGAAATAGTGCAAGGAGTGTAGGATCCGATGTACTTTCTAACATCATGTCGAAGGTTCAGCCAATATAAATACTTCTGCAGTACTGCCACTGTTTTCTCGACCCCGAAATTCCGAGCAACCTGAATGTAGTGAGGTTCCCAAATCACCTTGGCATGCTCGCTTGAAAGAACACAAAGGCGTCCCAGGTGACATAGTTGTGCATCCTAGAGGTGAAAATTTGGAACTTGCGTACCCTCAAATAGTGTCTTGTATGTGTGGCCGAATTTTGGATCGCTCTTGTAGAGAAGCATCCAATCAGAAGTCTCGTGCCCACAAGAGTTAAGAACGGTGGTTAGTGCCATGATCGGTGGTCAGCTGAGGAAGTATGCAACAGTAATTATGTTTCCCTTCTTGTACTTCATGTTAAAATGAAACTGTTGTAGATATGTGGACCACTTTTGATGGAGATTGTTCTGCAACTTCCCTAGCGTCTGTATGAACTGCATGGGTCGGTGGTCTTTGTGGATGATCGTTTCCTTCACCAAAATGTAATGCTTCCATTATCGTCAAGCCTTCACAATGGAATACATTTCTTTGTTGGGATACTTGCGGACTGTATCGGACAGTGGCTCACTGTGATATGCCACTGGATTCCCTTGTTAAGTAAGAACTACCCCAATAGCATATTCAGAGGCATATGTCTCGATCTGAAATGGTTGTTGCAATTCTGGTAATGTGAGAACTTGAGCAGAGCAGAGGCAATGTTTCAATTCTACGAATGCCTTCTGTTGAGATTTTGACCAAAATAATTTTTATTTCGCTCCTCCCTTACTAACTTGAATCAAGGGCCAAGTGATGTGAGAGAATCCCAACACGAACCTACGGTATAAATTAGCAAGACCCAGAAATTTGCGAAGCTCTATTAGAGTGGTTGGGGTGGCCAATCCCAAATGACTTAGATCTTGGGTGGATCCACATGTACCCCCGATCATCAATAATGTATCCCAAATACTAAACCTTAGTAATGCCAAAAGTGCACTTCTCCAAATTGGCACACAAATTGTGTTGCCGCACTGTTTGGAGGACCTGTCAAATGTGGTGGAGGTGCTCTTCCCAAGTCTGGCTAAAGATCAAAATGTCATCCAATTACACTACTACAAATGAGTTGGTGAATGGCTGCAGGATGTCATCCATCAGCCTCATGAAGGTTTTGGGAGCATTCGTCAACCCAAAAGGCATGACCAGCCATTTGAAAATGCCCTCCTTGGCTTTGAAGGCAGTCTTCCACACATCGAAGGGCTAGATTGGTACCTGGTGATACCCGGACTTCAAGTTGATATTTCTGAAATATTTCAACCCTTTTAGTTGGTCCAGAAGGTCATCAATATGTGGGATCGTGTACCTATTCTGGACAATGATCTTGTTCAGTGCTCGATAGTAAATACAGAGTCTCCAAGTACCATCCTTCTTCTGCACCAACATGATCGGGCTCCCACAAGGAAATGAACTTGGTTGGATCTGACCTTTCTACAACAACTCCTCAATATGCCTCTTGATTTCATCATTCTCTAGAACAGAGCACTGATAGATCGGTCCATTGGGCAGTGGCGCACCTGGAGTCAGATCGATGGGGTGCTTGACTTGACAGTGCAGAGGCACCCCTACGAGTGAGGTGAAGATGTCCCCGTACTCCTCCACGACCTTGTTAATTTGCTGTTGTTGTGCATAGGAGCCCTTCTTGGAGGTCGTGGCCACAATATTCTCCTTTCCCTAAGGGCATATCATTAGGAAAACAAATTTCCCGATTTTGGAAACAATATTACTGCATTGTTTTGTAGTAACCAAAGGATAGCAACAGGTGATGTTACCTCTAGTATCTTGTACAAATTATTGTCGAAAGTAACAATAACAACGTGAGGTCGAGACTCATACACAACATGTCACTTCCACAAGTATGGTTGGTCATCACAAACATCAAGAGGAGCAATGTCACATAATACCTCATCCGTGAAGGGCTTGATGTTGTAAGGAGGGCGGCATTGTTGGATGACGCAGAGATCCCATCCTTGGTGAAGCCACCCAATGGTGTACAACTGTAGGTGTGTTGTGGTCGGCAAGACCAACCTCTTCACGACCTTTGCTTAATTGCAGTTCTTTTGGCTCCCACCGTCGACAATGAACTGTAGCGGGGAACCCTTTACACACACTTGGGAGTGGAAGAGACGCTCCTCCTCCTCTGGATATTTCGGTTCCTCCTTCTGGAACTTCATGGTGGCAACAATGGAATTGGGCTCCGCATCGATAATCTACTTCCTTTTTTCATTCCCTTTGTCAAGTTCTGATTTAGAGTCGAAGCATGCATCTAATTTAGAAGCCTTCATCTCGATCACCAGTGACTTCTTGGCCCAACACTCACTTTTGTTGTTAGTGGAACTCTTACGAAACTCACACCACATTCTTGTTTCCTTCTTCGGCTTCATGGTGCTTTTCTTTGCTTGCGGATTTGGAAAGTTGTCTTGGGCCACCATGCCTTGGTTTTTCCTTTGTTCTGTAGTTTGGGGGCTCCTTTCCCTTGCTTTTGACTCGCAGATCCAAAGTCTCACTTCTTCTATTTGAATTTCTACTCAATCTTGGCAGCATACCGGTATGTCGTACCAAGAGAGGATATGTCAAGTAACTCCATTTCCTCCTGAATGTATATGTGCAGAAAAATGTGGTACTTCAACACCAAATTTTCTCTGAATATTTGATACCCAACTTTGTGCACAGGGTAAACATAGTTACCGATGAAATAGGTAACCTGACCTCAAAACGGGAACTCTAGCCCAAAAACTCTCAAAAAACATGAAAAAACACCCCCAAAAAAAAAGTGTGTCTTCCAGAACGCACTTGTTTTTTTTTTAAGGTCAAATTTCAACATTTTCTAAAATTATGCTAAAAAAAAATTGTTTGTTGAAAAAAGGATTGAAAAAACACCCCCCCCAAAAAAAGTGTGTCTTCAAGAACGCACTTCGTTTTTTTTGAAGGTCAAATTTCAACATTTTATAAAATTATGGTAAAAACAAAATTGTTTCTTGGAAAAAAGATTGAAAAAACACCCTCAAAACGAAATTAGTTGATGCTAGAATAACAAAAAAAAAAATTGTGTCATACTTTTGGAATTTTTAAAAATAGAAGTAACATTTTTAAATTTTTAAAATTCAAACATTAAAAAAAAACCTAAAATTTAAGAAAAAAATAAATTTAAAAAATAAAAACATTTAAAAGCTTAAAATTTAAAAATATATGAAGATAAAAAAAATTAAAATAAAAACAAAGTAAAATTTTTAATTCAATCATTAAAAAAAACCTAAAATTCAAGGAAATTTTTTTTTAAAAATAAATCAAAAAAAAATTAAGATTAAAATTTCAAAAAATATAGAAATTAAAAAATAAAAATAAAAACAAAATAAAAATATTAAATTAAAAAAAAAAAAAAACAAGTTAAAAAAAAGGAAAATATAAAAAATAAAATATAGAAATTAAATTTAAAAAGAAAAAGAAAATGCTTATTAAATTTAAAAAAAGAAAAAAAAAATTAAAACAAATAATTAAATTTAAAGAAATATATTAAATTTTAATTAATTTAAAAATTCAAAATTAAAAAAAAAACACTATTCAAATTATAAAGAAAAAAAAAAAGAAAAATTAATTAAAAATAAAAAATAAAAATAAAATACAATGAAAATATTAAATTTAAAACAAAATATATTAAAAAAACAAATAAACTATAAAAAATAAATTAAATTTAAATTATAAAAATTAAAATATATATATGAACTTAAATTAAAATAGGTATATACATAAAATTTTATTAAATGAAAAACTTTAAAAACTTTAAAAAAAATATTAAATAAAAAAAAATTAAAAAAAAAAAATTTAAAAAAATTAAGTTTCATTAAAAAAAAAATCTAATTTTAAATACACAATTTTAATTGAAATATAAAAATATAAAAATTTTATGTAATTAACAAAAAAAAATAATAAAAAAGTAAAACATTTAAAAAAAATATTAAATCCAAATAAATTAAAAAAATATATATATAATTTATTGAATTTTATAAAATTATATTAAAAAACTAAACGTAAAATATATAAAATTATGAAATTAAAAAAAAAAAAAAAAAATCAATTAAATAAAAAAAATGGCAAAATTTAATAAAAATTATTAACCCAAAAAAAAAAATAATAATAAATTTAAAACAAAAAAATAATAAAATTAAAAAAAATTAAAACAAAATGAAATTTATTTTAAATAATTTTAAAAAAAATAATATTTTAAAAATAAAAAAAAAATTAGAAATAAAAATAAAAAAATCAATTAAAAAAAAAACAAATTAAAAAAAATTAATTAAAAAAAAAATTAAAAAAAAAAAATGTGGCGGTGGTTGTTACTGGGCGGCGGTGGCCGGCCGGGCGGCGCCACCGGGGGCGGCCCAGCCGGCCTCCCGGCCCCCGACGGGCGGAGGGGCCGGAGGGGCGATTCCCGGAATCGCCCCTCCGCCCGTCGGGGGCCGGGAGGCCGGCAGGGCCGCCCCCGGGGCGCCGCCCGGCCGGCCCCCGCCGCCCAGTAACAACCACCACCACATTTTTATTTTTATTTTTTTTTTAATTAATTTTTTTTAATTTGTTTTTTTTTTAATTAATTTTTTTATTTTTTTTATTCTTTTATTTTTTAAATTTCAAAAAATAATTTTTTTTTCAAAAAATTAATTTTTTTTTTTAATTTAATATTTTTATTTAAAATAAAATTCCTTTTAAAAAAAAAAATTGTAATATATATATATATACAACTATTTTTTATTTGATTTTATTTTTATTTTTATTTTTATTTTTAATTTTTAATATTTTTATTTTAATTTGATTTTTTTTTTTTAAATTTGAATTTCAAAATATCTAAAATTATTTTTTTAATTCAATTTTTTTATTTTAATTCAATTTGTTTAATTTATTTTATATTTAATATTATAGAATAATTATTTTTTTAAATTTAAAATTTAAAAATTATTTATTAAAATTTTTAAATTTTAATTTAATTTAATTGTTTTTCTTAATTTTTTCGTTTATTTAGTTTTTCATTTTAAAAATCTATAAATGGTTTCATTAAAAAAAAAAAAAAAAAACACTAAATTTATGTATATTTGTCTTTTAATTATTTGCACTAGTTTTTTTTCATTTTTCTTGTTTTTTAATGATAGGTTTTTTTTTTTTTTTTTAATTTTTTTTTTCTTTATCTTTTTCAATTTTAATTGGTTTTTTTTTTAATTTGTTTTTTTTGTAAATTTTAAAATTTGTATTTTTTTCCTTATTATTATTATTTTTTTTAATTTAAATTTTTAAATTTAATTTCTTTTTTTTTTAAATTTTTTTTTTCTAAATTTTAATTTTGTAATTTTAATTTTTTAAATTTTTTTTTTTAAATATATATATATATATTTTAATATATTGTTTTTTTTAATAAGTTAGAAAAAAATGTTTTTGATTTTTTTTTTTTTAATTTTTTGGTCAATTTTTGTTTTTTTTCTTAAAATTATGTGTTTTTGTCATTTCCTTTGATATAATTTTCAAATATTTTTGTTTTTTTTAATTTATTTTTGTTTAAATTTTTTATTTTTATTAGCTATTTTTGTTTTTTTTACATTTTTATTGGGTTTTTTATTGTTTTTATATATATTTTTTATCTAAGTTTTGTGTTTTATTACCAACATGAAAATCACCACTCTTAAAAAAAAAGGTTGATGCAGCATCAATACGTTTCAAAATTAGCATGAAAATCACTGCTCTAAAAAAAAAAAGGTTGATGCAATATCAATACGTTTCAAAATTAGCATGAAAATCACTGCTCTAAAAAAAAAAGGTTGATGCAGCATCAATACGTTTCAAAATTAGCATGAAAATCACCGCTCTAAAAAAAAAAAAATTGATGCTGCATCAATACATTTCAAAATTAGCATGAAAATCACTAACATTTTAAAACAAATATTCATACTTCATAAATAAAAATATTAGAGTGTCAAAAATGTGCACCAGAAAAAAAAATGGTGATTCTGCATCACCACTTTTCAAAATCGGGTGCTTTTTATGCTACAAAAAAAAAGTAGGTAACATTGCGGTTACCTATTTCATCGGTAACATTGTTGGTATGGAACAGATTCGTCAGATCATGCACAAATTGATCCCTTTGTTGTCGCAGTGTAGTCCATTGAATTTACTTGTCCTCATAGCTCCCCACAGGGTAATATTATTCCTTGATGGCGTCTCGGAAATAATTCCAAGTGGGTACGACCAAGAACAGAGAGGGTTCCCCCTCGTCCTTTTTCTCAAAGTAGGTTTCCCACGAGTCCTTGACATGGGGGATGACTTTGAGGAGTGCAAAAATAATCTTCTCCCGATCGGAAAAGTTATGAACCGAGAAATATTCTTATAATAGATTCAACCATTTATCTACAGTGTCTACATCTATTTGGCCCTCAAATATGGGAATGTCAAATTTTACTTGTACCTTAAAAGGAGTGGTGCCTCAAAAGTGATTGTTGGATGTAGATGCGCCGCTGGTGGTCAGCCGTTGAAGGATCTGGGAAAAGTTATCCATCATTGTGTTACTTTGATTCTCAAGGGCCTCCTCGAGCAATATTTTGATAGGATCTCCTACTCCCTCATATTTCTTTTCTTCCCCCATGGGTGGTCATCGAGGTTTGCGAGGCTGATATTGCAAAGGTTCAACCAGATCGAGCACTAACTCCTTATACCCCGACCTCGTTGGGGACATGCAAAGAAGGATCAAGAAATATTAGACCACTATGATACCGCTAATCCGGATTTATGCAGGAACACAAATAAATACAAAAATACACATAAAAGCAGAGATGCAGTAGAAATAGAACTTCATTTCATCAATAACAAATAACTGAAATATGCTTACACACAAAATAGAAATAAACTAGCTAGGGCACTGGTAGCTCATCTCTGAGAAGAGGTGTGGCACCTACAAGACTCTAAACTATGTTACAATGAGGCTCGAGGGCCTATTTATTATTTAGAAACAATGGATAACCCTAAACATTCAAAAACCCAACCCTAGGAGATGAAGCGCCAAAACTATGAGCCCCGTTTGGGTAAATTGGTACATCAATTTTCCCGGGGGCGTAGCTTTGGCATACGATCCTCGTTTGATGCGCACAATACCTTGTTAGAAATATATATCCGAGGACTACAACTTTTGATGTGAGAAACATTGAATAAATTTCCCTGTTGCTCCCGGTTTTTCCAAATAACGTCGTTTAGGGCCTCAAAATGGCTCCGGAAGTTCAGGACCTGAAAAACTGCTACAAATAGTAAATTGTGCTACAATTAAGGAAACTGAAAAACTAAAATAAAAAATGGTTGGGCCCCAAGTGGAATAGGCAGGTGGCCACCAATATCCACCTTGATCATTCCTCCCCTCTTATGAAGGAATGGTCCCCATTGCGTTGAGTTCCTCCATGAGATGAGGAAACTTCTGCTGAACTTGGTCCCTGGTGAACCATTTACCTTGGTACAAGAGTTGGCCAGCTTTGACAACCCGATATAGTTAGATATTTTGCTGGCAAGTGTTCTTAATTTGCATGTCCATGATACAATCCGTGGTGGCCTATTCCATGAAGTCTAGGTTTAACTTTGTTGATGTGAGTTGTTCTGCAATTGTGAAGGTGTCCAGTAGAGGTGGGAAGTAGGGTCGAAGGTAGTCCACATTGAACACTGGGTGCAGACCAAGGAATGGTGGAATACTGAGCTCGAAGGCATTGGCCCCTATAGCCTTAGTGATGGTGTAAGGCCCATATCGGAGAGGGTGAAGCTTGTGGTGGGGTCCAGCGAGGAGCTCCTTCTGCAAATGTAGCCACACTTTGTCACCCACATGGAAGTTGTGTGGCACCCGATGTTGATCATGTCGTTAATTGTACTTAGCATTGCTTCTGTCCAATATGTCATGAACCCGTTAACGGATGTGTTGAATGTGCTCAATGAATTTGTTCACCTTGTCAACTTCAGACTAGACATGAGTCAAATCAGCCCGAGTTGTCGCAAATGGCATGGCTACGTGAATGGGACATAGTGGCGGGAATCCCATGCCCACCTAAAAGGGGATGTCGTTGATTGAGCTGTGGAGAGCTCGGTTATAATTTTTTTGTACATAGGGAAGGCTCTCATCCCATGTGCGTGGATGATTTGAATCGTACATCTGCAGAATGTGTACGATTATCCTGTTGACGACCTTTGACTGGTCATCAGTTTGAGGATGGAAAGTTGTGGACTTGATGAGCTTGGTGTCTAGCATTGACCAGAGGTTGGACCAAAATGTGTTGAGGAACCTGTTGTCCTGATCTGAGAACATAGATTGTGGGATCCCAAAGTTCACCGACACTCATTCAAAGAAGTGTTTAGCAGTGTCTTTTGCTATGATATTCTTCTTGTTAACCTCCATAATGGCCATCTTCAAAAATCTGTTGACGGCCACGAAAACACAGTGGTTTCCATGCTTAGTATAAGGGAGGCCCAACATGTAATCTATGGACATGGATTCCCAAGTTCGAATTGGGGTAGGTAGCGGAGTATAGAGGCCTTGCTTCTTGATGGTTAGTTTGGCAATAATGCAAGCAGTGCAGGATCTAATGTACTTCCCGACATCTTGTCGAAGGTTCGGCAAATAGAAATACTTCTACAGTATTGCTACTGTTTTCTCAACCCCGAAATGCCCATTGACCCGACTATAGTGTGTTTCCCAAATCATCTTAGCACACTCACTTGAATGAACACAAAGGTGTCCCAGGTGACATAGCAATGCATCCTGAAGGTGAAAATTTGGAAATTTCTTACCCTCCAAAAGTGTCTTGTACATGTGGCTGACTTCTGGATCGCTCTTGTAGAGAAGCGACCAATCATAAGTCGTGTGCCCACAAGAGTTGAGAACGGTGATTAGCGCCATGATCAGTGGTCGACTGAGGCAGTATGGAACATTATTGGTGCCGCCCTTCTTGTACTTGATGTTCAAATGAAATTGCTGCAGATACGTGGACCACTTTTGATGGTGATCGTTCTGCAACTTCCCTTGCGTCTATATGAACTGTAGGGTTCGGTGGTCTTTGTGGATAACATTTTCCTTCCCCAAATGTAATACTTCCATTTTCGGCAAGCCTGCACAATGGAATACATTTATTTTTCATAAGTGGGATACTTGCGGACTGTTTCAGATAGTGTCTCACTGTGATATTCCATTGGATGCCCCTATTGAGTAATAACAAGCGCAATAGCATAGTCAGAGGCATTTGTGCCTCTGTCTCTATCTCAAATGGTTGTTGCAAGTCTGGTAATGTGAGCACTGTCGCAGAGAAAAAGGCAATGTTTCAATTCTACGAACGTAGAAATTATCAAGACCCAGAAAGCTGCGAAGCTCTGTTAGAGTGGTTGGGGCTGGTCAATCTCAAATGACTTGGATATTGGTTGGATCCACATGTACCCTCGCTCATCAATAATGTATCCCAGATACTGAACCTCGGTCGTGCCAAAAGTGCACTTCTCCAAATTGTCATGCAAATTGTGTTGCCACAGTGTTTGGACAGCCTGTTGGATGTGTTGAAGGTGCTCTTCCCAAGACTGGCTGAAGATCAGGATGTCATCCATGTACACTAATACAAATGAGTTAGTGAATGGCTGCAAGATGTCTTCCATCAGCCTCATGAAGGTTGCAGGAGCATTCATCAACCTGAAACGCATGACCATCCATTAGAAAAGATCGTCCTTGGCTTTGAAGGCGGTATTCCACACATCGTAGGGCTCGATTAGTACCTGGTGATACCCGAACTACAAGTCAATCTTTCTGAAATATTTTTCCCCTTTGATTTGGTCCAGAAGATCATCAATCCATGGGATCAAGTACCTATTCCAAACAATTTACATGTTCAGCACCTCATAGTCAATACAGAGTCTCCAAGTCCCATCCTTGTTCAGCACCCGATAGTCAATACAGAGTCTCCAAGACCCATCCTTGTTCTGCAACAACATGATCAAGCTCCCACAGGGCGATGAACTTGGCCGGATGTGACCTTTCTGTAGTAGCTCCTGAATTTTCATCTTGATTTCATCATTCTCCATAATAGAGCATCGATAGATTGGCCCATTGGGTAGCGGCGCACCTGGGGTCAGATCGATGGGGTGCTTGACCTGACAGTATAGAGGCACCCGTGTGGGTGAGGTGAATATGTCCTTGTACTCCTCCATGACCTTGTTCATTTGTTGTTTTAGTGCGGAGGAGCCCTACCTGGAGGTCGTGGCCACAACCTTCTTCTTTCCCTGAGGGTGGATCATTAGGAAAACAAATTTCTTGATTTTGTAAAGGATATTACTGCATTGTTTTGCAGTAACCAAAGAGAGCGGCAGGCGGTGGTACCTATGTTATCCTAAACAAATTATTTCCCAAAGTAACAATAAAAGTGCGGGGTCAGGACTCATACATAGCATGTCACTTCCACAAGTATGGTTGGCCTAATAATACATCACAAACATCAAGAGGATCAATGTCACATAATACCTCATCCATGAAGTGCTTCATGTTGCAGGGAAGGCGGCCCTGCTGGCTAAAAATAAGATTCCGTCATTGGTGAAGCCACCTAATGGTGTAAGGTTGTGGGTGTGTTGTGGTCGGCAAGCCCAATCGCATCGTGACCTCTACTGAAATGAGGTTCTTTTGGCTCCCACTATCAACAATGAACTGTAGCAGGGAACCCTTTACCCACATCTGGGAGTGGAAGAGACACTCCTCCTCCTTTAGATCTTCTATTTCCTCCTTCTGGATCTTCGTGGTAGAAACGGTGGCATTGGGCTCTGCATCGATAATATGCTTCCCTTTGTCATTCCCCTTGTCAGATTTTGATTTAGAGTCGAAGCATGCATCTGATTCAAAAGCCTTCATCTCGGGTGTGAGTGACTGCTTGGCCCGACACTCACTTGTGTTGTGAGTGGAGCTCTTATGGAACTCACACCACTTTCTCGTGTCCTTCTCCAGCTTCGCAGTGTTGTTCTTCGCTTGTGGATTTGGTAGTTTTTATTAGGCCGCCATGCCTTGGATTTGTCCTTTGTTCTACGGTTTGGGGGCACCTTTCCCTTCCTTTTGATTCGCAGATCCAAAGTCTAGCTTCTTCTATTTGAATTTCTGCTCAATCTTTGCAACATATTGGTATGTCGTACCAAGAGAGGAGATGTTGAGGAAATCAATTTCCTCCTGAATGTATCTATGCAGACAACTGCGATACTTCAGCACCAAATTTTTCTCTAAATCTTTGATACCCAAATTTGTGAGGGTATGGAACAGATTCATCAGCTCATGCACATCTTGATCCTTTGTTGTCGCAGCGTAGTCCATTGTATGTACTTGTCCTCATAGCTCCCCACGGGGTAATATTGTTCCTTGATGGAATCTGGAAAATAATTCCAAGTGGGTATGGCTGAGAACAGAGAGGGTTCCCCCTCATCCTTTTTCTTACATTAGGTTTCTCACCAGTCCTTGACATGGGGGACGGCTTTGAGGAGTGAAAAAATAATCTTCTCCCAGTCGAAAAAGTCATGAATCGAGAAATATCCTTCTAATAGATTCAACCATTTATCTATCGTGTATGCATATATTTGGCCCTCAAATATGGGAATGTCAAATTTTACTTGTACCTTAAAAGGAGTGGCACCTCCAAAGTGACTGTTGGATGTAGATGCGCCACCAATGGGCAGTCGTTCAAGGATATGAGCAAAGTTATCCATCATCGTGTTCCTTTGTTTCTCAAGGGCATCCTTGAGCAATAATTTGATAGGATCTCATGCTCCCTCATCTTTCTTTTCTTCCCCCATGGGCAGTCATCGGGGTTTGCGAGGCTGGTCTTGTAAAGGTTCAACTAGATCGAGCACTGACTCTTTATACCCTAACCTCGTTGGGGACATGCAAAGAAGGATTGAGAAAGAGTAAATCGCTCTGATACCATTGATCCAAACTTATGCAGCAACACAATGAAATACAAAAATAAACATAAAAGCAGAGATGTAGCAGAAATAGGACTTCATTTCATTAATAACAAATAACGGAAATATGCTTACAGACAGAATGGAAATAAACTAGCTAGGGCGCTAGTAGCTTATCTCTAAGAAGAGATGTGGTGGCTACAGGCCTTTGAACTGTGTTACAATGATGCTCTAGGGCCTATTTTTTTATTGAGAAACAATGTATAACCCTAAACATCAAAAAACCTAACCCTAGGAGATGAAGCGCCAAAACTATGGGCCTCGTTTGGGTAAATTGGTACATCGATCTTCCCTGGGACATAACTTTGGCATACGATCTTCGTTTGACGCACACAATACCTAGTTAGAAATATATATGCGAGGACTACAAATTATGCTGTGAGAAACATCAAAGGATGTTCAATGTTTCTCCTGGTTTTTCCAAAAAAATTGTTTATGGCCTCAAAAAGGCTCCGGAAGTTAAGACACGAAAAAACGGCTAAAAATAGTAAATTGTGCTAGAATTAAGGAAACTGAAAAACTGAAAGAAACAATGGTGGGGCCCCAAGTGGAATAGGCAGGTGTACACCAATATCCACCTAGATCAATAATTGAAAACTGTGACTTTCCTTATAATTTGAAATTGTGACCTATAGATATAATTCATTACTAACAAGCACACATATAGCTAAACCTTTGATCTAAGGCTCAAGTTTTAGCTAAAAATTGAAAGTGCTTTAAATTTCTTTGAACCTAAATGACCAGATAGAGTTCTTCGCCAGGATTCCAGTGCAACTTGTTTCATCAAAATCTGAGTTTGTATGACTAAGTTATCGTCTGTTGTTCGTTTTCCAAAACATGCAAAAGAGGAGTAGAAGGGGTACCATGATGATGTGGCAGGTACAATCAGAATTACAAGGAATATTCTCCATATTTCAGCCAATGGAATTGTGGCAATTGTCGTCTTCAGATTCTCTAGATGGGTTAGTGAAGAGAGAAAGTGTCAAATGACCTCCAATATCCTTCCTAAGTTGGAATTTGAATTTTTTTTAAGGTTGGAGTACAACCCAACTAGAGGGCGCCATGTGTCCTCTCTAGGTCAAAATTATAAATTTCACATTAATGTGGACTAAGGATATGGTGGTATTATTTAATATATATATTAAAGTTTGCAACCGACTTTCAGCAGGGTCAACCAAAGATGGAGGATCTCTTATCTAACCAGTATGGCAGAGGTTAAGTTTGGAGGCGAGTCACCAAAGTTAGCGGAGGATCTCATTATAACTCCATGTAAAAATTATATGGCGGAGTGGGGGTCGAACCCACAATCTTCTGCCCGCTAGAGATACGCATTACCAACTCCTCTACACAGTGGATCTTAACCACTAAGGTCTCCGCGTTAACTTAAAGTTTACAAGACCGGCGAATGGGGGTTGGAGGGGGCCAGCCCCCTCCCCATGTGGCCGCAGTCCTAGAACCGAGAGCTAATGCAGTTGAACCGGCGGGAAATTTAATTGCGAATAATTAATGTTTAAAACGTGGTTTAACCACATTAAACAATCATTAGCGCTAAAACGCACTTAACCTTTAAACCACACTTGTCAACGTTAAGTGTGTTTAATGCTAATTAAACTCGAATAATGTTGGCGGGATTTTAGGAGGGCGTGCCATTTTTGGTGGATTTCTAAATTTGGAAAGTTAATTGGCGATTCCTCCAGTTTTAGAGGAGAAATTGGGGCAAAAGAAATTTTGGTCATAACTCACTCAATTTTCGTCTAAACAGAGCTCAGAAAGAGTAGGTTGGGAACTCAATGGAGTAGGCTGCAGAGGCAGAAAAGGTCTTCTACATGTGTTTTATTGCATTTGAATATTTTTGAAGGCTAGGGCCACCAAGTGTTGAGGTCGTTGCCAGAGCATCCAGAGTCCAAATTCAGCAAAAAAATAGTCATTTTTGGGAGATTATGATGTTTTAAGCTCATTGTAATAGGTTCCAAGAGGTTCTAAAGCTTTTAAAATAAATTTGAGCACACTTGAATCTAATACAAAGGCCCACACTATGAAGTTGGACCAAGGAGATGTAGCCCAGGAGGGGTGAACTCCTTTATCAAAATTCTATGTGTTAAGCTCTGTTATGTGTGTTTGTTGTGTTTTATATTGCTTCTGTTCTGTCATTTAAATTCTGCTTTCTAAGCTTATGACAAACTCATAATTTCACTAAGTACATTGTTTTACAATCACATGCTCATAAAAAAAGCTATGAAGGATAAGTAAAACAAATCAGAGAAAAGTTTATATCTGATATGAAACTAGCACGTCAATAACTAGCATTCATTTACAGATCAAGTTGGTATGAGATCACAAGGTTTCTTGCTTGTTTTACTTGAAGGGATTTTAACAGTGCAAAATTATCGATGCTTACAAAGTTGAGATTGCAGAGAGGAGAAGGGAAGCTACTGATATCTAGTCCTGAAGTTAGGACAAGAAGGAAGAAGGATGAGAAGGCATCATCCTCACCCAAATGACCACTCAAGGCAACACTTGAAGCACCTCAAATTCCATCTCCAGTAGTTGAGATAGAAGAGGAATTAATTGCACAAAAGGTTGAGGTGATTGAAGAGATACAAGTTGCAGAGATTGAGCTTGAATCTATAGCCAAAATTTCTGGCCATGAAGGAACTCATGAACATTCTGAAGAAGAGGATTTCAGGAGGGAACTCAAAGAAATGCAAAGGATGGTGAAATTTATATAAGAAGCTTTTATGGAAAAAAAAACTGGATAAGGCTCAAAACACCCTGGTAGAGAAGAATCTTCAAACAGTAAAAAGGAGGAAGAGAGAAGCTCAAAAAGAAGTGGAGGTAAACCACCTCCCTCTCGACCATCATCATCATCATCATCCTCATCTGGATCTTCATCTTCCACATCTACTACAAAAACTCATACCCATACTCATTCCAAGATCCTAAAAGGAAATACTATGTTACTCAAGTTTCACATCAAATTTGAACTTCCTACATACAATGGAGAAGTTAATGCTGAAAGACTAGACAATTGGATTTGTTAATTGGAATTTTATTGTAGAATTCATAATCTAAAAGAAGACTATATCAAAATCCAATTGGCTTCATTAAGGCTAGAAAGAGAAACACTAGTTTGGTGGGAGGCAAAGACACAAGAGGAAATGTGAATCCACGGTAAGATTTCCATTTCTTGGGTCGAATTCATTTCTTCCATTAAAATACAATTTTATCCATTAGCCTATATGCAGAAAGCAATAATGATTTGGCAAAAATTTAGACAGCTCAAAGGTCAAAGTGTCCAAGATTATACACAAGAGTTTAGGAAGAGGGCCTTATTACTTGGAGTAGACTTAAATTCACAAGATACAATCTTGAAGTATATAGGAGGTATACATTCCTACTTAAAACACACTATTATTATGTTTAACCCAAATCACTTAGATGAAGTATGTGCGCAAGCCACGCATCTTGAAGCAAGGGATAAAAACATTTCTGAAGAGGGTAGTAAGAAGAAGCCATTCAATGGTAAGGAAAAAGAGAAAGGATGAAAATGGAAGGGAAAGAAGAATGCAAGTGTTAATAAAGAAGGGAAGAAAATTGCATGCAAACATTGTTCCAAAGAGGGGCACGAGGAAGCCCGTTGTTGGAAACTACATCTCGAATTAAGACCAAAGAAACCAAATAACAAAGGGAAACAAAAGATGACTGCCACCACACAAAAAGATCTTGGATCTGATTCAGGAGATGAAACCAAGATAGTTGCCATGGTTAACAAAGGAAAGGAAGCTATAGCAATTTCTAGTTCCTCAAACAGTCACAACAACACTCCAAATGAAGATACAAGGATAGAATTATTCCATGTTAGAGTAATTTCTAATCATACAAAGATTGATGCATTGTTTGAGACAGGGTCACAAGCAAACTTTATTTCAGAAGGATTAGTTAAAAAAATAAACCTTGAAACTGTACCTCATCATAAACCATACTTTTTGGGTTCGATAGTTAACAATGCCAATTTACAGGTGACAAGAAAATGTATTTTCAGATTTGTTATTACTACAAACTTTGTCGATGAATTTGAGTTAGATGTGGTTCCACTTGACATTTCAAGGATTATCTTGGGTAGTCCATGTTTGTATGACATGAAAGCGGTCTTTTACCATCATGAGAACAAATATCATTTGATTAAAGATGGAGTGGATTATATTGTGAGAGCTCATCGCAAGAAACTGAATATCTCTTTAGTTAATGCAAGGCAAATGAAGAGGCTTGTAAATGCAAGCAAAAATTTTGTGCTTCTCATGATAACGAAAAAGGAAGATGTTAACTATGAATATTTTGAAGGATGTGATGACAAATTGAAATCTGATTTGTTTGATGTGGTAAGTCAACATAGCGAGATGTTTCAAGAACCAAAGGGGTTACCACCCAAGAGGGGAATTCAGCATGAGATTCAGCTGCAGCAGGATGTTCCAATTCCAAATATTGGTATGTATTGCATGTCAATCATGGAAAGTTTGGAAATCAAGAATCAAATCCAAGATTTGTTGAATAAAGGTATCATGCGCCCATCTACTTTGCCATGTGGTTCTCCAATAGTTCCGGTTCCAAAGAAGGATGGGACTTGGCGCATGTGTATCGATTTTCGTGCATTGAAAAAAATCACGGTAAATAATCGCTACCCACTCCCACGCATTGATGATTTGCTTGATCAATTAAAGCATGCAAATTATTTCACTTAGTTAGATTTGAGAAGTGGTTATGATCAAGTTAGGATAGCTGCAGAAGACATTTTGAAAACTGCTTTCAAGGCTAGACAAGGGTGGTATGTGTTATCACTCAGAAAAAGTGAAACATCATTTAACAAAGTCTTAGAGGTTCATGTGTCAAAGGTATGGTCATAGAGTTTATTTGTCATTAGTTGGTAAAGGAAAATTTTAATTTTTTTTCTTATTAGCCTATCCTAAGGTCCAAAACTACCCCCATTCAAGTATTTTCATGTCACATCAATCATTATTTCCTGACATATTCCATTTCCCAAGTTTATCAATCCGAAAATGTCATTTTAGCCAAGATTTCCTACTTTCGTAGTGAATTGCACAGTAAAAACGCAATTTTCGCAACGAAACTGGTGATACTTTCGTAGTGGAACTGCCAGGAAATACACTAAGTATGCTACGAAAACAGGTATTCCTGTCTGTCTTTTCAAAATAGGTGTTAGGTGTCATTCAATGATTGAAAGGGTTAGGGTAGATGCCATTCTAGTCAGTTCTGATTAAATCAAGGTACAATGGTCATGGTTGAAGTCATTATTACTATTTTAAGCATGTATGAGTCATGATTATGCCATTATTTGTCATCGAAACTTCAAAATATTTCCCAATTAAGTCATTTTTCATTCTCCGCTCCCTCTTTGCACGTTACTGAGCTTTGGAGAGCTATTTCACTAAGCCAAAGTTGTGGTTGGCATTTTAAAAAATTTGCAGGTATCACTGATCAAGCGAGGGATAGAAGACATAAAAGTACCATGGCTGCAAAGAGGAAGACCAACAAAGTTGGCCACTATCTCAGATATGAGCCATCTGACATGAACTTGATAAATGGAGACCCAACAGCTTCAAAAGTTTTCATAAGAATAGGGTGTTTGCAGTTTTGCCAAAGACTTCAAGGATGCCATGTACATGTTTCTAAAGAGTTTTCCATCAATTTCAATGGGAAAACTTCAAAGGTGGGGATGTTGAACCTCACTATAAATCCAAAGACCATTGCAACAGCAACAAGAATTCCAAGAGGAGGAGAACAATGGTTCAAAGGTTTCAAATTAAACATGAAGGACTGTAAGGTATTTATCAAGTCAGAACATAGTGAGATTGACCTTACAAATGCCATTCCAAGGAGCTACATGAAAGACAACTTCTCAAAGATACTGCTTATCATTCAGAAGTACCTCACCTATGAAGGGAGGTATCATATGGTTTACTCTTACCACTTCAGGCTTTTGCTACATTTTGTTAGTAAGAAATCTCTTGAATTACATTTTTACTTATACAGAAGCTTAGCAAAAATGGCAGATAAAGTTCAAGCTAAATCTGAAGGAAATGAAACCTCACTCTTTCATCATGGTTCAATCAAGTTACTGGTTTTAGAGGAGTTAAAAATATTAGGCAGAGACTGGTCGTATTTTCTATTTTTCAGTGGTTTTGAAGTAGATGCCAACACTACTAAAATAACTCCTAATGATATGATAATTGATCGAATTAATTGCTTAAGAAGTTTGATTAGTTTGTCCTTTAGATTGACTGTTAACTGAAGTATTATTTAATGAAAAATGACATAAACTAGCAGCATAAATGAATTAAATAGCAGCGATTATCATATATGAGAAGAGGCAAACAATTTCATGGCGGAGTTCATCCCTCCTGGACTACATCTCCGGGTCCACTTTTAAGTGGGTGTCCGTTTTTATTAGGATTTATCTTGAAGAATATTTACACTGAAATGGAACAGAATGACTGTGCTCACAGGCACTTATGAACCCTGTAAACAGAAATTACTCTTCTTCACCTTTCTGACGCCTGTCTCCGTGCTCAATTCCGACCACCAACGGCTGAGAAATGCTGCAAACAAAATCGCCTCTAACCTTCTGAAACTGCACTCCAAAAAGCACTATGCCTTCACAAAAATCCAAGATGATATTTTCATGAAGAATTCCATGGCTTTTATAAGCTGCCTCGAATGTTCATATACTTCAATTAGCAATTTGTTGATAATTTGAAGGGATATATAAGGTCTCAAATCCCTATCTTATACCTAAAACCTAGGGATTACGTGATATAAAATAGCGCTGAATTAAATTCAAAAACCCATTAATAAACATTATAATATAAATTTAGCCCTGATGGCTAACTAACCGGGCGGAGGTCCTTGCCTGCGGCATGTGATTAGGCGGTTTTATCCAACATTTATGGCTTATCCCTACAGTTAGGTCCGGCGGTCACGGTTACCTCCGACAGTTCCGGCGAGACCTTGTCACATGCTTATCTGACGTGGTTTCTGTGGTTTACAACTGGCGGATTTTCCAAACCCTTAACGTTCTCTGCCACCCTGTCATGTGATCAATTTCCTACACGGTCTAGGAGCTAGCGGTTACGAAAGCGTTGTGGTTTGTAATAAAAAGTTTTATTATATTTTTTTAAAACTTATATATGTTTTAATATCAAACATCTGAACCTTTGAATAAGGTTTATACCATAGCTTTTGTAATGTGGTTTGAATATATATATATATATATATATATATATATATATATATATATATATATATATATATATTTGCGCTAGGTTTTTAGTTTAGGTTTAATATGTTAGGTTTAATACCATAATTTAGCATTTATTAATAGGACTAGATTTTGACACCATAGGTTTAGGTGAAGGTTTTTGAAATATGGTTTAGGACGTAGGCCATCACTTAGGATAAGGATAAGTTTATGATTAGGTCTTAGGTCATCTGTATAGGGTTTTAGCCTTAGGTATTAGGGTTTTAGATCTAGGTTAGCTTTTAAACCATAGACCTTTACATGATAAGGTATTTCACCATAATTTTAACCCACATTACACCTTTTCATCACACATGACGACCATAACACTAAAAGACCTTTCACTGGTGAACTGAACCATGATCATTTTGAGGACGACATTGACAAAACTGGCAGATTTGGAAACTGAACTGGACATCGAACTGTTGGAGTTGTCTTGGATCTTTCTGCTGAACTGTAACGATCAAGATCCTCCTGGATCAATCCTCTCCACTTAAAAATATTTTGGACCACAAAAGCTTAATTTTAAACTGAAAATAAGTGAGAATACAGCTCTCTCACTTTCATCTTGACTTTGATGACATACAACCATACCTGCTCATTGACCTGAAACTGATGCTTATCTTGGCGCAATTTGAACCTATCTTGACTTATTGTCTGTCGTGGCACAGAAGAATGTAAGGCTTGATTGTAAGCTT
Organism: Pinus albicaulis; assembly: GCA_034641835.2. Classification (NCBI taxonomy): domain Eukaryota; kingdom Viridiplantae; phylum Streptophyta; class Pinopsida; order Pinales; family Pinaceae; genus Pinus; species Pinus albicaulis. The sequence continues at coordinate 1,243,254,514 of CM076582.1, forward strand.
GATGCACATAAGTTACAAATTCATCCCACATCTTAGGATGTATACTGCAGTTACCTCGAAGATTATGTATCCCAGTCTTGTTCACCATTTCTTTCTGTCCTTGAACCAAATCCATGTTGCTCCATGGTTGCAAAGGAACTAGAAGTGGTATGTGCAAACCAACCTTTCAATTGCATGGCCTGCTTGTCAAACACATTACACATCCCTTTATGTACTTCACAATTGTTTCATACATATGAGGCCAGTAACAATATATTTGACTTTGTGTCGTAGTCTTGCTTACGCCTGCAATCCGAGAAAGATAATTTCCTGAAAAACCAGCACCTTTTCTATTTGAGCATTATGAGTTAGCGATTCAAAATTTTCTTCGAAATCATCATCAGTATTATACTGTTCTACATAACTTTCATGAACCAATGAACTTTTATGATGTACTACTGAAGCATTCAAAGACAACATATCAACTACTTTACTTGTTACACCTTCCCTGTCCTTAATTACTAAGTGATTTTTTTGAAGAAATCCTATCCAACTATAGTGAGATTGTTGCATCTTAGTGTATGACTGAAAGTATTGAAGCAGCTGATAATCGATGTGAATCACTGTTTCCATTGCATAACCTTTAACATCTATTTTAACTTCATATGGTTGTTGATGATTTATCAATACTGTGAAATTTTTCTGCTTAATTGAATCAACTTTAACATCGACACTTATTCCCCATGCCCTGTTTTGCTTATGAGCCAAAATTATGGGTGAAATGTATGGAGTTAATCTGTGTCGCATGAATTCCATCCCTAAAATTTGTTGCTTTATTTCTTCTACAACTGACTTGTGACACATTCCATTATTAGAGGCATCAAACATCAACTACATCTCATGTGATATTTTATTTTTATGAAGTAGATGTTTTGGTTCCTTAATTAGATCCTGAAATGAATCTACCTTTTTAACCAAATTACCTCCATCCCGAATTTCACAACCTGAACAAGTATCAATAAGATCCTCATGTTGCTCTTTTATCGACATGAGTATGTATCTCCTACTTGAACTTATTAAGCACTTTATCTGATTAGAATTAATTAAATTAAAGTGATCTTTGTTTTTATGTGCCCGAACGATGTATTTAATCCCATATTTTATGAGATGATACATATGTTCTTTTCTATAAAATAATTCATCACGGTCATATAGATAAGGGCTACCTAATACAATTCCACAAATGTCTAACAGTATCACATCTAGCTCTACTTCATCGATATAGTTAGTTGTAATTGCAAATTTTAATCGACATTGTTTGGTAACATGAATTTGACTTTGTTCCTTTAACCACCCTAAAGGATATGTCTTTGGATGATTATGTGTTTTCAAACCCAATTTTTTAACCAATGACTCAGAAATCAAATTTGCGTGTGATCTTGTATCGAAAAATGTATCTATCTTAGTGTTCTTTGAAGTTACCCTTATATGAAATAACTCGATTCTTTTATCTTCATTCTGTTTTTTGATGTTTGAAGAAGCAGAATTACTAGCATAAGAAATTTTACCTGTTGTAACCATAGCAGTGATTCTACCTTCATCACCTGAATCAGATCCCAAGTCCAAGCCTTGTTGGATTGTTGTTTCAGCCTTCTTTTCACCCTTCTTTGATTGAAACTTCTTCGGCTTCAGTTCTGGATGAAGTTTCCAACACCTAGCTTCATCATGGCCGATCCTTTGGCAATGTGTACACGTAGGTCTATCGTCTTCCTTCTGAGCTATGGCAGTCTTCTTTCCCTTTGACTTGCCCTTCTTTTTGTTGTCTTTATTTTCCATTTGCTTGGATGTCTTTGGTGTAAAATTGAATGGTCTACCACCTGATTCGACTTGAATAGCTTGAACACAAACTTCATCAAAATCATTAGGATTGAAAATTAACAATGTATGCTGCAAATATGAATGCAAACTGCCAATATATTTCAACAAAGTTTCTTTTGTGTCCAAAGAAATACTGAGTGCTAATGCCTTCTTTTTGAATTTCTGTTTGAACTCTTAAACAGTTATTCCCTTACCTTGTCGCAAGCGCTACTAATCAATTACAGCTTGTTGTGTGTGACCCAACGGATAGAATTGTTTCTTTAGAGCTTTAATAAACTTATTCCATGAGGTGATAACTTTTCCCTTATGATTTAAATCTATCTGTGTCCTACTCTCCCACCAGATCAAAGCAGTACCCCCCATTCTAAGAGTAGCTAATTGGATCTTTGTCTTATCATCAGTAATATCTTGAATACGACAATAGACTTATAATTGTTTTACCCAATTATCTAGTTTCTCAGGGTTTATTTCACCATCATACACATGTAATTCGAACTTAACATCAAGTTTCAATAATGGACTCTTAGGTTTCTTTTATTTTTCTGATTTAGAACTAGAAGTAGAAGAGGAAGAAGAAGATGATGGAGATGACGGAGGAGAAGGAGCTTTATCTGCCTTACCTTTACCCTTGTCCTTATTTGATGCCTTTGACGATGAGGTTGCATCCCTCATCTTCTTTTCTTCATATAATTCTACCAACATTTGCTGCATCTTTAGAAACATCTGTTGGATTTGATTCGCATCCATGGGTTTCTTTTCAGTAGCTTCAGGAGTCTCAACGGTCTCAGTCCCTATCATCGTTGATTGATGATCGACTTTATGCCTTCCGATCTCTAGATCGAATTTCTCAAGCTCGCATTTTCCACGTTGCAATCCCAACCTGGTTAACATCCACTGACAAAAAAAATACAAGCACAACCTGCTCTGATACCAAAAATGATCTGATAACTGATCAAATTAAGTGCTTAAGCAGTTTGATTAGTTTGTCCTTTAGATTGACTGTTAACTAAAGTATGCTTTAATGAAAAATGACATAAACCAACAGCACAAATGAATTAAATAACAGCAATAATCAGAGAGAAGAAGAGGCAAACAATTTGATGATGGAGTTCGTCCCTCCTGGACTACATCTCCGAGTCCGCTTTTAAGTGGGCATCCGTTTTTATTAAGATTGATCTTGAAGAATATTTACACTGAAATGGAACAGAATGATTGTGCTTACAGGCACTTCTGAACATTGTAAACCGAAAGTACTCTTCCTCGCCTTTTCGATGCCTGTCTCTGTGCTCAATTCCGACCACCAACAATTGAGCAATGCTGCAAACAAAATCGCCTCTAACCTTCTGAAACTGCACTCCAAAAAGCACTATGCCTTCACAAAAATCCAAGATGATATTTTCATGAAGAATTCCATGGCTTTTATAAGCTTCCTCGAACCTTCATATACTTCAATTAGAAATTTATTGATAATTTGAAGGGATAAGGTCTCGAATCCCTATCTTATACCTAAAACCTAAGGATTAAGTGATATACCATAACGTTGAAATTAAATTCAAAAACCCATTAATAAACATTATAATATAAATTTAGCCCTTATGGCTAACTAACTGGGCAGAGGTCCTTGCCTGCGGCATGTGATCAGGTAGTTTTATCCAATAGTTATGGCTTATCTCGATAGTTGGGTCTGGCGGTCACGGTTACCTCCGGCGGTTCCGGCGACACCTTGTCACATGCTTGTCCGAAGCGGTTTCTGCGGTTTACAACCAGCAGCTTTTCCGAACCCTTAACATTATCTGCAACCCTGTCATGTGATCAATTTCCGACACGATCTAGGAGATAGTGGTTACGGAAGCGTTGTGGTTTGTAATACAAAGTTTTATTATATTGTTTTAAAACTTATATATGTTTTAATATCAAACATCCGAACCTTTGAATAAGTTTTATACCATAGCTTTTGTAATGTGGTTTAAATATATATATATATATATATATATATATATATATATATATATTGCGCTAAGTTTTTAGTTTAGGTTTAATATGCTAGGTATAATACCATAGTTTCGCATTTATGAATAGGACTAGGTTTTGACACCATAGGTTTAGATGAAGGTTTTTAAAATATGGTTTAGGACTTAGGCCATCACTTAGGATAAGGATAGGTTTATGATTAGGTCTTAGGTCATGTGTATAAGGTTTTAGCCTTAGGTATTAGGGTTTTAGATCTAGGTTAGCTTTTAAACCATATACCTTTACATGATAAGGTATTTCACCATAATTTTAACCCACATTACACCTTTTCATCACACATGACGACCATAACACTAAAATACCTTTCACTGGCGAACTGAACCATGATCATTTTGAGGACGACATTGACAAAACTGGCAAATTTGGAAACTGAACTGAACATCGAACTGCTGGAGTTGACTTGGATCTTTCTGCTGAACTATAACGATCAAGATCCTCCTGAATCACCTAAACCTAGAGGTATACCATCACCTTTAGTGGAAGAGAAAATTGAGCCTATAGGGGTAGAGAAAATTGAATCAGTATTCATAGAAATAGATAAATTGCAGAAACTTGATACACCTGTTGTTTCACCTACAAAACAAAATCCAACTGTGAGCAAACCTGCAAAACAAGAGCCAACTGTGAGTAAACATGGCGGCAAAAGGATTACAAGAAGCCAAACAATGGCTAAGGGAAATTTAGAAGACATTCTGCATGCTATTGATATTGAGGAAACCCCCATATTCCAAGCTGAAGATATAGATGAGGGAGGTAAGATACTCAAGAAATCCAAATCAGCTAATAAGTTAGAATTTGAAGGTGAGGATACAGGTTTCATGTTTCGGGCTAGGAAACCAATAACAAGGCATGCCAGAAAGGTCTTGGAAAGAAGTAAAGAAACTCAAAAGGTCACTGAAACTATACAGCCACCACCAAGTATCATTGACCTCTCATCACCTGCAAAAGAAGATCCAATCATCAAGCAAAATAAAGGAAAGGAGAAAATCATTGAAAAAATAGAGATTGAGGTCCTTAAGGAGCAGTTGAAGTTAGAAAATCATGAAACAAAAGTTTTAAAGAAAGAGGCAAGGAAACATAATGTTCAGAAGGTGCAGTTTGAGAAAATGAAAGAAATTTTGGAAGAGTAGGTTAACAGTGTGTCAAATACTTTAGATAACACAAAACAATTGATCAAATGGACTCAGCCATTGACATGAGAGGTGAAGCATATCAGAAGAATGAACCTTCACTTGAAATCTAGGAATAGAAAACTGAAGGACCAAGTCAAAGACCTCCAAGAGCAGTTAGAATTGATCCATGAGGAGCTGGAGAAGAAGGGCTTAAAGATGACTGTAGTTGAGGAGTCCATAGCTCAACTTATCATTAATGAAGAGGAAACACCTCAAGGCTCTTAAGTTGAATTTGATTATCTTTTAAGAGGTTAGTGGCATGTTTAAGACCAATTTTCTACAGATGGAGGTTACTTTTATAAGACAGGGTCAAAATCTGGAAATTTCACATTTTTTCACAGTTTCGTAGCGTTTCCTAGGCTTGAAGCCAGCGAAATGCTACGAAAATTTCTATAGTTGTCTTTTTGCTTCTAAAACCACTTTTTGCAGCTTTCAAGGAGGAAAAATGGTAGTGATGATGTGTCATGTCATGATGTACACTATGGAACAACAAAGACACAGAAATTTTGAGTGCAAAAGCCATTTTTGGACGCTACAAAAGCACGCTACAAAACTACCCTATTTTTGTAGCGAGCTGTTTTTGAAGGTTTCTGAGTAGTTTAAAAGAAGTTTTGGACAGGTGGACATATCCAACAGATCAAGGGACCTTGCCACTAAACATCTATGACTTGAAAATCATGCAATGGAGACAGCTCATCATTTGAAGCTTTCGTTGAAGATAGGGTCATGTTTTCCTGAAAAATAGGGTTTAGTTCCATATGTTTAGGAGGATATTTAATATGTCAAGTAGTGATGAGCTATGTCATAGCCTATTCAAACATGTGAGGCTTAGTTGTCAATGATATGTAATTGTTTTAAAGATAAGGTAGACTGACGTAATAAATAGGGGTTTGAGTCCTATTAGGAAAATATCTTCTTTAGAGTATAGTTGTCATTTTCTAATTAAATGACATGTTTTTATGTTATGTAGGGTGTCATAGGAAGAGTTCGATGAATCTAGCCAAGAGGCAGATCATCCACGTTGTAAGAAGGTTTATTTAAAGGAAAATTGTCGAAGTTGTAAGGGGTTGGAGATTTTTTGCACCATACTACTGCTTTATGTAATTTGACTTATATCAGTAATACACAGGACTTCTTCTTGACAGACCTGAGATTCTCATGGATTTTTTAATGCCTTTTTGATCTATATCTTTATGTGTACTACTTGCAGTAGATTTCATCTTTATTACTCGGAATTTATATGTGTATGCTCTGACTTCCTTTATTGATGAAATGACTGTGTTGCCCTATGTTCTATATGTGATTTTCCTTTGTTAAAGACTCTTATCTACCTCAGCTTCCATGTCAAGAAACCTTGCCACTGAATCTACTGATTTGTTGACTCCATAAGCCTAATGGTTGCAAGCATGCATTCTTTTCAACCTACACACACAAAAATAAATTTACTTTTCAAATGGAGTTAGCCATTTAATCCTATCACTATCTAATATCATAAACCCCTTTGAGAGAGCCCTCTCAGACTGAAGAGGCTAAACTTCAGTCAAAATCTAGTTTGAAACAGTTACATAGAGTTGTTTGATTAGCAGCCAATCAAGTGAAATTTTGTGATAACAGTATGAGTGGTTAGTTATGTCATTTGGCTTAACAAATGCACTATATACTTTCATGAATGATGTAATTAGACCGTTTCTAGATGAATTTTTCATTGTTTACTTAGATGACATACTCATATTCAAAAAATCAAGAGAATAACATGTCATGCATGTGAACAAGGTACTTGATGTTTTGAGAAAAGAGAAATTGTTTCTTAAGATGTCAAAGTGTGAATTTGGTAAGAATTCATTGGTATATTTGGGATACATTGTTGGAGGAGGTGAGTTGAAGATTGATCCTTCCAAAGTTGAGGTCATTTTGAATTGGCCCAAGCCCAATACAGTTACCGAGGTAAGAAGCTTTTTAGGGGCAGCACAGTATTGAAGGAAATTCATTGCTAATTTTTCTTGCATTGCAGCTCTATTACATGCATTGATGAGCATAAAGAAAGTCTTCCATTTGGGAGATTTGAAGCAGAAAGTATTTGATGCTTTAAAGCAAAAGATATGTTCAGCACCAGTTCTAGCAATTCCATATCTTAGACAACCATTTGAGATCCAAACAGATGCAATTGATTATGCGATGGGAGCAGTGCTCATGCAGCATGGTAAGCCTATCTCATTTCATTCTGAAACTTTTAATGGAGTTGTGACTAAATATCCTACCTATGATAAAGAGTTATATGTATTGGTACAAATTTTAAAGAAATGGAAGCATTACTTGATGGGGAAAGAGACCATTATCCATACCGACCATCAGCCATTGCAGTACTTATACTCACAAACAAAGTTGCAGCAATCAAGACATTTCAAATGGATGGGTTCTCTACAGAAATTTCGCTTGGTTATTAGGTACAAAAAAGGAATATACAATAAGGTAGTCGATATGCTCTCTAGGCCTATTGTAAATTCATCTATTATTCTCAAGCACAATTCTATTATGCATGAAAGTTACATTGAACAATATGTGAATGATAGTGATTTTCAAGATGTGTATGAGAAATTGAGTAAGGGAAACCAAAGTGAAGAGTTAGATTATCATGTGCATAACAGTTTATTGTATCACTTGGGCTAGTTATGTATACCACAGGGAGAAATAAACAATATCATAAGGAGGCGCACACATCATTGATTGCAGGACATTTCGGTGAAGGCAAGACAGTAATGCATCTTCAAAGGTATTGTTATTTGCCACGCATGAATGAAAGTGTTTCTCGTTTTATTAGAGGATTTTATTTATGTGAAACAAGTAAGCCTAGCAATAGGAAGCTTGGCCCTTGTACACACCACTTCCAGTTCCTTCTCATCCTTCGGAGAGCATCTCAATGGATTTTGTGGGAGGCCTTCCTATGTCAAGGAAAGGTCATGATTATTTGTATGTTGTGGTAGATAGGTTCAGCAAAATGTGTATTTTGATGGCATGTAAGAAAAATATTATATCTAAACAAACTGATAATCTTTTCTTTAAAAATGTATGGATCCATTTTGGTATTCCTACTTCTATTGTAAGTGATAGAGATTCTCGATTTTATGGGAATTGTTGGTCAAAATTATGGGACATGATGGACACAAAGTTGAATAAAAGTACAACATTTCATCGACAAAAAAATGGTCAAACAGAGGCGGTAAATAGAATTGTTATTCATCTTCTAAGAGGTTATTGTAGCAAGCATCCCAAGTTGTGGAACGAACAACTACACTACATACAACATGCATACAACCGGGCAAAACATTCTTCCACAAATACATCGCCATTTGAGGCATGTGTTTGGTTACTTGCCAAGATTGCCATTGGACTTTATATTTGAGAAAGATGTTGCTATAGACGAACATAGTGACATAGATAAAGCAAGAAATTTCATTGAGAAAATTCAGTTGGTACATCACACAGTGCAAGAGAAACTTGAAAAGAGTCAAAGCAGCTACAAGGCAAGGCACGACAAACATCGGGTTGATCACAAATTCCAAGTTGGTGATGAAGTTTGGTTGTACATAAGAAAGAAAAGATTGCAAGGGGAAGGTAAAAAACTCAAACCAATCCGTTATGGTCCATTTAAAATTTTGGAAAAGATTGGTACAAATGCATTTAAGCTAGATTTGCCTCCTTATATGCAAATTTATTCTGTCATTAATGTTGAGAATTTCAGGTTGTTTAAGCCTCCTTTGATCATTTCTCACCATAATATCTTGATGAACTTCAGTAAGATCTCATACTTGATAGAAGAATTAGAACTTCAAGAAGAGGGAATGTTGAATACCTTTGAGTTGGACTCAAAGGTCAGAATCCTTCAAAAGAAAAATGGTTGGAGTTTGGAAAAGTGAGGGAGTTGTACCCTCACTTTTTGAACAATTGATAGTATATTTTGGGGTCCAAAAGGCTTCTAGTGGGGAGGAATGATCTAAGGCTCAAGTTTTAGCTAAAAATTGAAATTGCTTGAAATTTCTTAGAACCTAAACGACGAATAGAGTTCATTTTCGGGATTCCGGTGCAACTCGTTTCATCAAAATCCGAGTTCATATGACTGAGTTATCATTTGTTGTTTGTTTTCCAAAACAGGCAAAAAATGAGAAGAACAGGTACAGTGATGATGTGGCAGGTACAATCAACATTGTAGGGAATATTCTCTAGATTGCAGCCAATGGTACTGTGACAAGTGTCGTCTTCAGATTCGCCAAATGGGTTAGTGAAGAGAGAAAATGTCCAATGACCTCCAATATCCTTCCTAAGTTGGAATTTGAAATTTTTTTAAGGTTGGAGTACAACCCAACCAGAGGGTGCCACGTGGCCTCTCTGGTGGGCCATCTCCTAACCTTTGGGTCGAAATTATCAATTGCACATTAATGTGGACTAAGGTTATGGTGGTATTATTTTAATATATATTTATAAGTTTGCAACCCACTTTCAGCGGGGTCTACCAAAGATGGAGGAGCTCTTATCTAACCAATATGGCGGAGCTTAATTTTGGAGGTGAGTTACCAAATTTAGCGGAGGATATCATTATAACTCCATGTAAAAATTATATGATGGAGTGGGGGTCGAACCCATGATCTTCCGCTCACCAGAGATACGCCTTACCAACTCCTCTACACAGTGGATCTTAAACACTAAGGTCTTCGCGTTAACTTAAAGTTTACAAGAGCAATGAATGGGGGTTGGAGGGGGCCATCCCCCTCCCCATGTGGCCGCAGTCCCAGAACCAAGAGCCAATACAGTTGAATCGGCGAGAAATTTAATTGCAATTGATTAATGTTTAAAACGTGGTTTAACCACATTAAACAATCATTAGTGTTGAAAACGTGCTTAACATTTAAACCACACTTATCCATAGTTAAGCGTGTTTAATGCTAATTAAACTCGGATTACATTGGCGGGATTTTAGGAGGGCACGCCATTTTTGGAGGATTTCTAAATTTGGAAAGTTAACTGGCAGTTCCTCCAGTTTTAGAGGAGAAATTGGGGCAAAAGAAGTTTTGGTCATTACTCACTCAATTTTCGTCCAAACAGAGCTCAGAAAGAGTCAATCTAGTCTAATTGGCATGCTGGGAACTAAATGGAGAAGGTTGCAGAGACAGAAAAGGTCATCTACGGGTGTTTTAGTGCATTTGAATATTTTTTAAGGCTAGGGCCACCAGGTGTTGGGGTCATTTCCATAGCATCCAGAGTCCAAATTTAGCAAAAAAATAGTAAATTTTGGGAGATTATGATGTTTTAAACTCATTAGAACAAGTTCCAAGAGGTTCTAAAGCTTGTAACAGTAATTTGAGCACACTTGAAGCTAATACAAAGGCCCACACTATGAAGCTGGACCAAGGAGATGTAGCCCAGGAGGGGTGAACTCCTTTATCAAAATTTTGTGTGTTAAGCTTTGTTATGTGTGTTTGTTGTGTTTTATATTGCTTTTGTTTTGTCATTTAAATTATGCTTTCTAATCTTATGAAAGACTCATAATTTCACTAAGTACATTGTTTGACAATCACATGCTCATAAACAAACCTATGAAGGATAAGTAAAACAAAGCAAAGAAAATTTTATATCTAATATGAAACTAGCACAGAAATAACTAGCATTCATTTACAGATCAACCTTTCCTTCCCAAAGCATGACCTAGGCCTTGATATTTTCATTTGTAGTTATTGGTTAGCATAGACGTAATTTGTTTTTCTGATGAATATAGTTCATATTTTAGGTACTATCAAACTAACTTTCCTCAACATATCATCTTCTTCTGAAGAGATGGTTTTTCCTATCATAATAGGATATGACATAAGCTGTAATAGGGTGGAAAGTGACATAGAGGGAGTTGTGAATATCCCTCGTAAATTTTCTATATATGGTGACATTGTTTGTTATATTTACAAGGAAACAAATCTCACATGGGTGAAATCTACTCTCAGTGTTCAAGGAAATACATTATGTGGGACAAGGAAGACTTCCAGGTGTACATTAATGTAAGGAAATATTGGGTACACAAGGTTTAAACACACCCTCCATTATTCCTATGTGCATAGACAATAGAGTGGATTATTTAGCACACATATGAAGAGTAACGTGCAATAAAAATTCATAAGGGAGAAATTGTGGCATTATTTATGACAACAAACATTGAAAAATATTATAAGATTCCAAAAAATCAAGAGAATTATAGTACGAGGTGGGTTGCTAGCTTTGATGGGTCAAACAAGGATGTGTTTAATTCTTTTTGGTAAGATACAAACAAGTTAAATCATAGGGAATATGGTATTTACAAGACTAAGTCTCTCGGGAAATTTTATCAAATGATAGTTTCCATGATAAAAAGACTCTATGGCAAGAAAAATATAGAAACTTTTCAAGAAGCCTAGATCCCCTTGATGCATGCATGCACCACTAAAGGGACAATATTCAATTGGGAAGGTATACTTACATCATCCATCAAATCAAATTCCCATGCAAAAAAGAGTCCAACAAAGGGAGAAAAGTCAGAATTTTATATGGCCTCTTACCTTTTGGATGCAGGATGTGAAAAATGTGAATTTGAAGGGTAGGCTTGAAGTGAACTCCTGATGAAGAATCACATGTACATATATATTAAAAATTCTTGTGGGACACGAGGTACAAAAGGATGTACGAGAATATTGAAGAGTATTTTATCTCCCCTTGGTATAGTGCACTTTTCAGTGCAAAACCTTTGTGCATGTTTGATAGAGCTAGGTATTTCTTCATGATATCACATATTCGATTCCTAATGGTGATATTATTTACATCAAAGTGTTGATTTATTACAAGCATCCTCATGCTCTTCCTACGTATGTTATAAAAAAATGGTACTTTAGGAGGTGGCTTATCGACTCACCACAGGGTTGTCCAAGACTTTGGTGAAAGCTAAGAAAGGTCCATGGCTTGTATTCCCATTAGACATCAAAACTTACTCTATTAAAAGCTTTAAAGAAGCAAAATCTGAATACCTACAATGATTTTGATTTGGTGAATTAATTTTCCATAGATATGAACGAAGGGGTATTTTCATGGCAAACTACAAGGAAATTGGATATGGTTGGGCATATGCCTCAACCACCGAGAAGAGGAGGACATGATTAAAAAAAATTATAACTCTTCCAAATCACTACAATCAGCTCTGCAAATTGAAGAGAAATATCAATCAGAGCATGACACCCAAGAAAGCATGAGCTTGGAGGCTAGAGTAGTTATTCTCAAAAGGAAACAAGAGCATGAAACCGCTAAGGCAAAACAAAAGAAGCAAAAATAAGATAAGGAAGAAGCCAAAAAGAAACAACAACAAGAAGAGGCTAAGTGAAAGCAAGAAGAGGAAGAAATGTAAAGGAAATAAGAGGAGGAAGAGATGAGAAAGAACCATGAAGAAGAAGAAGTATGGAAAAGGAAGAAGAGGAGAGGAAAAGAAAAGAGCCTATAAAAAGAAAGAATTCAAAAGCAAGAAGAGAAAAAAAATAAGCATAAAAGAAAAATAAATAAGAGGAAGAGGTAAAGAGGAAAAATTGAAGAAGAACAAAAGATAAAATAAGAGGAATAAGAAACCAAATGCACTAAGAAGCCTTATCCAAGCATCTTGAACATGATCTACTTGACAAGAAACAAGAATTTAAGTCAGTAGAATATAATTGGTCAAAGTACTTAGAAATGCAGTTGGAGATATCTGCCTTGAATGGCCCACCTCCTATTCCTATCACTGGTGGGAATTTCCAATTGCAGATCCCGATAAAAGAAAAGAAGGAGGTATTGGTGTCCAACGCAAGATCACAAAGGAAAGGCGCAAATTCTTGGTTGAGAATCCAGTAAAGCCTATATCTATGATTACAGAAAGGGATATAGTCATGAACACCACAATGAACCCTAGAATGATAACTTCTGCCAAAATCAATTTTGAAATTGCTACGAAAAATAATATAGAACCTATGGAATGATAACTTCTTTTAACTACCTTCTATAAATAAACCCTCGTGGATAGATATAATAAACCTTTAGTTTTCGACCATAGTTGTGCATATTGTTTGAGAGATTATAGATATTTTGAGGATTCAAGTGGTGGATTTGTATCTCCACTAATGGATTTCATGGATATTTCATGTGATGGTGTTTTGAATATCTCAGCATAATTTTTGAAGCTTTTTGAGCCCGAGCATGCAATTCCTTACATGTGTTGTTGAGCATTGTGAGACTCTTCTTGTGGTGATTTGATGGTATATGTTTTTCTTGCATTGTGTTTACATTAACTAACTACTTTGTTGATTTAAGTGCATATCACTCATGGGATTGTATGCTTTCACATGCTTTCATGTTTGTTGTGAACTAATTCATAGTCAATAAATTAATATTTATCTTTATACATGCATTTTAATTGAAGTCTTGCTAACATTTATTCTTTTAAGATTCACATCATGTTATTTAGTTCTTGTTATGTTCACAACATCTCATATGTTAGGTTTCCATAAAGCTGCTTAACTTGTGTTTATCAAAAGTTTATTTTTTTTCTAACATTTTTTATTCATATTGTCCAAATCGAATCTCTAAGGAACATGGCGGCAGTCGGACCCACATACCGTACGGGACTCCTAACCCAAACTGTGTAAAGTCTAATTGGGATTTTTCATCGGGGAGATCCCATAACTATTGGCAGAAAAATACAGCCCATTAATGGATTTGGTGCTAGAAAGAGGGATGGCGTTATATGGCTAGTATAAATCATCATTCTTTCCTTGAGGCTTCTGAACAAGCAAGTAACCAACCACGTTCCCATTCACCATATCCTCTTACTTGGGAAACACCTAAAATCGATTCCCCTCCACACAGTTCCAAACTAGTGTATGGAGTCACATATGACCAGTTGAGATCCCTACACCCTGTCACCATTCAATTCGCCAAAAGTATTGGAATTTTTCCTGATGCATTTGTTATGCCCCATAAACGTGTGACCCAACCAAACACAAGTCACTAGGGATTCTTAGTCAGCATAGTTGAAGATATGGTTAATATTATTTTGATGGTCTGGCAGATGTTATAGAAGGACACTTGATCGAAGGCCTCAGAGAGACCCCAAGAGTATGATTTGAGGATGATCCATTTTAGATAAGAGCTTTAAAGTAGACTCAACAGGAACATTTTGTCATCTAGACCTCCTTCTAGCGCCATTTTGTTTATGGTGTTGGAAATCTGTCAACCAAGGGGGTATCCTTGAATTATTGGATTGTTTCGAGGGGGTCTCCCCAAATTTTTCCTGTTGCATATCTCCTGCCCCATAAACGTGTGACCCAACCACACACAAGTCACCAATGAGTCTTATTCAGCATAGTTTAAGAGATGCTTAATGTTACTTTTGATGATTTCGCAAATGTTACAAAAGGACACTTGATCGAAGGCCTCGAAAGTCAAGTTGGTTCTGAGAACACTAAAGGGGGGAATATTGAGGGAGAAAATTTAGAAGGTAGGAACTAGGGACCTATTGAGAACTTTGAAGACCTTGAAGGTCCTGAGGTCAAATATAATTTAAGGAATGAAGGGAATTTATTAAACAATAATGAAGGCTCGGGCTATGATTCGAAAAACGACAAAGACAACAAAAACATGGCTAGAAATCAACCACAACCTCTGGCATCGATGGAATAGTCTGCTCTTGATATTCAAGTTATTCTTCATGAATTGCCTTTCCATACTTAAAACATCTTACTAAGTATGACCTAGTGTTGATGGTGTTGGAAATCCGTCAACCAAGGGGGTCTCCGTGATGTGAAGTCCCAAGTAGACCTCACATCGTTTGGAATAGGAGCCCAATCCAGAATATCGACCCGCCTGCCATATATTATTATATATTTTCCTTAGCTTTAGATGTCAGCAAGAGGGAGAAGCGTGTATGTGCCTTTTAAAAATCAAGTGAGTGTGCCTATTGAATGTTCAGTTGCAGGTGTAGTAAGCTTCTCCTACTGCAAGGAGGAAGAAAAGTGAGCCTCTAAGAGAGAGGTAATATTACCACCCAAGTAGACACACACACACACACACAAACATGAAAGACTCGTCTAACATCAAGAGGAATAGTCTATATAGATGTGACAATTGTTATAACCATTACAACACATTCTCAATGTGATAAGCACTAAAATAACCAAAATATTTTAACTAATTTAGTAAAGGTGAAAGAAAACATGAAGCATAAACATTTATACACAAGTCTTAAGAACATCCACAATCCATGCATGAAAATGTGTCAACTATTAGTCTTCAAGTTTTAATTAAAAGTACCAAGATACATGAATAAAACAAACATCACTAGCTCCAATAGTGGAGCATTGGAGCCATCTCCAAAAGTACTAACTTTTTCTCTCTGATGCCTTCAGGGAGAAGCCAAGGTGAAAAAGTCCCTTGCTTGTACAATGAGGGTATATATATAAAAAAATGAGGTGATCCTTCACCTTCCATGTGACTCTTTGACTACTTTCATGATTGTTTGAATTCAACATGACTTTTCACATTACATAGATGTATCTTGGACTTCCACTTTACATTACATACTTCCAATATAGAATTTACATAATCCATGAAATGATGTGGCACATGATGACTCGTGACGGGACATGACTTAACACTGATGACATGGACTGCATGATGATGTGGTGGTTCCAATTTGTCCTTCTTGTTGCTCTGTCTTCAAGAATATATGTATGTAATATTTTTTATTCATAAGAGATATTCCTTGTTCTTCATACCCTCCCTCCAAAGGGTTGTGAATTAGATGGAGTCTTCATGCGGTCCTGATCTTTGGGCTTATGTTGTAATCCAGTGTTCCTTCATATTCTTTCCTGATGATCATCTTGTCCCCTCAACTCCTTAGGTGTCTTCTAGCATAGTATCCTTCTTCATCTCCTTCATTATCATCATGTCCTGGCGTAATAGAATACCTGCGTCTGCAATCCACCCATGACAAGACGACATCATTCTGATAAACCCCTAGCCTAATAAGCTTCATGAAATCACTTATTAGGGATGGAACTAGTGATTGCTTGAGTGACTGAGATAGGAATTGTGTGTTTCTGTAGGACAAGGTCTTATCACCAAAAAATGATCACCTAGCCATTTATAACTAGGTGGATCGAAATACACCATGTGAGTTTAATTTTACCATAGTAAAATCGCTTTCACTATAAGAAATAATTTAATAAACCACTTTTATTAAGTTATTTTTGTTTAAAACCCATAAGAATAATCAAATAAACCATTATTTATTTAATTTTCTCCAGGAATAACGATTGAATCATTGCTCGATAATTAGTCCTTGTCATGTTTGCCTAAATAAACTAGGAATGATTAAATAAATCATAATTTATTTATTTTTCCTTAACTCCATCCTTGGAATAATTATTAAATCATTCTCTAAGAATTGTTTCATTTCACATATGTAGAAATTTGCTGAATAAATCACTTATTCAATGGAGATTAACCTGATCACACATCAATTTCGAATTGCATGCATAACACATAATCTCTTCTACAATTAATTGTCACATGCGGAAATAATAGAAGCGATAGCACATCAAATCATCACACACATTAACACAGTATGTATGGGGAAAGCTTATAGCTGAAAACCCCCAGCTATGGTATATTATAAATGGAGAGAACATGCAGCAAATACATAGTACAAACTCCTCACAAGTACTCAGTACTATCTCCCAAAGCTACACAAAAACTAGCTTGGTTTTGAACAAGTCACAGGTTCAAAACACACCCACTACTTCTCTACCTCTATTGCGCAATCAAGGCTGGTCTAAATAGAGATCCAGGTTCGAATCTCACTAGCTCCAACTGCGCAATTTTCATTGGTAATTTCCTCCAAGTGTGGTGCAAATCTCATGCACAACTGATGTCGCAACTGATAGCTAACTCAACCCTTTCATCTACCTCTTTCACTTGTCGCCACTGAACTGTCCATGCACTGAGTTAAACTGATGTGTTCTTTAGTTGAATAATGAGTTAATAATTTGTGAATTAAATAATATTTAATTCACACAACTCATCTCTAGTGTATTAGCCAGTTAAACTAAATACAACTAGTTCAACTGGTGCTTAGGAACCTGATCTCCATTAACTCCTGATCAACTCCACCAAAACTGCGCCCACATGAGTCTTGAAGTCGACCATGCAGTAGCTCAACTAACCCATAGGGAAATTCGAATTTCCTTATGTCGGCTGATGCCACCTACGAGAGGTCAAGGCGAAGTGCTCCAGAAGGATAAGACGAAGTTTATAGTCCAAATATTATTAAAGGGTATATAATATTTGGTAATTACAATTTTTTAACTTTGGCCGATGCAAAAATAGAAACCACGATTGTCTAAAAATGGGGTCCATCCATTTTTTATTAGCAACATGACCAATCATCCAAGAATAACATCTTTGCGACTCCTAGGTCCGCAGTCCATGTGTCTAAAAATAGACATAGTCTAAAAATAGACTTTTCGACAAAAATCACATGTGTGGTCCCCACCTAGTTTAGGTGATCACTTTCCAACTAGGATCAGGAAAGATGTTTCAGGAGGCCTCCTTCAGTGTTTCTTGTTGCCATTTTCAACAACATATTTCTTATTATTCACGAAATAATTAATAAATCATTTAATTTATTAATTATTTCTAAATAAAAATATTTAACCATCTTAAATACATTTCCCCTCTCCAAAAATATAATAAAGTATTTCAAGGGATTAGATCTAGATTTTAGTCTTATTATTCTCCATTTTCGAGATCAATCCAATACTTTGCTATAAATAAGAGAGTTTTTCATCCATTTCTCACCACGGTCATTATCATCCTCACATACCATTTGAGCTCTCATTTTTTTAGTTTTACGTTGTTTTAGTTTTCACACATTTGAGAAAGAAGAATATCTAAATACTGAAGTGACGAGGACATCAAAGGACCCATCCCATTGAGGGGGAATTCCGACCCTTTGTAAATCTCCTTCGCGAGGTGTCATTAATATATATATTCTTATTTCAAATATTTTCCAATATTGGGTTTTTACATCGGATTTATTTCTTCTCTTTATTCTTTTGTATTTGCATACATCTATCTTTTTGCAGGTTTGTCTCACATATTTTTTACAGATATGAATAAGCAACCACAATTTTTTTTACAGTCACTAGTCACTTGTGACTTAAGTGAGATATTTTTAATAAACCTTCCAAGAAATTTCATACTAACACAAGGTATGATACAGAGGCTTGATACTGCGTGCTAGGGTCAAAGGTATACGTAGTTGAGGGACTCAAGAGCTCAGGCTAGAGTCTTGAGCCTTGAAAATGTGCAATGCATAGTTCTGGAGGCCTGGGTAGAGGGACTGTGCAGTTGAGGGACTCAAGGGCTCAAGCTAGAGGTTTAAGGCTTGAGATTACGTAGGGAATAGTTCTGAAGGCCCGGACTGAGTGTCTGGGAATTTGAGATCAAGCTTAAGGCTTGAAGTTTCCCAAAGCATAGTTTTGGAGGGAGAGAGGCCCAGTGATTGTGCATTTGCATAGTTCCAGAGATCAAGGTTGAGGCTTGATGCTTGAGACTATGCAGTGCACATAGAAGTTTAGCTGGAGGAAAGTATTGCACAATTCTAGAGCTCAAGGACTGGGACTGAGCACTGAGACTCTACATTGCTCACTTCCAAGAGGCAAGGTCAAGGCTTGAGCTTTGAGACTGTGCAGTGCACAGTTCAGGAAGGTTGAGTGAAGTCAAGTTTCCTGGGAATGAAATTTTCTGGATAAGACTAAGTGTGGGATCAATGAGACTCAAGTGAGAAGAGACACAACTATATCATGATCACACACTCAAAACAATCGATGACACAACATTGATCACTAAAAAAAAATAACAACATGATGCCCTCAATGTGACAACAATGCAACATACCTCTCTAAGTGTTACACAAAACATACATTTTGCGACGAAAGTGACGACACTTGAGCAATAGTGCATGAAACTATGGGAATGAGTGTAAAACATGTATACATGACTATTAGGACTCATCAACACTAAAATTACCCCTTGAAACAAGCCAAAACTACACTTTAAATGATAAATGACACTTCCCATGCCAAAATATGACATTTGTTATATAAAGACAAAAGTGTGAAAGAAGATTAGGCTCCAAAATCTAAGAAAAGGCAAGCTTTTGGAAGGTGGTTATAGTCGCTACAACACTTTAAGGCACAATGGTAGAAATCTAGCTCTCTAAATGAATCTTGTCTCGTGAAAAACTGGTCTCACCATTCCAGAAGTATTGTTCAGTTCATTTATCATCACAACTTCCTCACTTAGTCTGAGTTAAAAACAAGGTCCCATCCATCCTCTTCATCGGTGGCACACTAACCAAGCCAAGTCAACTGAGTTGTTTCTATTGGGGATGAGGAGTAAATATGTGCACAAGTAAAATGAAATTATTAGAGTCTTATTTTTCATCTCTGGTGTTGCTTCGCTGCCAGTAAGCCTGGACAGTACCCCGACGGAGTCACTTCAAGAACACAAACATTGCTCCGCTTATAGCGATCCTGGACAGTACCCCATGTTGAATTTCAATGGTCTAGGGTCTAGGTTAGAGTCTTAGAATCACTGACGCTACCAAACCAATAATCTCAACCGGAACTACTTTGCACGGCAGAAAATATAAAGCGATAAATCACATATGCACAAGTATACACAATTTTTAACAAAATTGTACAATAATGTACAACCCAATATTTGTTATATTGAATCAAACTGAATAATAAAATAGTGTATGGAATACAATATACAATGACAAACACGTTGCGCAGACTCGATGTCGTATCTCTTCTTGTCGGTCCTTTGCTTATGTACTGCTCACTAGCTACCCCTTAGTCCTTCAAAGGACAACACATCGAGACTCCAGGAGGGCTACCACCTAACACTGTTCCAAGTCACTTCTTCTTGGTGTGCATGGGCTGATCTAATCTGGTCTCTAGGTTGGCCACTTCCCTAGCTTCAATATGTCAGGCTAGTAGTCACTTTTTTCCATCAAAGTGTTGCACTTTTGATGCCAATCTTCACCCAACATTTAGCTCCTCTTCGTCACTTCAATATAGCATGTCTAGGGCTAATTTGGGTAGTGAACACACTTCCCTCCACCATATCAATGGCACCCAATACTACACTACAATATCTACACCTATGGAGGCTCTCTATCACCCAATCAAACCTCCAAATTGGCTCCCACGGGCTGCTATCAAAACTGATCCAATATTGGCCCAAAATCACAGACCCAACACACATCCACTTGTTGCTCCAAGTATACGTTTGTTGATGTTCCTTATTATGACTGGTTAGAGCACCCACATTTTTCAACATCCCTTAAACCATTCAACAAACAACCCTCACTTGATTGTGGCACACCTTCATGAGAAATATCCTTTAGTACGTTATTTTTTTGGGCATATATGAGCCCTTAATCCACTATACGCATACCCTAACTGTTGTTCTAAGGCCTTCGGCCTAGAACACAGTCCACCTGTAGCATATGGCCAGCATCATACTAGTCTTTTGTCCTTGAAACAATGCCCAAACAAACCTACATTTGAGGTCCCCCAACTCGACCTTCTTAGCAAGCAACCTTTGACTCCTTCCAGCAACTCGGTCCCCTATTTAGCCCTAAAAAAAGTCCCTTATCTCCTTGTTTCCCTAGCCCCTCCTTGTTGCGGCTTCCATAGAGAATTATCCTCCCTCTACGAGCTCCTTTTCTTCGTGTGTGTTGCACCAAATGGATGAGGATAGGTCCTCACATCACCTTCTATATATACCATAAATAAGGGCTCACAAAACATCATCTTAAGGGCTTAAACAGTTGTCACGCACCTAAATAACATTAGGCCTACCTAGACACTTCATGTGCAAACCCATTTAACGACTTAAAAAATTCATATCTCACTAAGTAAAACTCGGAATTCTCCTTTCCACCCTCTATCATCTAATTCCATCAAATGTCCAAAGTGCTCCATGTAAATTCCCCAAAACATGATTGTTGCAAAAACCCAAGCTTGTGTTCCAATCCCACACGTGACTCTTGTGGCAGGCACTTTTCCCTCCAATCCTCGAACCCTAGGGCTTGGAGTACCTCCCAAGATACTAAAAAAGAAACACTCACTCTTAGCGAGGGAGGTACTTCCAAGACTAGGAAGAAACTCATCATCATCATCGCTACTCGCAACACTCGCCCAACTCTTGGCACTCACAATCGCAACAATCCATGTTTTGTGAACTACACCTCTCTCGAAAGTGTCACTGTCATTGTTGGAAGCATCTGCTTCTTCTTCTTTTCCTATATCACTTTCCAATCTCTCCATGATTCCTTCTTGGTTGATGTGGAAGCACCCTTTCTCCCCACTGACCACACACTCTTCTTGGGCTGCAAAGTCTCCCTCTGAACTTGCAATCTCCCGCTAGAAATCGACTCCCTCTGATCCTGTAGAAAATGGACCTTCTTTTTTCGAACCTGTACTTTCCCCTTTGAAGCCTACACCTACACTTACTTCTCTATAACTTGCTCCCGTCAACCTGTAGAGACAATTCTCTCTAACTCCAAGTACAATCTTATCGAAGCTATAGCCTATAGGCCTTAGTCTTTCTTTTCCATCATATAAAAGGACCTCAAACCCCTTCTTCTCAACCATCGAGACATAAATCATGCTATATATAAGTCTTGGTACAAATAGTACATCCTGGACTTGCATCACTTATCCTATCTCCATCCTGAATGGCACAACACTTGATCCTCGGATCTCCAACTGTCTATTGTCGCCCAATGCCATGTGCAACTTAGAGTCTGGCATTCAGCTAGAGTCTCAAAAACCTCATGTGACCCTATCATATGTTTCGTCACACCATTTTTCATGTACCATCCATCCTCATTAATAGTACCCTACGAGAAATGGAGATCAAAGCAAAGTCCTCCTCCTCCAATCTCTTGGTGAGATCATATATCTCATATGAAGTGGAAACACAGGTGACCTGCTTCCCTTTTCTCTTCTCATCATCTCCCTTCTTTTTCATTGGACATATCGACAAAAAATGACCCATATCACCAGAGTTGAAAAGATTTAAGCAAGAAATATCATAAAATGCAAACCAAAACGTTTGAATTTTGAATGCAAACAATGAAAAGTAAAGGCGAAAAGTGCACGAAAAGCTTTCTGCAGATGTAACATGATGTTGTGACACATCGCGAGTCGAAGACTTACAAACACAAACTTTTGAACAACAAAGGCAAGAAAACATAAACAACGAATAATATTTGTGTTTTTCCACAGTGCTCGCTATGTATGACTCCTCCAATGACTAAGCAATAGGATCGTGTAACACGGGTGGAAGATGGGAAATTTGTAAAACTAATTGATCTTCAATTTGTGTAATGGAGTGATGAGGATCCTCAAAGATTCAACACTAGACTTCTGATCAGAGATGGAACTGACCTCAAGGCTATGAGAAGTTGACATAACCATAAACTCGGGTTGAAGTGCCTCGACAGCCTGAGGAAGTTCCAACTCATCGGAAGGTAGATCATCAAATATTGGTGGCTTGGAAAAATCAACAACAGGAAAATCAGAATCATGACCAACTGAATCAATGAAAAGGTCACGACAACCATGATCAGAAATTTCAAGATCGCGAACAGAAGTATCATCATGATCTAATGAATCATATAAAGGGAGAGATGAAAAACGAGAAATTTCACCCTCTACGTTTTTAGAAAGGAAAGATGAGAGATTGGGAAGATCATGAGTAGAATATTCATCCTCACCGCATCTAGATGAAAAAGCGACATCCCACATGTTATGTGAATGATCAGAAGTATTAACATGATCAGAAACTAGAATCTCACAAGGTTCAACTAGAATGGTAGAATCGTGAGAGATGTCAAGATGATGCATAAGAGTTGTGAAAGGAAGGAAGTCATCCTCCATCGCGGATTCTTGTTCAACAATGGGCTCTAACACATACTCATCGTATATGATATCACAATTTGGTTGCACAATTCCAACTCCATCCAAAAATTAATCATCGTGAACATCAAGGTAAATATTTGAAACAGGTGGACACAAAGACTCACAATCTGTAGGATCAATTGGGACCAAAGAGATGAGGAGATAACACTTCATCACAACCATCGGGCTTGCAGTACAAAATTGTGCGGGAATTCTGAGCATGTGGGGTGGGAGGAGATGGTGGTACATCAACATGTGAATTTTGAAACTTTCCCGCCTCAACCTACAGAACTAGAGTTGTTAGATGAAAAGCGGATGGATGGTTACTTGGAACAACACCCTTGTTTGTTGTAGATTTAAAAGCTTTACGAGAAAGATTTTCCGGGTGTGATTTAAGTGATTCTTACCCGTGCGGAATAAGTGAAATGTGAAAAATATATAGAAATATTTCGGTCAAGAAATCCCAGTCAACTTAATCTTTTGGAAATTTAAAACGAAATGCATAAAAAGATTGAGAAATGATGCAGTGATTCATCGGGTGGTTTTCGAAACTCTAAAATTCTCTTGCACATATGTTTATAATCATACTTGTCAAAAGCGTGAAACTGTTTTGTGACAAGATGTTCGAAAGAGTGAATGGAGGCATCAGTCATCGTGTAACACCATTGTCGTACGCACCCTTCGAACATGAAAATGAACAACCAATAGGCAACATCTTCAATGGGGATGTCATGTTTTGTGCAAAATTGAAGAAAACGTTCAGTATGCTAAAGAATGGTTGTTTCACCCTCACCATTAAATTTAAGATGTGACAAGTCATCAATGATATTCGCCGGCAACAGAAAATTTAGTTTTATGGAAAAACATGTCAGGAGTATGATTTTGGAAGAATTCATAAAAAGAGTGAAGAAATTCAAAACAAACTTCAAGGGATCGGCTTTTCATATGGCCCTCCTTTTAGCACAAGAAATTTTGATGATGTTGGACCTACCAACATTCAGGGGATCTCCCCGATATGAATTCCCACCTAGACCTCACATAGTTTGGAGTAGGAGTCCCAACAGTCTCTTCCTTGGTTGCAAATATGCATAGAGTGGTGCACGATGTCCTTGGTGACAGGAAATGTGTGACCCTGCGGATAGTCAAGTATGATGCATGAATGGTTCCAACACACAAAGAGAAAAGTAGGTGTGCCCCTTGGAAGCCTGTAAAAGTACGCAACTTGAAAGGAACACATGAACAGGAGGACATCACACAAACTAACAAGCGGAATATTCCACAGGTTAAAGGTGACAGAATAATACATAAGCATGCATTCAACAAGATACATACAAATGGAAACAAAATATTTCATAAGCATGTGCATAAGTTAAATAACATACATCGCAAATACAAAAAGAGTAGTCCTACTATATTCACAATATATGCATGAAAGTGTGTCAACTCTGATTTATTAAAAGTGATAGTTCGAATCATACATACATCAATTGACAAGCCACTAGCCCCAATAGTGGAACATGAAGTCTACAACACCTGCTTCTTCAAAGAATTATACTCCCTCTACGCTATGGAGAATACATGGCTAAGAAAACTCCCAAGCTCTCTCTAAGCCTAAGCCTATCCAAAATCTTGGCTCCTGAAAGCATGTTACAAGGGTTATGAGGATATATTAATAACAAAGTGGAGTGACTATTGGCATGCCCCCTTTTTGACACTTGGACTCTCCTCATGACTCTTCAGCTTATTACATATGACTCTTCACATTCCAACAAGGAAACTTGGAATTTCACTTTTAGAATAACTACAAATAATATTACATTTGACACTCGTACCCATATGAGACAAAATAGGGTAGAGAAAACTTGACAGCTTAACAAGACAAAACACTATGATGTTGGAGTTGGGGTGAACTCAAGATGGGAAGCTTCTACTTGGTGTCTCTTGGTCACGTACTCATACCAAGATTGATATTATGTGATGGGCTCCCAAAAATACGATATGGTGTCAAGTGGGAAGTGGACTCTTGCCTCCATAGCGTCCAGGTACAATGTCTCAGAACCATTCTGAACCTCTTTCTCAATCAGGAGAAACATCGTTCTGGTTTGAACCGAGCCACCAATGTAGGTCTACAAGTTTTGTCTGTTCACCTCCAAGTCCTCCCAAGTGGTCATCTGCTCCAGCTGCTTCAAATACTGATCAATCTCCTATCGGACTTAGTGTTTGTGTTTAGTCTCGGTGAGTGTACCAACTGATGGGATCCAGTAGGTTCTCACTGTTAGGGTCCTATAGATATAGGTTTCATAACTTTTGAATTGACTTTGATAGTCTTGTAAATATGTACATACCTTGCTTTATGCAAGTTGTTTTCCCATATTTTGAAAATAATAGATAATAAAAAAAATTAAAAAAGAGGGTAAAAAGTCCTAAAATAAAAATCAAAGGACTTAGAAAAACACATACCCCAAAAGAAAAAAGAGATGAAAATAAGACCTGAAAGTGAGCAAGATCAAATGCCACTACTTTTCTTTTACTGCAAAGAATAATGATTATGTGCAAAGTGTCAATAAATTCCATAATCCATGATCAGTTAAACAGTTTAATCTTAACTTTTCATGTTTTAGATAGTGAATAAAGATTTGTAAAAGAGTTTAAACTTAACAAATCAGTAGATAGGTAGAGAATAATGAGGAGCTCAACAGTTTAATCTGAGCCCTCGAATGAAATAAGGTAGACTAAGATAGTTTTATGCCTTGAAAGAAAAATGTTTTAAGGTTGTAAGCCTAAATGCACCTATAAAATGAAGAAAAAATGTTAGAAATAAACATGGGTAAGTAGAAAGCAGTGGTGCAATCATGTAAATAATATATCATCGCGAAAAATCACTAATTTTCCCTCCCCTATGAGTATTCAGTATTCTAAGCTATCATTCAAACAGGCTCAAAGCATTTCTCTGACTTTTGTTGGGACCGGACCCAAGGCTCGATGACTGGATAGGTAAAAATATTGAGTTCTTATGTTAAACCCACAATTTTCATCATTTACCGTTCATTCATACATTAAAACCCCTTTTTTTCCTAAGTAAAGACACATTCTTACTTAGTAAAATTGTAACCCTAAAATAATTAACTTCATCCCTTAAAAAACATTCATAAAAACCCTCAAAATTACATTTATCCTAAGTATTAGTGAAAGAAATTTAAAGATGAGCAATGTTTGATTTTATACTATACTTAGAGATAATGTGTATTTTGTTTTTATTACACTACCCTTTCATATTAAACTTTAACATACTTTTATTAAATCCTAAGAAATACCCTCCCATAGTTATTAATTTCCTTATATTTAAAATACCCCAAAAAACCCACTATTATAACGTTTTGACCAAAGTCTATTAACCCCATGTGCGCAAATAAAAACCCCAAATTATGAAGCCCTTTGGTCTAAAAACTATCAGTATTCCATGTATCCTGCCCCTATGGTCTTTAAACCATTGAAAAAAGGTTTTAAAACTATATAATATATATTAACCCGCTTGCATATGTTTTATTAAAACATTTCACAAAGGTTTTAAATAAAAAACATTAACCCCGCCTATATTCATATAATCCGAAGTTTGTTGAATTAAACAAATGTTTATTCATAAAACCTTGGACAACTAAGCATAAACACCTACACCACGTATATTGATTAAAACCCTATATATGTGTGTTAAACCATATATCCCCCCGCCACATCTTAAACCTTCCGCCTATATAAAGGCCCGGTCACACCTTTCCATTTCAATGCAACTCTCGAAACGATCTCAGCCCTTCGCATTAAACTCCCAAATCTAACATTCGGAGGACAATATCGCATAGAAAAGATGCAAGATCACCGAAAAGCCAAAGCCACGCGAAATGCGTGGTTTCACCCATTTCTCTCCCATCCACATGGCCTTTCCTCACTGGATCGCGTGGGTTTTGTTCAAAACAGCTTACTGCTCGATAGCCACGCGATAACCACTCGTAGTTTTCGTACATGGAATTCTAAAACCACCTCTTGCCGGACAAGACCTGCATTCAATGTAAATTGATATGTTTTGATAAAACCTTTGGTAAAGCTTTTATTCGTTTATCTTGTGCGCTTAACCTCTGCAAAGCTTTCCCGACTGTAAGAAACCCTGTTCAAGCCATGTACTGCCATTTTTATGCTTGAAGCTTGCAAACATTTTCCCTGAAATCTGTTAAGATTGTCGATGAGCTCCATGTTGCTCTAGATAAGCTACTGAAGCCTTCAACTCAACCAGAACTCCGGAAACTCTTCCAAAACCGATACCTACATTTCAAAAGGTATTTTTCTCAAATTGGAACCTGCAATCGATTTAAAGTACCTGTAAAAAGAAATCAAACACATGTAAAGTTAAAAATCGATTAAAAAACTAGCAAAAAGTCCAAAAACAGGCCAAACTCTGGCAAAATTTTCCCAGGAACCCTGCTTGTCAACTGCTCGCTTTTTCAAAGAAATTTATCAATTTTTTACAGTTTAATTATCCATTTCAAGCTCTGAAATAAGCCAGAAATCCTCTACAGGTGCCCTAATCTTCTGTAACCCTTTTCAATAGAGTTTTAGCCCATTTTTCAGTCAAAAAACTTAGAAAACCCCTGTTTTCTGTTTTAGACCAGTTTTTAAGCCTCAAAACTTCTTTGATTAACCTAATTGGGCATAAAACCCAAAAAGAGACTCTATTTTGCCAAATTTTCCCAATTAAGCCTCTGCTATAGCAAAATTGCCTCTGCAAACTTTTTAAACTTGCAGAAGTAGACCAAGATGCCTAAAAAATAGAGTGCAAGCAAGCCTGAAGGTTCTAAAGCTCCTAAACCTACTCCTGCCATGATTCCAAATACTGCAATTGTAGTCAATCCATTACAACCCCTAGTTGTTGATATTGAACACATTCCCCTAGTTGATATTGACTACAAAATAGCTGATCCCATAGTTTAATTCAATCTTTTAGGTATCCATAACTGGTGTTTTGAGAAGTATTTAGATGATCATGAAGAAGTTCATATTTGGGAATCCAATCTGCCCAAATATGTAGTCCCTCTGGCTCACCCTTGTCAAGAAATTATCAGACTATGTCACCAGTACTATATTCCTGAGCAAAGAGCTATTATGAATGCAAATAAAAAGATCCTATTTACCATCACTGCAGAGTCAATTAACCAAATGTTACAACTTCAACCAGACCCCCAAGCAGTGCCTTTGTCTATTGAGGCCCTCACTAAGCTATACATTGGCCTAGATTTCCCTAAAAGGTTTATGATTTTTCAAACTTTCATGCCCCTGCATGTTGAAATTCCCAAGTTAAACCCTCCATATTCAACTGCTAAATTTCCTGAAGGTTCAAGGCATGTAATCTCCGTGCTTTCTTTCATCCTTGGGTATTTCACTGATGAGCACACTGATGAGTCTATCTTGGGATTTTTGTCCACCTTTTCTCCAAGTCAACCACCTTCAGTTATCTTTGATTATGTTGGTTTCATTGCTGATAGTATTCACTATCAATTGACTAATTTACAGTTGGAAGGAGTATTTAGATATACCTCCTATCTTTTCCACATGTTTCTTTTCTTCCAATCATATAGCTTTCCAATTTCACTTAAAAAGTTGGATATAGAAGGAAAACCTCTATCTATTATCTTTTGGACATCCATACTCAGAAAAAAGGCACAGATTTCAGTTATTCAGAGTTTGCAAAGTTGTTTTTACATCCAGTGACCACCATGTTGACCAAAACAGAGTAGCCTAGAATAAGTGAGGAAATAAAGAAAATATTGCAGTTATCAGAGCAGATCAAAGTTGGTGACTGGTATTTGTATGAGAAATTCACTGAAATCAGAGTTTTTGGGTCAAACTTGTTGCCTTACAAGTTACCCAAACATCCATCAATGAGGATCTTTGACTTGGAGTACATCAGGCAGATCCTAAATTCTGATTCTATTAACTTCATGGCAGCCAAGAAGAAGACCCAATTCAAACTTAAAAATCAAATTGGGCCATTCATATGTAATCACAGAGATGCAAAAAAGGAAGTAGCAAATCAACTACTAGAATATAAATTGGAAGAAATTTTCCCTTGGAACTATGATCCACAAGGGATCTTAAGTAAACTAAGGGTAAAATGTAAATTGACACCATTTATCCATGAATCAAAACTAGAAATAGAGAAGTTTGATAATCAAATTGAGTGGGTTGAAAACACTTTAACAAAGGCAGTAAACCAAAGGAATACTAGTCACACTTTGGAAATTGCCAAACACCCAGAGACATCCACTAAAAGAATCAGAGAAGAGGGAACTTATACTGCAGAAACTACAACAAAAACAAAGTTCAAGATCATTTACAACAAAAGGCCAAAATTAGATACAACAGCTAAAGGTAAAGTGACAATAGATATTGAATAAACAGAGCCCTTGAGTACCAACACTGATTTGCTACAGACAAATGTAGCAACTGTAGTTATCAATGAGCCAAATCAGAATGAAGAACAACTGAATAATGAAGATACACAGATGATGGAAAGGCAGCAAAGTATGGATCCTTTTTCCTCACATTTAGCTGAGGAAAAGGAATTGGATATTAAGGAGAAATACAAGCAAATCAAATTGAAGAATGAGGAAATCAAAACTGAAATATATTCTCAGTTCTTAAAGAAAAAACCAGGTAATCAAAACAGATTCCTATCATAATTTGATTATTCAACTAAAAAATTGATTGTGTCAATATTACAACCCACAGTATCAGTGCCAAAGACAGTTACTGACTATAAGAAAGTTGATATGGAAGTAGCTACAGACAAAATCCATGAATTAGATCAAATAGAGTTTAACAGGCAAACCTCAGAGATGTTGTATTCTACAGTCACAACAAAAGCTATGAGTGCTCATAAGCTTCAAAACACCATCTCTAATATGCAAGATCAAATGAAGATGGATAAAGCTTCATTATATGCAGAGTATCTAAGGATAAAAGCCTTAGAAGATTTAGTATTGTAGGTAGGATATGATCCTACAAACATAAAAGCAGCAGAAACATTGGCAAAGAAGAAAAATGAGGATATAACTGCCTTGAGGAAACAACTCAAACTTCCTCAAAGTGAGCATCCTCAGACAATGGAAGTCTTATAGGAACAAAAAGAAAAAGATGAAATGATGAATTTAATTCTTCAACTGACAGCTCAAATTAAGGAAATGGAAGTACAGATGGACCAACTTGTCCAAGAAAAGGAGACAGTAAAAGAACCAGTGATTCCTACAGTCATCCTAGTCATCACTACAGCAGTGCCTTCAACTTTAGGAGAAAATTTGGCACCTAAAGAACCACTGGCCACTGCAGTGCCAGTGATTTCTTCAACAACTTCAGCGACTGAATCCTCTACAACAACATTGCAACCTACAAATGAAAGCAGTCAACTAATGAAAGCAATGGAAGAGATGTCTTTGAAGACAAATGAAATTAACAGGTTGACAAAGATGATTGAAAATCTTGAGAATACAAATAACTCAACTCAAGTAAATGCTAAAATACATGAACAAAATGCCAACAGATTGAGGGAAGAGGTAAAGATGTTATAAAAATAATTAACTCTCAAGGATAACATATCATACATAAAAAATTACCTATGGAATAATGTAATTGAAGCCATCCATGATGTATGGCCTTCAATTCAGGTAATTTGTTAGCAAAGAGAGTTATTATTGGCATCCCAAGCAGAAATCCAAAAGACACAAACTGATTTGGCTGATAAACCAGAACAAGTTGTAAGATTAATCAATTTCCTCAATAGCAAGAATAGACAGAAATTGGAAGAACTAAAAATTAATGACACGACAACAACTATCCTAGAAATTAGGGAAGTTACCGCCAAAAGAAATTTGATGAGGCAGCTTGAAGAAAAATGTGAAGGTATGAATACTGCTATAACCAAATTCATAGTTAAGTTCACCAATTTAAGGCAAAAAGGACTTCCTGATATCATGGTTATTAATGATAAGTTAATTCCTCAAAATTATTATGACAAGAAGATAAGAGAATATGCCAAGGAACAGGTGAATAAGCCAACAGCTCAAGGCATTCCCACAGGAAAAGTATTGCTGAAAAGTTTTGAAGATTTATTTTACTTACAGTATGAGATCAAGAACTTATTTGTCATCAAGCCCACATTTTCTAGGTCACCTGAAGCTGATGAGAATTTTAGGAAACTAAAAAATATTCAAATTCCTAAAAATGAGGATTGGCAATCACTTACTGATTTATTATGAAGAATGAAAGACAAACAAATGAAAAAGAAAAAAATGGTTTGTTGATTTCATTGTCAAAACAGATTTTACAGCAGTAAAGCAATTTGACTAAACGTTAAAGAGCATCCGAAATGAAAGAGTATCAGTAAGAAAGTGTATTAGTGAGAAAGAGTATCAGTAAAGGCAGGTTAGATTCCAAAAAAATATATATGAGCCAGCAAGGAGGACGCATAGGCAGCCAACTGCTTCTTATCCTAAAACAGTTTCTATTTCTTTTGAATAAAACAGGACAACTTGCTGATTTTTTAAGCAGCTATCACTATTATTGTTGTAATATATTTTATTTTCCTAAGTTAATTCGTAGAAGTCATCTAGGATATTTTGTAAAACATTATGTATAAATACTTCACTCTTTTGAAGTATTTTGTGTGGAATAAAATTGTTGGAGATTACTATAGATATTTTGTTGACTTGAAGGCTTTGGATTTCGATTTTGAGTAGCATATTGGATCAAATATTTGGCATCATACTTCAGGATCCCTGTAATAAGCTATCTGGAGTGAAGTACTCTCTAAAAATTGTCATTGTTATTCTTCTTTGTTACATGCATACATTTGTGTTTTAATTCTAAATTTGAATGTATAATTAGGAGTATTAATATAGGACATGTTAATAGCACCCTGTTTTTAACTAGTTATCATTTCTTTGTTTTCTTCTGATTTCCGGTGTAGGGAACCCTTAATTTCTCCCTCTCCCATTTTACCTTAATCTACTACTTCCCTTTTCTGAATCAAAGGATCCTTAAGTTCCCTTTATCCCGATCATACCACCTCACAAAACCAATTTTCCAAGATCTCCAAGGGTTATCTATCTTGGCCTGAAGATATTTGACCTTTTAGGCCTTGATCCTAGTTTTGTTAACTTGACTTAGATTCCACATCCCAATGGACAAATATATTTCCCTCTATCTATCCCTCCAAGTGAAATTTTCCCACCAAATCCAACAAAACCAAACCAAAATTGCACTTTCATAGCTAGCCTAATATTCACAAATTAAAACAAAGTTAAACTTTAAAGAGAGAGCCCTCTTTGAACCCTAGGAAGGCTAGATCCTAGAGTTTGAAGTAGGTTTGTGGTTACCTCTAGTATTCTTTGACTAAAAACCAAAATCCCACAACTTAATAATTTACTAGAGTGATAACACTCACCATGAAATCCAAACTACTGTATATCCATACATAAGAGGCCTAAATGTTTCTGATGACTGAGGTGAGTTGTAGTTCTGGATCAACATCTAAACTCTTGCTTTCTCTAGCTCCGCCTGTGGCTTCATCTTCTTCACCAATGTAAGCGGTGCTGCCTTGTATCGCATTGTCCACTCATGCACAACAGTGATAGAATCTTGTACATTCTTAAGGATCTTGACAAACTCTATGCTCCTCTGTTGCAATTCATGTAAGTGGAAATATTCCTTATTAACTATGACAAAATCCTCATAAAGTTCCCACATAGTGTCTCCAAGTGTGGATACTTCAAAAATTATCATTTCTCTTATATCTTCCAAGTATACCTGTGCAGAAGGTGAATTTTGTGTTGTTGCACGGAGTTGTTAATTCTCTTTCTAAACTCCCTATAGATTCTACGCCAACTGCTTGTTCTCGGCCACCATACATTGAGTGTTATATCTCACTTCACCTTCAAAGGCCAAGTTGGCATCGACAATGGCACTTGGATTCTTGCTGGTGTCTGCCACTATAACCCTTTCTCCCATAAATGCAGGTGATGCATGATCATCCAGGAAGTGATTTATTCATGCTTGTATAATATTCTTATTGAGTTCATCAAATGACAGATTATACACATCCATCACTGGATCATCATCAATGGGAACTACCTCCCCTTCCTCGCTCGGCGTTGGCTCTGTGGCTGGAGGTGATGTATTCTGAATGGTGACCTGTGATGCGTTGGGCATCAAGTCCACATATTCATCTTGCGGCTCTGATCCAAACTCTATGTTTGTAACTTCAATCGTCTTCTCAATCTCCTGAGCAATCTCCCATTCCTACACCTGTTCGCTCACTCCTTCTATTGTTGGTTGGTCTTGTATATGCTCTTCAACTTGTATGGGCGTCGTCTCTTATATTGTGGCACCTTACCTTCCTTCTTCTTTTTTATTCTACTTCTCCTCATGTTCTCTTGTTCTTAACTCTCGTTCTTCCCTTATCTCTTGTTCTGCTTTATGCGCTCTTAGCTTTGCTTCCTCCCAGCTTTGTTTCGCCCCCTTTCTCTGCTCTTCTCTTTTCTTCCTCTGCCTCCTCTTTACTTCTATTTCCAAAGTTGCTTGTTGAACGATGGGATCTGCTGGCATCTTCCAGCTTTGTTCCTCCTCTGCACTATCAACAACCTTCCTCTTTCCCTTGTCTCGTATCCGGTTGTTGTCTTATGTTGTTGTCTCTTCTGGAACTATTGTCGTCTAAGGGACAACTTGAGAAGTCCCAGTTATGTTGATAAACTCATGGTGTCTGGAGAAGTTATAAAAAATCTTCCATCGCTCCTCTTATGGCCACCGGTATGCCCCACTCACCTAGTTGTAGCAGACTCACACATAGTGGTTCTTGAAAATTCCCCTAAGAGAATATGGATTAAAGTATTTTGTTCCAAATTCAAACTTCACTATGGATTTCAATTCGATATCTGCAACTTTGAGGTTCATTATCTCGTATAATATGATCTCCAAAGGAAGAGTGGGCCATGGTGCCTTCTTCGTCTTGTGCAGTGTTGTTGACAACCCTGTGGTGATATGGTAAGATACCTCTTGCATTACAAGTATGTCGATGGAATATCTTGGAAAAATATGTGGCAACTTTTTCCCTTTAAATACTCTGATCAATGTTCCATCCGGTACGGAGAACCAATCTTCAATCTCTGATATCTCCTCCATCGCTCTTCGTGACATGCAAGGTGGGTCCTCCTGAAATATGAGCATGTAATAGCAAGATAATGAAGTGATCAGTTATCTGCTCCATACCTCCTCTATGGCTACAATATGAAAGAAGCTTGTAGTAGATATACATGGCAGTTTCTCTCGGTGTCCATATTTA
This sequence comes from Pinus albicaulis, assembly GCA_034641835.2. Lineage (NCBI taxonomy): Eukaryota > Viridiplantae > Streptophyta > Pinopsida > Pinales > Pinaceae > Pinus > Pinus albicaulis. Next base: position 1,243,289,025 of record CM076582.1, read on the forward strand.
GTTCATGCTAGGAAAATGATTTTGTGCACAAATCACATCCAGTATCTATGCAGACATATAGAACCTTGCTTGCTCGCCCTTGGGATGATCCTGAGATTTTTCTACATGGGATCTTAGTTGATGAGCCAGAATTTATTGTTGGAAATACTGAGAGGGGGGTGAATCTGTATTTCTTTTCAATTATTAACCAGTTAGACTCTTATACAATTCATAATCAAAGAAATAAACAATTTTATTAATGAAATATGAAGATGAATAGCCTTTTTACAAATAAAAATATACAATGATTCCCAAGCACCAACTTGGACTTAATGAGGCTCTGACCTCTAGGAATTTGACCCTATCTTCACCAAGGCTCCAACCTTGAATTTAGGAGCACCGACCCCAAGGACACCAATCCTTTTATGCTTATTATATTAAGAGTTCCAACTGCACCATCAGTTATGCACCAATCTACACCACTTCATCAATTTTGCACCAGTCTGCACCACTTCATCAATTCCGCATAATATCATTTCTCCATAATACGTTAGGTCATTTCTTAAGGTTATAACTCTTCAAAACTGGTGTTTCTCCAAAAACTCTACTATCCTTACACCACCCTATACCATTGTTGAAGAAGGATTCCACAAGTTCATTGTTCAAGAAGGAATTTGAGGTCAAAGTCAAAGAGGCTCCGCAATATATATTTACAACAATGTTGATATGTCACAATTGAAGATGTGGCAAGATGGAATGGGAGTCAGGGCAAAGTATGTTTAACCCATCACACAAATTTGAATCAAGTATGTAGCAGCATTATCCAAACTCAATAGTCCTTAGCAGCCTCTACTCAGCCTGAATCTAGAGTAGCTCTATCACAGCCCACACTTTTGTACAATATAAAAACAAGAGCCCACATTCCTGTACAGTCCGAAAACAAGAGCCCACAACAATCCGCAATGTTGAGATTGTTGCTCCTTCTAGGGCTACGGCTCAAAATGGGTCTTATACCTAGAATTTAAACCCTCATTTCTCCTTCTAATACTGCGGCCTCTTCACAGTAGATATGTTCCAGTTCCTCGGCCTCTTTGGAGGACTTCGAGCCCAAACAACACCTTACCTTGACTTTGCAGAATTATCCTCCAAGTTGTTCACCCAATCTGCAACCTTTATCCTTCTTTTTCATGAGATATGAACTCAAACCTGTAATGAATTTTGTGTTGATGGTTGGTTCGAAACAAGGAGAGTAATCACATATAAATAGACCTAATTTTCGACCCTTCAACGAACATATGGGTCCTTAAGTAGGCCGACTTGTCCTAGAAAGTGAGGTCGGCTCACTGGGCCAAAAATTATGTATTAACTTAAAATTCAATAAATCACAAACCACTCGAAGTTTTGAGTTGAGTAATAACTCATTGGAAAGATAAAATTATGCTCTTTCAGATGGTGGAGGTATTATGAAAGAATTTTTCCTCAAATGTATCACAAAATTATTTTTAATGTGATTGATCCTTTGTGACTGCAGAAATAGAATGAAGAACATATTCATTGATTCCTTTGACTTTGCTTCGTCATGCTTGCCTTCATTATGCTTGTTGGTCATCATCATGCTTGCCTTCATGGATATTGACATCAATGAAAATTAGACTAACAATCTCCCCCTTTGTCATTGGATGGAAATATTTTTCTTCTCTCCCCCTTTGACATCAATGGAAAACTAGGTGCTAATGTGCTCCCCTTGTCATGTTGCTCCCCCTATCATGCTACTCCCCTGACATGTTGCTTGTTTTAATGTGATGCAAGAGAAATGACCCCCATCTTTTGAAGAAGATATTCAAATTCTTCTTGAGGAAGGGGTTTCGTAAATATATCTGCAATCTGATCCTTTGTGTTGACATATTCCAATTTGATATTTTGTTCAGCAACCTGTTCAAGGATAAAGTGATATTTGATTGGAATGTGTTTGGTTTTTTAGTGCATTACTGGATTCTTTGAAAGACTTATAGCGCTGGTGTTGTCACAAAATATTGTGATTGGCTACTTAGTTTCTATATTTACATCCTTCAAGGCTTCCTTCATCCATAGTACTTGTGTACAACAATCGGTCGCAACTATATATTTGGCTTCAGCTATAGAGAGCGATATAGATGATTCCTTTTCGTTGAGCCATGATACAAGGAAATCTCCCATAAAGAAAGTGTTTACACTGGTATTTTTTTTATCATCCACACTTCCAACCTAATCAACATCTAAGTAAGTTGTGACAGTAAGAGTTGAGCTCTTGGGATACCAAAGACCAAAATCAGTAGTTCCTTTCAAATATCTAATTATTCTCTTCACGTCCGCTAAATGAGATTGTTTAGGATTTGATTGAAATCTTGATACCATTCCCACAGCTTGCATAATATCTAGCCTTGTAGCAATTAAGTATAGGATAGATCCAATAATTGATCTGTAAGGGTCGCATATATGAGAGGGGAATCATCATCTTTACTTAATTTACAATATGTGGTCGTCGGTGTGCTCATAGGTGCACAATATTCTATCCCATATCTTTTGAGCATGTCTTTAAGATATTTTTCTTGAGATATAAACATGTTTTCAGTGCTTTGAGATATTTGTAGCCTAAGAAAGTAAGATAGCTCACCAATTATTGACATTTCAAACCTTTTGGACATATTTAGAGAAATTCATGGCTCATCCCATCATCATTGCTGGAAAAGATTAGATCATCAATGTACATAAGAGTGATAAAAAATATATCCTTGTCTATCTTCATGTAGAGATTTCTTCCTACTACTCCCATTTTGAAACCTTCTTGTTGCATATAGTGATCCAACTTTTCATACCAAGCTCTAAGGGCTTGTTTCAACCCATACAGGGCCTTTTTCAACTTGCATACAAAGTCTTTCCCTTCAACTAGATCAAAACCTTTTGGTTGCTCCATGTAGACTTCTTCCTTGAGGTATCCATTCATAAATTCTTATTTTACATCCATTTGATAAACCTTGAATCCTTTTGAGCAATTAAATTCCAAAAACACGAAATTTTCTTCAAAGTAAATTCCTTCAATTTGTGAGTATCCTTTGCAAACAAGTCTAGCTTTATTTCTGATAATTTTTCCATCCTCATTCATCTTGTTTTTGAATACCCATTTTTTTCTAATTATATTTTTATCTTTTGGACGAGGTACTATCTCCCAAGTCTCATTCTTTTCGATTTGAGACATTTCTTCTTCCATGGCCTTTATCCAATGAGGATATTTACTTGCTTGAGAAAGCTTTTCAAGCTCTATTAAACATAAGAGAGCAACATCATCTTTTCTTGGAGTGTTTGTCACCCTTCATCGAGTTTGAATTTCTTCATCTATATTCTCGATAATCTGTTCTCTCGGATGATGTCTTTTAAGGAATTTGATCTTAGAAGGAATTTGTGAAGGTTCACTTTGAGGTTCTTTATCCTTTTCTTCTTTTTTGGATTCTTCTTTTCTTTCTTCAAGGAAGGGTTCAACTTCATGAACTTAAATTTCCTTTTCTGGAAGGGCTTCATCGATCTTCACATCAATTATTTCCACTATTTTCCATAGACGATTGTTGTGAAATTTGTAAGCTTTGCTCCTAATGGAATATCCAAGAAATATTCCTTCGTCAACCCGAGAATCAAATTTTCCTGGTGAGTCATCATTGATATTTATGAAGCATTTGCTTCCAAAAATCCCGAAATATTTTACTGATTAAGGTCTTCCTTTCCATAATTCATAAGGATTATTTTCATTATTTGATCTTAGTTGAGTTTTATTTAAGGTAAAAATTGTTGTCCCAACTGCTTCTCTCCAAAAGTTTGGCTACAAATTAATTGTTAGTAGCATTGTTCTTGCCATTTCTTGAGCGGTTCGGTTCCTTCTTTCAACTACTTTATTCTTCTTGGGTGTCCTAGTAGCAGAGAGTTCTCTTTCGATTCCATACACTTTACAGAATTCATCAAATTCTTTTGAGGTGAATTCTCCTCCTCTATCCGTTCTAAGACATTTTATCTTAGAATATTTCTCATTTTCAATGAGAGATTTAAGATTCTTAAAACATTCAAATGCTTCGGATTTATATTTTATGAAATATACCCACATCATTCTAGTATATTCATCAACAAATAAAGAAAAATACACTTCCCCTTGAAGATCTGGAGTTATAGTTGGCCCACATAAATCAGCATGAACGATCTCCAGAGGTTTTGATGTTGAGAACTCCTTAGTTTTGTGGTTGGTTCTAGTTTTCTTTCCATGTTGCAATGGGCCACATACAACTTGATTTGGCTTGAACATATTTGGAATTTCCCTTACTGCATTAATTTTTCTGATATTGATCAAGTCATCAAAACTTGTATGCCCCAATCGCTTGTTCCATAACCAAATTTCATCTGTTTGACTCAAGTAACATTTATCTCCTTGGATCTTACTTAGAATGTAAACATTATATGGTGTTCTTACTCCTTTTGCCAAAATTTCCCCTGAGGATGAGTCTCTTATTTCACAATTTTTAGTACAAAAGACAACATTATGTCCTTGGTCACAAAATTGGCTATCACTTAAGTGATTGTGTTTGATCCCTTCTACCAGAAAATTATTTTGAGCCTTTTCTTGTCCATTAACAAGGGTAGCAGTTCCTTTTCCAGTGATTTTAGTAGATCCACTTCCAAAGGATATATTTCCATCTTTCTTGTTCAACGAGACAAACTTCTTTTGGTCACATATCATATGTCGTGAGCATTCACTATCCACGAACCAATGATTTTTTTACTATGAGCACATAGAGCTAGGCCACATTTATCTGTATTGAAATTTACCCTATTAGCTTCATCTCTTTTCAGTGGGAAATTTGTTCATTATGATCATAATTACTACATAATGAGCAACTCAGATCAAACTTAGCCAAGGATCAAAAGAATTTTAAGTTTTGATTTGTCCTTTATCTTTGGGACCACGTAGTTTGTTTGTTTGATCTTTCAATCTTGGTGCTTCATTCTTATGAGGCTTGCAATGCTTAGCTTGATGACCAATATTTTTAAAATAGTAATAATACCCAAGAAATATAGTTTGGTACCTATTTTAATAGCCATAACTTGAATCAAAATTCTTCCTTGGAGTTGATCTTCCTTCATTTCCTGTATTTGAGATGGGCCTTTGTTCTTGGTGAGATGACTTTTCTTTTTTTGGATGGAAATAAAGTATGTCCACATAACTTCTTGCATTATTCTTCGTACTTGATGATTCTCCTTTGAAACCAATCCCATATTTGTCATATTTAGGTTTCTAAGTAGTAAGAATGTTATCAAGTGCTTGGGATCTTTGAAAAAACCTTTTGAGTTGCTCCAACTCCTTTCTTGGAGATACTATTTCAGCTTCACATTTTTCACAGATATCTTCCTTCTCTTTTAGATTATTGTTCAAGAAGTCTTCCCTTCTTTTTGCTTCCTCCTTTTCTACTTTGGGAGAAATGATATTCTTTTGTAAATTCTCAGTTTCTTCAATGGCACTTATTAGTAATTAATCCACATTTCCTTCACCTTCCAGTTATGAATCATCACCATATGTGAATGCCATGAATAACACTTATTTTCTTCCAACATAGTCATTTTCTTCATCTGATTCATCATCACCTCCTTTGTTAGTTCCATATATTACTAGTGTAGTCCCTTGTTTTTGTTAGTGTAGCCCCCTTATTGTTATTTTTGTACCCCTGTAACCCCCATATTTTTATTATTGTGCCATTACATTATTATTGTTAGGTCAGCTAGGATTATATTGTGACCCCATGGAATTCTATATATATAAAGGAGGGTTTATCATTTGATCATCCAAGAATTTTTCATTAATGTAATGTAAAGGAGGTTTCCCCCTCAAAGTGGCTTATTTCTAAGGCGTTTATCTCTCTTTTCTTCTATTTTTGGAGCTGGTTTCATAACATTTGGTATCATAGCTTTGGATTATAGGGTTTTGCTGCTTCAAATAGGACATCGTCGCATTTTCGCTATAACTTTTTTTCTACGAAGGTTCAGACGTTAAAAAAAAAACTCATTTCGACGCAATCCTGAGGAACTTCTTGTAAAAATTTCATATCTTAGTTCGCAATATTTTCATAGATATGATCTATGGAAGTTAGGGTTGTTGCAGGCTTCCAAATTTCATCTAAAAGAGGTGACCTTGGGAAAATCATCATAACTCTCTCTCTGAACATCAAATTGGAATTCTATTAAAACTGGCCGAAAGTACATGGACTATAGTTTCCTATATATCAATTTCAGAGCTGAAGGAGGAAACAGTCCTTCGAACACAGTGACATGTGGCACATCATACAATTTCGCTCTACTGAATCAGTCCATAATTAGGTCATTGTTGGAGATTGGGCATAACTTTTCCTTGAAGAATCCAAATCACGTCAGGCCTATGGCATTCGAAAGAAGATTCAGAGGGCTACTACAGGACCGAATTTTAGATATTGAAGATTCGAAAGCACAGAGATCATCTAGTTTCAATATCAAGCTCCTCAAAAGCAAGAAAAAGGTGTGTATTTTTTTTTCAAATTGCATAAGTTTGGTTTGAAAAATCAGTTTGAACTGATTCCAAGGGCATATTGAAGCATAGATATCAATATTGGGTTATAAAATGCCCCTTAAAAAGAATTCAACACCCATTAATCCCTGAGAAGGATCTACTATGACTCATGAAGAGGAAGAAGTGCAACATGATATATCAAAATTACAAGATCAAGTGCATCAAATTTCACTTTCGGAAAGAGCAACAAAAATCGATATGGAAGTTTTGAAGAAAGGCATGGAAGCTAAGATGGATGGTTTGAAGAAAGGTGTGGAAGATAATATGGATGGTTTGAAGAAAGGCGCAAACGCTAAGATGGATGGTTTGAAGAATAGCATGGAAGCTAAGACGGATGGCATGGAAGCTAACATGGAAGACATGAAGAATGATCTGAAAGCATACATGGAAGGTTTGAAGGAAGTTTTGACAAAGTTGATACAAGAAATGATTCCTTATGGTGAAAAGGTAGTACAGGAAACCCATGATGAGAAGACCCACCATATTCCAAAGATGGATATGAGGAAGTTTGATGGCAAGGATACTGTAACATGGATACTACAGATGGGGCAATATTTTGATCTCCATAGTGTGCAAAACACACAAAAGGTATGCATTTCAACTTTACATTTAGAACAAAATACATTTGTATGGTATCAATGGCTTTGCTCTCGTAAAAAAATTGTCACTTGTTCATTTTTTACGAAGGAAATTATAACACATTATGAGGACACAAAGACCAACACCTTCTTTAGCCAATTGATAAATATCAAACAAAAGGGTACAATGGTGGAGCACATTGAGGACTTCCAAAAATTGAATATAAGGGTAACTGATATTCTAGAGGAACACATGATTGATGTATTCATAATGACTTTAAAGGATAACATCCAACATGAGGTTCGCCTTTTGGAACCTAATTCATTGGAGAAGGCATTCAGGTTGGAAAGAAAAATTGAAAGTAAAATTATGGTGACAAGGAGGCCTACCACTCACATCTATAAAGATGGAAGTGTTGCTACTCCTAGACTTCCACAACCTACAAAGTTGACACCAAAAAAATTGGAAGAAAAAGGAGCAAAAGGGCTTTGCTATAGTTGTGATATCAAATACACTAAAGGTCATAAGTGCACTGAGAAGAAATTATTTTACATAGATTGTGAAGAGGAAGAAGAAAATGAAGCAACTTCAAAAGAAGAGGATATACGCCAAGAACCAACCCTAGAGAAAGAAGAAATGAGTCTGACCATAACCTGTAACGCATTGGTTGGAATTACCACTCCTCAAACTCTTAATATAGAAGGACATATCAAGAATAAGAAGGTAATAGTGTTGATTGACTTGGGTAGTACCCATAATTTTATTCATTGCAACGTAGCCAAGGAATTGAATTGCTTCCTATACCCAGCACCAGCGTGTCAAGTGATGGTTGCAAATGGAGGAACTATAAATTGCTCTAGAAAATGCCATAATATCAAGCTAACCATGGGGGAATATGTATTGAATAGTCCAATGCTTTCCTTTCAAATGGGAGGTGTTGATGTTGTGCTAGGAGTACAATGGTTACAATATTTGGGGGCGGTAGCTTTTGATTTTCAAGAACTCTTCTTGAAAAAAAATTCGCAAGGAAAGGAAGATGAATTGTGGGGTATTGCAGGGAATCCAAGAAAGATAATAAGCTCTAATGTCATGACAAAGCTTCTAAATAAAGAACAATGAGGCGTAATTTCCCAAATATTCTCACTAGAAGTTCCAACATCAAAATCATCTATTTCTCCAGATCTCCCAAATGTCTTGGACAATCATTCCAAGGTGTTTGAAACTCCTAAAGGACTCCCACCTATTCATGATCATGATCATGCTATTCATTTGATTCTAGGAAGTGTTCCTCCAAACATCAGGCCTTACAGATATCCTTATCTCCAAAAGAGCGAAATTGAACATATGATTACGAAAATTCTAGAGGTTGGTATATTTCAACCGAGTCAAAGTTGTTTCTCTGCTCCACTAGTATTGGTGCACAAGAAGGATGGATCATGGCACATGTGTCTGGATTATAGGGAGCTCAATAAGCTCACTATTAAACATAAATTTCCCATTCATGTGATTAATGAATTACATGGATGAAATTTATTTTACCAACTTGGATCTTCGTGCAGGATATCATCAAATTAGAATGACGACTGAAGATATTTTGAAAACAACATTTCGAACTCATGAGGGTCATTATAAATTTTTGGTCATACCTTTTGGCCTTTCCAATGCACCTTCTACATTTCAATGGTTGATGAATTCCATTTTCAAACCCTTCCTTAGAAAATTTGTGTTAGTATTTTTTGATGATATACTAATCTACAGCAAGTCTTGGAAGGATCATGTTCAATATGTTGACAGGGTGCTAAAACTATTGGAGGAGAAATAATTATATGAAAAAACCTCCAAATTTTTCTTTGGAGTAAAAGAGGTGGAATATATGGGTCTTATTGTATCTCACGAGGGTGTTAAGGTAGACCCTAAAAAAATTAAAGCCATTAAGGAATGGAAAGTCCCTACAACCATAAAGCAGTTGCGAAGATTTCTGGGGTTAACAGGGTATTATTGCAAGTTTGTTAAGAATTATGGGAGAATATCAGCACCTCTAACAACATTGTTGAATAAAGATGCATTTTCATGGAATCCTAAAGCAACTAAGGCCTTTGAACATCTTAAAGAGGCAATGTGCCTAGCACCGATCTTAGCTGCGCCAGACTTCACAAAAACCTTTAATGTGGAATGTGATGCCTCAGGAAATGGAATTGGTGTTTTTTTAATGCAAGAAGTAAGACCCATTACTTTTGAAAGTTGTCTAATCAATGGAAATTATTTACAGAAAGCTATCTATCAAAAGGAAATGTTGGCAATACTACATGCACTAAAGAAATGGATACCTTACCTAATGGGAAGAAATTTCAAGGTAAAAATTGATCATTATAGTCTTAAATACTTTTTGGAACAAAGACTATATTTAGAAGAGCAGCAAAAATGGGTCACAAAGATGTTGGGTTATGACTTTCAAATCATATACAAAAAAGGGAAGATTTGGTTCTTGTATTCGGCCCTTGTCCCATGGAGTCCTACAATAAATGCTCCCAACTTCTCGACAAACTCTTCGTTGAATATATTATCCTAAGAGCTCACTGCCATAATGTATGCATAATTTTCCTGCTGTCTTTGAAGGCCTCACATCCTAAAATGAAATGCTTTTCTGCTTCCACTTTTCCGGAAGAACAAAAAATACATACTCGTTCCTCCCACATTTCTTTTATCCTTTTCTAGTGCCCTGTTTCACAATAGAGTTGATGAGAATTAGTCCTTAATTGAGTAATAAGTATTTTGGATCTCCAAGAAATATTGGCCCCTATGTATGCTTTTTGTTGATGATTATAAGTGGGATTAAACTCTTAAATATAGTACTTCTTCTTTCTCCCTAGCTCTTTCTCCCAAGTACGTTTGTGGAACTTATCCATAACAAAAAAAATTATCTCTTTACTATTTTTGGGACACATGCTCAAGCAAATACCACATTTACTAAACCATTTTTTATTTTTCCGCATCCAAGTCTTCTTTCTTTTGCACAATATGTCATTAAGCACAACCTTAGGCCATATACCCTCTTCAATTTTCTCAGTTTTTTTTTAAATACCTTATTACTCGCACCATAGAAATTGCTTCAATAGAAGCAGCCCCTGTTTCACTTAACAAGATACCATAAGGAACTGCAATTTTAATTTTGAATTTGTTTATAATCAAATGCTTCTGAATTTTCTTAATTTGTTTGCATTTCATGTCGATGTGCTGCTGGCCCACAATTCACAACTGTAGAGAATCATCAAGATCACTAAAAGCCAAAAAAGAGTTAGAGTGGTTTTCCAATCCCATAGCTCTACCTCGCTACACCTGTTTTGAAAAGCACAAAATTCTTTCCAACCCTCCAAAGTTCTTTTCTTTCTACAACCATCACAACTTAAATTTCTTTTGAAGTCAATTCCGAGGTATTTGTAATCTGCAACTTCTTCCAGAATGTTGCCTTCAAAGAACTTATGTTGGTTATGATTTCTTTTGTTAGAGAAAGCCACTACTTTCATTTTGCTAATATTGACTTGCATCCCCACCCTTCTACAAATATGTTTAAGGGAAAGTAAGTGCTCTTGAAAACCAAGAGCAAATTTAGCAATTAGAATAAGGTCATCTACATACAAAAGAAGCCTTATAACGAACTTGCCCAAATGGATATTTTCACCCCCTTGCGAAATTAGCCACTCTTCAAGCTTGTCAGTATATAAACCAAAAAGGGTAGGAGACAATAGGCAACCTTGCTTGACCCCAAAATCGCTTCTAAAACTTTTAGAAATGCATGTTGAAGTTCTAATTTTGACTTTCACCTCTTCACACAGCCTATGCACAGCTGCTCCCAAATGCCTGGAAACCCCACATTCCTCCATATGTGCCAAAGCTTATCCCTAGGAACCGTGTCAAAGGATTTTTTTAAATCAACAAAGCAACAAAAAATTTCTTCCTTTTTTTCCCAAACTTTTTCAATGATGTGCCTTAAGTTATGCAATGATCAATTGTGGAATGTTTAGGTTTAAAAGTTGCTTGCCCTTTAGCACGTTTATCTCTTTCTTCTTCCCACTTACTGATTTTATTTTCTAACATGCTTCCAAATAACTTTGTAAACAGGGGGTTTATCATTATGGTCCTATAATTGGATGGATTATTGACGTCACCACTCTTGAATATAGGTATTTCCAAACTAATTGTCCAATCTGTGGGGAACCCCTACTGTATGATGTTGTTGAAATTTTTTGTGATGTGAGGTGCAAGAATTTTTAAGCCCCACTTTAGATACTCTACTTGGACTTGAAGTAAGTCTTTTTCTTTTCCATCACCCAACTTCTTGATCCCCTTCTCTACCTCTTGCATCGTGAAGAGTATTGTGTTTGTGTTGACCAAGGGAGGAGGGTCAACCTTGGGATCTTGCTCATAAAGTTGTCTTGCATAGTCGAACCATTTATAAGATGTAATGTTGTTTTCAGTTTGCACCTTTTTGAGTTGGAGCTCCTTCTAGAAAAATTTGGGGTTATTTTTCCCAAGGAAGATTAGTTATTTTCTCCTCGAAACCATGAAATCAACCTTTTTCTTTCTTAATATCTGCTTGCAATTTTTGAGATTTATGTTATCCTTGTCTGATTCCTTCCACAGTATCCTTGCCTTTTTGCATTCCTCGTCAAACTACGAATTAACTCAAAAGCAATTTGTTTCATACTTCTTAATTTTTTCTCTTTTGCACTCTACAAGTGCTCTTTGAGTTAAGTGTGTTAATTCGTGACTATGAAGGTCATGAAATGAGATTTCCTCCTTCTCGAAGAGCCTCTCAAGCGTTATTTTGAAGGTATTACAATTTATGGAGTCAAAAGAATTCTTCCCTTTGGAATATTTTGTTTAACACACTGAGTTTTTGACCCTAATTTCTTCTTTCTAGTCCAAGAGAAACTTAAATAAATTGGCTTGTGATCTGATTTTAAGTCCCAAATATGATCTCCAATCAACAATTCATCCATTTTCTCACACAAACCATGCGAGCAAATTACATAATCTACTACACTTGCTCCATTGTAAGTATTGCAAGTGAAATTACCGAAATTTTCCCATCTAGTCAAACCATTACAAATGACTAAATCGAAAGCCCCACATAGCATAAGCAATTGGTCACCAAAGAGATTGCAACCTTTATCCATGTGAATGCCCTAGTTTCATGGATAGAAACATCAGATTAACAATATCAAATTCTATTGTTGGATTCAAACACTAAGTTTTCCATGTGAGTGGTGTTCACTTGACTTATTACACGTCATGTTATCCATGTGAGATTCGACAAGATGTTATCCAAAGAACCAACATCATTCAGTGGTAAAGATCAAGATAGCATGAAAAATTCATCAAGGCTAAAGGTTCAAGCTAGGTGATTAGGCTCTTCTTTTTTATTCCAAATTCAAATATTGTCAAGGAAAATTCCAAACTCACTAGCTTGGTTTGTATGAGATAGATATTGTCTTTGATAAAAGAGCGGTGAAAATCAAAACTATTAATGATAAAAAAATTCAATTTCCTTGTTAATGGTCGTAGATTAAGATTATATCATAAACCATTAACAAGAGAAGAACTTGTCAAGTATTTGCAAGATAATTCTAAATTCAAGTTGGTTAAGAAAGGAGATATTTCTCTCATTCTCCAACTCAAGCATGAACACCAAAATTTTTAGCATGTTTAAACAAAAAATCTTAACTGAAAACCAAGAGTTCTTGGCAGTTTATATTTTCGCAACTCCTTGTCTATTTCCCATTTCCTTGTTATCCCTCTTTTTCTAATAATTTTAAGATCTCAAGCAACACTTCTAAGGATCAATATTCTTCAACTTTCATCAATATATAGCATAAATATTCTTTATTCATGCAGGAACAAAAGTTTTAAAATCAACAGCTACAGAATCAGTGATATTCTGCAGCCAGTCTTAAATTTTGTAGTTGATTTCAATTTCTACAGTCGTACCAGTTTACATTGAGAAAAGCTTCCAGAACCTAAGCAAATAAAATTTCAAATATTATAAGGTATGTAGGATGTTGAGTTAATTTTAATTTAAGAAACATTGGATTTGATATTCATTGGTTGAGCATGATACAAATCTCGAAAAATTAAAAGACCTCGTAGCACTGCCTATTATTATATTTATAAATCATAACTTTTATAACCTTATTCCATCATAATACTCAAAACTGTCACATCAAATCTCTTCAAAATCACCTATTTTTAACAATCCTGTGGAATCGAGTATTAAAATTGTGGCAATCATGTAAAATAAACCATTCCTATTATGAATTAAACACCCCACGAGCACCTTATTTCACCGTCACTCAACCTTTGTTCAATACCCTTCGTCATCCAACTTTGTCAACCATTCTTCCTACTAGCCTCCATCTCCTTTGTCGAAAACAAACAGTAAAGGAGTAAGACTTCTCCCTGCCATGGGTTACATTATTCGATCAGATCCCAATAGAGTAAAATTTCTTCAGAGATATATACTATTCTGAGAGCAGTCACAATAGGTGGGTTGGCTCAAATTCCTGGAGAAGTTTGATGGGCACGAAACAACAGTCACAAAATCTGTTGCACGAGACTTTAATGGGGTACAGGTAGTGTTAATTTTGGACAAATAGGTCCAAACTCCATGTTGTGATGCTCAGATGAAGATGCCAATATTTTTATTCGATTCCTCTTTCATAGAGGTGCAATATCGATCTAAAGATCATCTTGATCCGATGAGCATAACACTTATTTTGAATTAATTCCAATTATGTGCAAGGTCGGCCAGAATTGTAATGTAGGCTTGAAGCCCCAACAGATGTGTCACACACCCTAACTGATGGATATATATAGGTCAACTTTGGAGGTCATTTTCACCATCACTCACTCACACATTCTCTCTCATCATCTGATTGGTTCGATCACCTTGGAGGCTCTTCTTCTCTCACATGTGGGAAAACGTAACAAAGGAATTTTTTGTTTTGACCTAGGGTTTTCAGTGCAGATTTGACCAACGTTGACTTTGGTCAACGCATGGTCAAACTGACCTCAAACTCTCCCAAATTTTTTATTTCTGCAATCCGCATTTATTGGCATATAAATCGAGGCTAGATGTTGACTTTGACCTGGTTGTGTTAACCTTTGTTGCTGCTATTTTTGCATTGACCATTGACTGGGATAGAGTTGATTTTTGTTAAATTTGGGTTGACTAGTATAGAGCTGTCCGAGAGGGTTGTGTGACATATTCTGGTTGGCTAATCGTTTAGAGACTTTGCTAGTTGAAGCATCTTGTTGACCGTTGTAACACACCACAACACATATAGTTTGTTGATCAAGTTAAGTGTATTTTTGGCTTGTCTTATGTTGATCTATTGGTATGTTCTATCAGCATTTTAGTTTACAGTTTATGTGATTGTTGTTTGATATTAAGAATAAAAGTAAATTTGCATCAATCATAGAACATCTACGAAAATTTACATGGTATTAGAGCTAAGGTGAAGACAAAGCCCAAGTTTGTAATGAAAGCAATCACCGAAGAAGGATCATTTGTCAAGGACCCATGGGTACCTCAAATTATAATGGCTTCAAAGCTAATGACAAGTTTACTGGGAAAGGGGAAGTGGAAATTTTCCATGATGTTACTTTTGATGAAGATCCTTCCCTCAGGAAAGTAATCAATCTTCTAAAATCTGAGGAATATCATGAAGTAAGGTCTGGAAATTAGAAATAACAGAAGGATAAGACGATGCCCAATGTTGAAGGACTAATGGAACCTATTGATCCACCTCCTTCAATGAAGAGAAGACCATCATGGCTCAGGGATACTCTCGAGAATGCTGAGAGACATATGGCCCCATGGGGGACATTCCGTGAAAGCAAGAAGCCGAATAAATACCAAGGGTATCTAGTAGCCACGAGTAAAATCGTACAATCTGAGCCTGGATATTTTGAAGAAGCCATAAATAATTAAGTCTCGAAGGATGCTATGCACGAATAATATGAGTCCATTATGAAGAATGATGTCTGGGATGTGGTTTCGAGACTAGAGGACAAATCAGTTGTCACCTCGAAATGGCTATATAAGATCAAGCATGGATCTGATGGTAGTGCTGAAAAGTTCAAGGCAAGATTTGTTGCTCGTGGCTTCTCTCAAAAGGAAGGTGTATACTACGACGATATATTTTCACCTATGGCTCGATATACCACCATTTGATCGATCATAGCCCTTGCTGCTACGCAAGGATGGAATCTTCATCAGATGGATTTGAAGACCACATTTCTGCATGGTACGATAAAGGAAGAGGTGTATGAGGAGCAACCTCTGGGGTTCGAAGTCCAGGATCGAGACACCCATGTTTGCAGGTTGAATAAATACCTCTATGGGTAGAATTAATCCCTAAGGGGGCTTGGTATGAGAGGATAGATAGCTACTTAATGAAGCTGGGCTTCACTCGTAGTAATGTTGATCTGAACCTTTAATTCAAGGTTTATAGAGAAAAGCCTCTCATTCTAGTGTTGTATGTGGACAACCTCTTCCTGACTGGCGATGACCCTCTTATTCATCAATGTAAGAGGGAGCCCGCTTCTGAGTTCAAGATGAAGGACCTAGGAGTGATGCATTACTTCCTAGGCCTGGAGGTCTAGCAGAGACCTGACAAGATTTTCCTTTCTAAGGAAAATATATTGTGAAGCTGTTGGAAAGATTTGGAATGGTGGACTGTAAGTCCATGTCGACACTAATGGATCTCAACTTTAAGAAGTTGAGTGGCAGCGCTGCTAGGCCCGTGCTAGAAAATCCTACTGAGTATTGTCAACTCATAGGGGCCCTGATGTTCTTAGTGAATACCCATCCAGACGTATGTATTGCAGTGAACACTTTGAGTCAACACATGGTTGATCCTCATCACATTCACTGGGTTGGTGCCAAGAATCTGTTGAGATATCTTTAAGGCATGATAAACCATGGGCTTAGATACACTGCTGATAGTTTGATACGCCATGAATACACTGATGTCAGTTGGGCTGGCAGTGTGGTGGATCACAAAAACACATCTAGATGCTACTTCACACTTGGGTCTGCTTCGATATCTTGGATGAGTAGGAAGCAGAAGTCGGTGGCTTTGAGCACTGGTGAGGCTAAATACGTTGCAGTGAGTATGGCCTGTTGTGAAGCAGTTTGGTTGCGAAAGCTCTTCAGTGAGCTTTTTTGGCATGTGCTAGATACCATCGTTATCCTTTGTGATAACCAGAGTGATATTCGTTTATTAGAGAATCTCATATTCCACGATCGATCTAATCATATTGATATCAGGTACCACTTTGTCCGAGATATGTTACAGCGAGGCGTCGTAAGGCTCGATCATATAGGAACTGATGAGTAGGTTGCGGATATTCTCACAAAGCCCTTGGGGAAGATCAAGTTCCTAACCTTCCGTGAGAATCTTGGAATCGTGGAATGACCCTATGCTGAGGGTCATGTTGGAAGATGAGCTTTGGGAGCTTCAGGGGGATTTGGAGATAGCTTCTTGGAGCTATAAGCAACCACAAGGCTAGGATTGTTGAACCTTGTTGGTGTGCTTCTGCCCCACCGTTATGATATTGATTTTTTTCACCTCTCTTTGATTTGTGCCCTGCATGCATCCTACCCATGGATTCCTGAACTCATGAGAAGTACCTCTCATTTGGCCAATGAGGTGGGAAAATCTAGAGACTAGTAGAAAATTCTGATGGATGCATCGAAGATTGTCGTACTCTCTATGTCTATGATGGAACGTGTCCAACCACTTGATCTTGGATCAAGTCTAGTGAGGTTTCAGACCTCCAACTGACTTCGGGTCAGTTAAACCAACTTTAGGTTGGTATGAGACTCCTCTGAAACCTATAGAGGTTTTGGAACTCTGAGCTGATTTTTTCAGCAGGGAGTGATGTCTTTGTGACTCACCTTTTGTTCTGAAATAAAGAAGCTAGCAAAGCAAGTTATGGCGAGATGATGCACGATGTTTGGATGGCACAGGTGGATGGAGTTATCCCTAGTTGAGAGGAAGTGTTAATTTTGGACAACTAGGTCCAAGCTCCATGTTGTGAGGATCAGATGAAGATGCCAATATTTTTATTAGATTCCTCTTTCGAAGAGGTACAAGATCAATCTAAAGATCATCTTGATCCGATGAGCAGAACACTTATTTTGAATTAATTCCACTTATGTGCAAGGTCAGCCAGAATTGTAATGTAGGCTTGAAGCCCCAATAGATGTGTCAAACAACCTCACTGATGGATATATATAGGTCAACGTTGGAGGTCATTTTCACCATCACTCACTCACACATTCTCTCTCATCATCTGATTGGTTCGATCACCTTGGAGGCTCTTCTTCTCTCACACGTGGGAAAACACAGCAAAGGAATTTTCTGTTTTGACCTAGGGTTTTCAGTGCAAATTTGACCAGCGTTGACTTTGGTCAACTCATGGTAAAACTGACCTCAAAATCTCCCAAATTTTTGACTTCTACAGTCTGCATTTATTGGCACAGAAATCGAGGCTGGACATTGACTTTGACCTGGCTGTGTTGACTTTTGCTGCTGTTGTTTTTGCGTTGACCGTTGACTGGGACAACAATGATTTTTGTTGAATTTGGGTTGACTGGTATAGAGCTGTCCGAGAGGGTTGTGTGACATATTCTGGTTGGTTGACCGTGTAGAGACTTTGTTGGTTGAAGCATCATGTTGACCGTCGTAACGCACCACAACATATATATTTTGTTGATCAAGTTAAGTGTATTTTTGGCTTGTCTTCTGTCAATCTATTGGTACGTTCTATTAGCATTTTACTTTCTTGTTTATGTGATTGTTGTTTTATATTGGGAATAAAAGTAAAGTCGCATCAAACATAGAACATCTACGAAAATTTACAAGTAGAAATTGAAAACATCAAACTCATACTTAAAGAGTTTATAACGGTAGAGGCTACATAATTGCCCAGAAATGGAGAGATTTGGTTCAAAAGTAGGAAAATCAAAGAGAAAGAGTGGACAATCTTCCTTAGAAATATAGGTATAGACATTTCTATTTTCAAAATGGGAATTTCAGTAACAACATTGAAAACTAAATGGAGGAATTTGGTATTAGTCATCCAAAAGTTTTTTAACATGTGAAGGGAGGTTTGGGACCATATTCTTTTATCATGTCCACCTAGAAGCATTTGATCCCTCTTATTGCTTGATAAATCGGTAGTTAAAATAGATCTAAGATTGCTCTTAACAATATTATTTATATTTATATAAATTTCACATCTCTATATATAGAAATTTTTTTTTTTTAAACTCTGATTATATATACACACACACACACACAAGCTTGAAATTTTTCTTTAACGTGTTGTGTTATTCTATTATTAAAATAAAAATAATATTTATATTTATAATTAATTATAGTTAATAATTAAACCAGCCTACATTTGTCTTAACTTTGGATCTACCAAGCATAGAGAGGGATCAAATCTCTTGAGGTGAAAACCCCTTTTAGAGTGAAAAGAAATTTGATCCCTCTCAATGCTTGGTAGATATGGTGTTAATATGGATCTAGGTTGGTTTTATATATAAAGTCAAAGAGCTTAGAAAAATTGTTTAATGTAAATATTAAGTTTTTATATGTTTATTAATTAAACTAAAATATGAAGTTCTAAATATAACAATTGTGAATATGAATCATTATTTTAGTTTGTATGATAAAAATCAATTATGTGGTTGGGCGATAGCAACAAGGACAAAGACTTTGACATTTATTCCCAAGACAAAGACAAACATACATGCTTTAAAAGTTATTTTATACATAAGCATTAATACCTTATTATTTTTTTAATAAGATTTATGTGTAATTTAATCTTTAATTTATAGTGATATTTTGAAAAAATATTATAGAATATTTGTATTAAAGTAGACATTTATAATAATTGAATATAAATATTTACATTTTAATTTAATAATTCTCAATAAAATGTATTTATTAATACCGAAAATAAAAATTCAATTTAAGTTAATAGTTCATATATAATGATATTTTGAATAAATATAATCAAAATATTTGTAACCAGTTTACAATTATCTTAAATCTAGAAGTATCAAGCGCCGAGAGGGATCAAAACTCTCAAGGTGCAAACTTCTAATCTCTCTAGGTGTAAACCTTTCCTCAAGTTTTGCACTAAAAAATAAGTTTACACCTTGAAAGATTTGATTATATATATATATATATATATATATATATATATATATATATATATATATATATATATATATATATTATTTTTAATTTTATTAAATTTCTAATTACACTGAAGGTGTTCCTATGATGGGTTTTTTTGGGCAGATCCAACCAATCAAAGAGGCTCACTTTCGTCCTCCTTCCTCCAACAATATTTGAGCACGTGGCAAGAACATCGATTAAATTTAGATTTTTCGACACTCCACTGCCTTAGTCTCGAACTCAGAGAAAAATTACTCTTATTGAATTTATTATTTCTAATTTTGTGTTAAGAGATAAGCATAAAGACTTGACAATTGTGAAAAATCATCCTGCAATTTCGCAGCAGAAGTGTAGTAGGCTCAAAAATTGGATAACAACAATGTTTAACTACCAACATTAACTGTAGTAAAAGTCTTGTACAATCAGGAATAATGACCAATGTCGGATTTGGTGACATGGATAGTCATGTTGGATTAACAATATCAAATTCTATTGTTGCCTTCAAACACTAGGTTTTCCATGAAGGAAGAAGAAAGAAATTATTTTAATGTCCATGAGGCAAAAAATAGCATATGGGACATATTACTTCTCCATTTGGTTCTTGTATTCGGCCCTTGTCCCATGGAGTCTTACAATAAATGCTCCCAACTTCTTGACAAACTCTTCGTTGAATATATAATCCTAAGAGCTCACTGCCATAATGTGTGCATAATTTTCCTGTTGTCTTTGAAGGCCTTACATCCTAAAATTAAATGCTTTTCTGCTTCCACTTTTCCGGAAGAACAAAAAATACATACTCTTTCCTCCCACATTTCTTTTATCCTTTTCTAGCGCCCTGTTTCACAATAGAGTTGATGAGAATTAGTCCTTAATTGAGTAATAAGTATTTTGGATCTCCAAGAAATATTGGCCCCTATGTATGCTTTTTGTTGATGATTATAAGTGGGATTAAACTCTTAAATATAGTACTTCTTCTTTCTCCCTAGCTCTTTCTCCCAAGTACGTTTGTGGAACTTATCCATAACAAAAAAAATTATCTCTTTACTATTTTTGGGACACATGCTCAAGCAAATACCACATTTACTAAACCATTTTTTATTTTTCCGCATCCAAGTCTTCTTTCTTTTGCACAATATTTCATTAAGCACAACCTTAGGCCATATACCCTCTTCAATTTTCTCAGTTTTTTTTTAAATACCTTATTACTCGCACCATAGAAATTGCTTCAATAGAAGCAGCCCCTGTTTCACTTAACAAGATACCATAAGGAACTGCAATTTTAATTTTGAATTTGTTTATAATCAAATGCTTCTGAATTTTCTTAATTTGTTTGCATTTCATGTCGATGTGCTGCTGGCCCACAATTCACAACTGTAGAGAATCATCAAGATCACTAAAAGCCAAAAAAGAGTTAGAGTGGTTTTCCAATCCCATAGCTCTACCTCGCTACACCTGTTTTGAAAAGCACAAAATTCTTTCCAACCCTCCAAAGTTCTTTTCTTTCTACAACCATCACAACTTAAATTTCTTTTGAAGTCAATTCCGAGGTATTTGTAATCTGCAACTTCTTCCAGAATGTTGCCTTCAAAGAACTTATGTTGGTTATGATTTATTTTGTTAAAGAAAGCCACTACTTTCGTTTTGCTAATATTGACTTGCATCCCCACCCTTCTACAAATATGTTTAAGGGAAAGTAAGTGCTCTTGAAAACCAAGAGCAAATTTAGCAATTAGAATAAGGTCATCTACATACAAAAGAAGCCTTATAACGAACTTGCCCAAATGGATATTTTCACCCCCTTGCGAAATTAGCCACTCTTCAAGCTTGTCAGTATATAAACCAAAAAGGGTAGGAGACAATAGGCAACCTTGCTTGACCCCAAAATCGCTTCTAAAACTTTTAGAAATGCATGTTGAAGTTCTAATTTTGACTTTCACCTCTTCACACAGCCTATGCACAGCTGCTCCCAAATGCCTGGAAACCCCACATTCCTCCATATGTGCCAAAGCTTATCCCTAGGAACCGTGTCAAAGGATTTTTTTAAATCAACAAAGCAACAAAAAATTTCTTCCTTTTTTTCCCAAACTTTTTCAATGATGTGCCTTAAGTTATGCAATGATCAATTGTGGAATGTTTAGGTTTAAAAGTTGCTTGCCCTTTAGCACGTTTATCTCTTTCTTCTTCCCACTTACTGATTTTATTTTCTAACATGCTTCCAAATAACTTTGTAAACAGGGGGTTTATCATTATGGTCCTATAATTGGATGGATTATTGACGTCACCACTCTTGAATATAGGTATTTCCAAACTAATTGTCCAATCTGTGGGGAACCCCTACTGTATGATGTTGTTGAAATTTTTTGTGATGTGAGGTGCAAGAATTTTTAAGCCCCACTTTAGATACTCTACTTGTACTTGAAGAAAGTCTTTTTCTTTTCCATCACCCAACTTCTTGATACCCTTCTCTACCTCTTGCATCGTGAAGAGTATTATGTTTGTGTTGACCAAGGGAGGAGGGTCAACCTTGGGATCTTGCTCATAAAGTTGTCTTGAATAGTCGAACCATTTATAAGATGTAATTTTGTTTTCAGTTTGCACCTTTTTGAGTTGGAGCTCCTTCTAGAAAAATTTGGGGTTATTTTTCCCAAGGAAGATTAGTTATTTTCTCCTCGAAACCATGAAATCAACCTTTTTCTTTCTTAATATCTGCTTGCAATTTTTGAGATTTATGTTATCCTTGTCTGATTCCTTCCACAGTATCCTTGCCTTTTTGCATTCCTCGTCAAACTACGAATTAACTCAAAAGCAATTTGTTTCATACTTCTTAATTTTTTCTCTTTTGCACTCTACAAGTGCTCTTTGAGTTAAGTGTGTTAATTCGTGACTATGAAGGTCATGAAATGAGATTTCCTCCTTCTCGAAGAGCCTCTCAAGCGTTATTTTGAAGGTATTACAATTTATGGAGTCAAAAGAATTCTTCCCTTTGGAATATTTTGTTTAACACACTGAGTTTTTGACCCTAATTTCTTCTTTCTAGTCCAAGAGAAACTTAAATAAATTGGCTTGTGATCTGATTTTAAGTCCCAAATATGATCTCCAATCAACAATTCATCCATTTTCTCACACAAACCATGCGAGCAAATTACATAATCTACTACACTTGCTCCATTGTAAGTATTGCAAGTGAAATTACCGAAATTTTCCCATCTAGTCGAACCATTACAAATGACTAAATTGAAAGCCCCACATAGCATAAGCAATTGTTCACCAAAGAGATTGCAACCTTTATCCATGTGAATGCCCTAGTTTACATGGATAGACACATCAAATTAACAATATCAAATTCTATTGTTGGATTCAAACACTAAGTTTTCCATGTGAGCGCTTTTCACTTGACTTATTACACGTCATTTCTGCTCGTATTACCTCATAAATATTCATCAAATCAAACATTTCATTAGCTTCGTTAGCTAGCTTGACACCGGTGAGAAGTAGAGTATTACAGAACATTAAAAAGAAATCACATGAGGGAATTACAAGCCAGGTGGACAATATGGGCGCATAAGCTTATGTAAGACATGAGCACCGTAAACAACAAATAAAATCAGGGCGCATAAGCTTATGTAAGACATGTATCATCACTCGATTAATTGTTCCAGCATTTAAACCATGAAAAATACAACTTTTTTTTATGAACAATGTTTCAATCCTTTCCATCATATGTTGTCATATGTTCAATGTTATAAGCATAATTTTGACCTAGTTATATAACTTCAAAAAACATATGAATATTTTATGGGCTATCACTTAATAATAATGCTCATAGATATAACGATGCCCCAACCCTTTAATTGTGCCACCGTATGCATAATTTTAATAACCATAATGTCAATACAAAAATTCATAAAATATATAAATGTTGATGATATAAATATAAGCATTGTATTTGGGCAGTGGTAGCTTCTTACAACCCCATATTAAAGTAGGGTTCCACGTACTAATAACTATTTTCGTTTTCTTTTCCATATGAGTAATTTAATTTGTTTTGCAGGGAGAGACCCAATTAGAGGAAAAAATCATAACAATTTGTGAAATTTTTAAAATTGATGTGTCAATATTTGTCATGCACAATTGTGAATTCAAACCTTATGACTCTATTTCCAGTTATATATATCCATCTGACTCTATTTCTACTTATATATATCCATCATGTGGGGTTGCCATGTGTACAATGTTATAAGCATGATTTTGACATGGTTATATAACTTCAAAAAACATATGAATATTTTATGGGCTATCACTTAATAATAATGCTCTTAGATATAACGATGCCCTAGCCCTTTAATTGTGCCACCATATGCACAATTTTAATAACCATAATGTCAATACAAAAATTCATAAAAAAATATAAATGTTGCATGATATAACTATAAACATTGTATTTGGACAGTGGTAGGTGGTAGATTCTTACGACCCCATCTTAAGGTAGGGTCCCATGTACTAATAATTATTTTCTTTTTCTTTTTCATATGAGTAATTTAATTTGTTTTTTAAAGAGACTTAATTAGAGGAAAAAATCACAACAATTTGTGAAAAAGTTTAATTTGATGTGTCAAGATCTGTCATGCACAATTTCAAATTCAATATATATATATATATATATATATATATATATATATATATATATATATATATATATATATAAGCTCCAAAGGATAAGTTAATTGGTCGAGCTCTCGTTGTTAAGTACTTCGCTTATTGGGATGTCACACGGTCAAATCTCCTCGACGCCCTTGGGGTTAGGCACTGCTTGTTGTGTCAACAGGTAGAGCCCTTCGGATTGATTTGCTTAGATTTTCCCTTGGATGTAAAAGCATCATTTTACACACACACACACACACACACACATATATGAATAGATCCCTTCGGGTAGATCCCTTTATGTTGATCCCTTGAGGTTGATTTGCTTGGATTTTCCCTTGGATGTAAAAGCATCCTTTTACACACAAACACATATATATATATGAATAGATCCCTTCGGGTAGATCCCTTTATGTTGATCTGCTTAGATTTTCCCTTGGATGTACAAACATCCTTTTACACACACACACACACACAAACACACATATATATTTATATATTAATAGATCCCTTCAAGTTGATCTGCTTGAATTTTCCCTTGGATGTAACACAGACGCACACACACTGATGTAGGAGCATCCAGCTCGGAGGAGACGAAAGATGGTTAACTGTCTCAGTGATTTGCACGTGTTTATGGATAGGTTATTAAACCTGTGTTTTTAATTATTTTATTATTCGACAATTGGACAAGGACAGTAGGACTAGGACTATAAACTGTTTTTTTTTGTAGTTAATTAGAAGTTTATTTTTTTTTTAAGAAACTGGCAATGTAGTTAGAAACATTCGGTTGATAGTTCAACCGAAAACCAAAACTGTTTTACACCTACAGGTATTTAAACGGAAGTAAAATCATATGTAGGGGTTCGAATTTTTTCCATCAAGAGAAGAGAAAGGAAACAAGTGAGAATAATAATAATCTGCAACCAATACTTCTTTCAGCCAGAAATGCTAATTCACATCTGTGCATCGTGAAGTTAGTGTGTTTATTTCCTGTTTGAATTATATGTAACACTCTATGTGTGATTTACGCTAATGAAGTAGATTCATACGAAAATTTGAAATTAAACAAACGTGTTACTTCGTGTAGAGGGGAAAGAATTTTTTTTATTTATATCATGCATTGACAGGCCACAGTGATAGAAGTAAATACGCACAGTCAAACGGAGCGGGTTCTATTTCGACTTATCACAGTCAAACAAACGAGGAAGAAGTAGCATACAGAGAAACAGGTGAGTTTTCATATACTGAAGCATTTTTCGAAACTCTTCATAGAGAAAAACATTTTTTTTGTATAAATCATTTTAGAATAAAGTTTATCAAATTTCCGATTCCGTCCAAGAGGAAAGAGTAACAGTACAACCCAAACAAGGGTTTAAACCTAGGAATAACACAGCTACAGCCAAGCGCACAGTTTCAACACATTCTATACCGACAGAAAATTACATTGAGAGGCTTGCCACCCAACAGGGTTTGGCAACAAAACGGCGGGTGCCAGAAACAAAGAATTTGATAAACCCTAACCACAAGAATACAAATGGAGTCGACCCTACCGTAGGGTTTGATTTGCTGAGAAAACGAGCCAGGGTCTTTCCAGAAGAAGGAGACCTGTACAATTATCCAAAACAGTTCAAGGTTAGAACGTGTCAACTGGAGATGAGTTATCCATATAAAACAATAAATTAAAAGAACGAAGCGTAGCCGAAAATCACCGGAAGATTTGGGGTTGGACAGAGATAAGTAGACAGGGTTTTTTCGAGCCAACAGATTCTGCTCACAAAGGATCAAATAGGTTAGAGTCACAGATAAAAGCGGTGCAGTGTAAAATCGGAGGAGAGCAATTACCTGTTGTTCTCGTTGAAACCGAAGGTGACCACAATAACCTTGGTTGGCCGCACCTGTAAGTTAGGATTGACAGCAAATCGACGTTAACAGTGAAAACGGAAGTGAGGAAAAACACATAGCTGAAAACTGATAAAGTTGAAAAATCGGAGAAGTTGCCGTAGAAAAGTTCACATACAGGTCAATAAGGAATGCCATTGCAGAAACCGGAGGAAACTTAGTGACAAGCAGAGGTTACCTGACAGAAACAGAGTAAGTATCGTTCGAACGCACAGAGTGTTCCCTACCCCGCTAGAAAAACGCACAGTTTCGTGAAAGAACCCTCGCGAAGCTCAGAAGCCCAGCGGAGGTCGAAGAGACCCTCCTCTCAAATTTCATTCAACGGAAAACAACAATAACGCCGGAACATTGTTTACAAGTGTAGGAGTGTAGCGCAGAAACCAGAGCACAGTTAACACGCCAGGACTCGATCGGTAGAGTGATAAATGTGAAGTGAATTGCCACGGAAACCAATAGATCCAGTGTACATCCGATATAAATGAAACTGACGACGTGTAATGAGATTTTAAATAACCATTGTTGAAGTCATAAACTGAGATGGTGTATTATTCAATAAAATCACAAATATCGTATTAACGGTTTATAATTGAGTTGGCGTATTATTAATAAAATCACAAATATCGTATTAATGTTTTGATAGTCCGGACTATAGGGCTGTGTCATCTGTACACGAAGGTCAGGCCTTCGTCAATTTTTGGTATCAGAGCCAGGTTTATTGAACAGAGGAAATGGAGGTTGGTAGGCGAGGACGGGGAAGAGGGAGAGTAATTCGTAGAGGAGCAGAAGAGGGACTGAGGGAGGAAATTCGAATTTTGAATGAGCGATTAGCAGCAGTAGAGGCTGGAAGGAGGAGAGACCCCGCAGGAGGGGATGACAGTGATGAAGAGGTTGCACAACAGGCAGATGGTTTGGAGGAAGAGGCACCTGAACTCAGATTATTGAGGTCAGTTTTTTTATCCAGTCATAAACCAAAACATGAACTTTCCACTTATGATGGAAGTTTGTCGGAAGATGTGTTATTGGATTGGCTGAGTGAAGTGAACAAATATTTTGATTTTGAAGAGATCAGCGAGGACAAGCAAGTGAAATTCGCTGCCACCAAGCTGAAAGGACATGCGTCCTTGTGGTGGGACAGCATTCAAGCGGAAAGGAAAAGGCTGAATAAACAACCTATAAAAAAATGGGCCAGGATGGAGGCCAAGTTGAAGGAAAAATTTCTTCCTAAAGATTATCAGATTATGTTGTACAGGCAAGTACAAAATTTGAGGCAAAGGGGGGTAACAGTCAGAGAATATACGGCAGAATTCTATAAGGTGAATTTGAGGGCAGGGTACATAGAAGATACCCCAGAAAAAACAGCAAGGTTTGTAAATGGATTGAGAGGGGAGATACTGGACGAAATCAATATTCTCTCACCCAGAACTTTAGATGAGGAATATCAGTGTGCCTTAAAGGCGGAAGAGAAAATAATCAGGAAGCAGAACGCCAGAAGAGGAGGTGGATCTGGCAGAGGAAAGGGAAAGGCTTATGGCAGAGGCAGAGGTACAAGTTCCAATGAAGAAGGCAGCGGTTCCAAAACTGTAGGAGCAGCAGAAAAGGACAATAGCACGAGAGGGGGATGACCATACCAGCGAGGAAGAGGTAATGGTCAGGGTAGAGGAGTTGTCCAGTGATATAGGTGCCACAAGTGGGGGCACAAGTCGTATGAATGTCCTGAAGGGGAACCAACAGGGGGAAGAGGAACGTATGTTGCCCAAACAGAGGAGGCAGAAGCACCTCCCCAAGAAGTGGAAAATGCACCTGAGACAGGGGAAGCCCTGGTGCTGAACAAGGTGCTGATAAAACCAGTGAAAGAAATTATGGAACCAGATCAGCGGAAGGCTTTGTTCTAGATAGTTTGCACATCACAGGGTAAGTGCTGCAAACTGATAATTGACAGTGGAAGTACCGATAATTTGGTGGCCACGGAAATGGTGGAGAAATTGGGATTGAAAAGGCTGAAGCATCCCACCCCTTATAAAGTGTTGTGGCTACAAAAGGGGCATCAACTATTAGTGGACGAACAGTGTGAAGTAGAATTTTAGTTAGGCAGATACAAGGATAAAATTATCTGCGACATTATGCCAATGGATGTCTGTCATATACTGTTAGGGAGGCCCTGGCAGTATGACAGAAAAGTAATTCATGATGGAAAGACAAACTGTTACAAGTTTTTCAAAGATGGGATAAAGCACACGCTTGTGCCCATCAAGGAGGACAACACGGCAGAAGCGAGTGGAGTAAAAGCATTACTAGTGGGCGGAAAAGAGTTTTTGAAGCAGATTGAGGATAATGACGTTAATTTTGTTGTTGTAAGGAGACCAAAGACAGTGGTCCTGCATACCAAGATCACAGATCTGCCAGAGGAGATCCAGGATATGCTACAGGATTTTGGCAATATCATAGTAGATGATTTACCTGATGAATTGCCACCTAAAAGAAGTATCAGTCACTGTATTGATTTTATACCAGGAGCTAGCTTACCAAATAAAGTAGCCTATCGTATGAGTCCCAAAGATAATGAAGAGATTAGGAAGCAGGTACAGGAATTGCTGGATAAAAGGATGATTAGAGAAAGCATGAGCCCCTGTGCAGTTCCAACAGTTTTGGCTCCAAAGAAAGGTGGCGAGTGGAGAATGTGCATAAACTCAAGGGCTATTAACAAGATTACCATCAGGTACAGGTTTCCATTGCCAAGGATGAACGACATGATGGACTGCTTGAGTGGGGCAACATACTTCACGAAGATCGACCTGAAGAGTGACTACCATCAGATTAGAATTCGAGAAGGGGATGAGTGGAAAACAACCTTCAAGACAAATGAAGGACTGTATGAATGGCTGGTGATGCCATTTGGCTTGAGTAACGCCCCTAGTACGTTTATGTGCCTAATGAACGAAGTGCTGAAGGAGTTCATTGGGAATTTTGTGATTGTTTACTTAGATGACATACTGATTTTCAGCAAAACAAGAGAAGAACACTTCAGGCATGTTCGAAGTGTATTGAGGAAGCTGCAGTAGAATAAGCTGCTAATAAATCTGAAGAAGTGTACATTTTTCCAGCAAGAGTTGGTGTATCTGGGTTTTGTGATTGCAGAAAACGAGTTGAAGATGGACCCAGAAAAGGTGGCAACTATAATTAGCTGGCCATCCCCGAAGAGTTTATTTGAAGTCCGAAGTTTTCACGGATTAGAAAGTTTTTACAGGAAATTCATCAGGAATTTCAGTGAAATCTGCGCACCCATGTTGGATACGATCAAGAAGGTAAATCAGCCTTTTTGCTAGACAGAGGCAGCAGAAAAAAAAAATTTCAGACTTTAAAGAAGAAGATCACAGAAAGGCTGATATTGAGGCTGCCTGACTTCAACAAACTTTTCCAAGTTCATTGTGATGCCAGTGGTACAGCCATTGGGGCAGTACTTAGTCAAGAAGACAGGCTGGTTGCATATTTCAGTGAGAAGCTGAGCGAGAGTAGACAGAAGTACTCAACCTATGACAAGGAATTCTACACAATTGTCCAAGCATTGGAGACATTATTTATTAGGTAATGAGTTCGTTTTATTTTCTGATAATTCTACATTACAGTACATTATGCAGCAGCATAAGTTGAAACATAAACACGCAGAATGGGTTGAGTATCTACAGAGTTTTACATTTGTACTGAAACATATTAGTGGGTTGGCCAACAAGGTGGCAGATGCGTTGAGTAGAAGGGTTTTACTCTTGCAGGAAAGTACAATGCAAGTTTTGGGTTTTGAGCACTTGAGGGATCTGTATCAGACAGATGCAAACTTTAAGGAGGCTTATGAGCCCTGCCAAAACCCTCTGTTGAGGAATAATAGTCCATGGTTGGACTACAATTTTCAGGAGGGCTTATTGTTCAGGGGAGGACAGTTATGCATTCCCGATTGTTCGATGAGGGAGAACATTATACGGGAAAAGCACAGTGGAGGTCTAGCCGGACATTTCGGTATAGACAAAACACTATCGCAGGTTGAGCATTTTTATTTCTGGCCAAGGTTGCGATGGGACGTGCAGAGGTACGTGAGCAGGTGTAAAATATGTTAGTTGGCGAAGGGTGGCAGTCAAAATGCAGGCCTTTACATGCCACTACCTATTCCGAGCAAACCATGGGACTTAGTCAGCTTGGAATTTGTCTTAGGTCTGCCTAGGACACAGCGAGGTTTTGATTCAGTGATGGTGGTAGTGGATCGATTTTCAAAAATGGCACATTTTATACCTTGCAGAAAAACCAGTGATGCTACTCACGTAGCACACTTGTTTTTCACAGAGATTGTTAGACTGCATGGACTACTGAGGTCCATCATTTCCGACAGGGATGTGAGGTTCACCGGACATTTTTGGCGGACCCTGTGGAAGAATTTGGGCACGCAGTTACAGTTCAACTCCGCTTATCACCCACAGACTGATGGGCAAATGGAGGTGGTGAACAGGAGCCTAGGAAACCTGCTACGGAGTTTAATAGGTGAAAATTCTCGGATGTGGGACCGCGTCCTTGCTCAGGTGGAATTCGCGTACAACGATTCACCAAATCGCAGCACAGGTTACAGTCCCTTCCAGATCTTGTATGGCATGCATCCTCGCGGAGTGCATGAACTACGGGATTTAGGAAAACTCTAAAAACGAAGCGCTGATGGAGAAGATTTCGCCCAAGCAATGAGCGACTTGCATGAGCAGGTGAAACTGAAACTACAGGACAGTAGTCAGAAGTACAAACAACAGGCTGATTTAAAAAGGCGGGAAGTTCAATTTAATGTTGGGGATGAAGTCCTTGCACACTTGCGCAAGGAACGGTTTCCAAAAAGGGAATATAACAAGCTGAAATTTAAAAAGATTGGCCCCTGCAAAATCATTCGCAAGTTTTCTGCCAATGCTTACGAATTACAGTTGCCACCCGGGATAGGTATTTCACCCATCTTTAATGTGGCAGATCTGTTTCCTTATACTGCTGGTTCTGAGGATGACGCGACAATGAGGTCAGAACGGGACACCAAATTTGATGAGGGTTCTTGGATGAGACAGATGCCTACGACACAACCCCTTGAGATCAAGAGTATTCTCGACACACAGGTAACCAAGCGCACACGTAGGAAAGAATATCTACGATATTTAGTCAAGTGGAAGAACCGTACGATTGAGGACAGTTCGTGGCTTGACGCGACGCAGATATAGAAAGCAGGTTATTCAGTCGACGATCTCATGGAGCGGAGCCATGACTTTTTGCCACCCCGGGAGCCTGATGCAAGAGCATCTAGCTCGGAGGAGACGAAAGATGGTTAACTGTCTCAGTGATTTGCACGTATTTATGGACAGGTTATTAAACCTGTGTTTTTAATTATTTTATTATTCGACAGTTGGACAAGGACAATAGGACTAGGACTATAAATTGTTTTTTTTTTTTTGTAGTTAATTAGAAGTTTATTTTTTTTTAAAGAAACTAGCAATGTAGTTAGAAACATTCGATTGACAGTTCAACCGAAAACCAAAACTGTTTTACACCTATAGGTATTTAAACGGAAGTAAAATCATATGTAGGGGTTCGAATTTTTTCCATCAAGAGAAGAGAAAGGAAACAAGTGAGAATAATAATAATCTGCAACCAGTATTTCTTTCAGCCAGAAATGCTAATTCACATCTGTGCATCGTGAAGATAGTGTGTTTATTTCCTGTTTGAATTATATGTAACAATCTGTGTGTGATTTACGCTAATGAAGTAGATTCATACGAAAAATTGAAATTAAACAAACGTGTTACTACGTGTAGAGGGGAAAGAATTTTGTTTCTTTATATCATGCATTGACAGGCCACAATGATAGAAGTAAATACACACAGTCAAACGGAGCGGGTTCTATTTCGACTTATCACAGTCAAACAAACAAGGAAGAAGTAGCATACAGAGAAACGAGTGAGTTTTCATATACTGAAGCATTTTTCGAAACTCTTCACAGAGAAAAACATTTTTTTGTATAAATCATTTTAGAATAAAGTTTATCAAATTTCTGATTCCGTCCAAGAGGAAAGAGTAACAGTACAACCCAAACAAGGGTTTAAACCTAGGAATAACACAGCTACATCCAAGCGCACAGTTTCAACACATTCTATACCGACAGAACATTACATTGAGAGGCTTTCCACCCAACAGGGTTTGGCAACAAAACGGCGGGTGCCAGAAACAGAGAATTTGATAAACCCTAACCACAGGAATACAAATGGAGTCGACCCTACCGTAGGGTTTGATTTGCTGAGAAAACGAGCCAGGGTCTTGCCAGAAGAACGAGACCTGTACAATTATCCAAAATAGTTCAAGGTTAGAACATGTCAGCTGGAGATGAGTTATCCATATAAAACAGTAAATTAAAAGAACGAAGCTTAGCCAAAACTCACCGGAAGATTTGGGGTTGGACAGAGATAAGTAGACAGGGTTTTGTCGAGCCAACAGATTCTGCTCACGAAGGAGCAAATAGGTTAGAGTCATAAATAAAAGCGGCGCAGTGTAAAATCGGAGGAGAGAAATTACCTGTTGTTCTCGTTGAAACCAAAGGTGACCACAATAACCTTGGTTGGTCGCACCTGTAAGTTAGGATTGACAGCAAATCGACGTTAACAGTGAAAACGGAAGTGAGGAAAAACACACAACTGAAAACTGATAAAGTTGAAAAATTGGAGAAGTTGTCGTAGAAAAGTTCACATACAGGTCAATAAGGAACGCCATTGCAGAAACTGGAGGAAACTCAGTGACAAGCAGAGGTTACCCGACAGAAACAGAGTAAGTATTGTTCGAACGCACAGAGTGTTCCCTACCCCGCCAGAAAAACGCACAGTTTCGTGAAAGAACCCTCGCGAAGCTCAGAAGCCCAGCGGAGGTCGAAGAGACCCTCCTCTCAAATTTCATTCGACGAAAAACAACAATAACACCGGAACATTGTTTACAAGTGTAGGAGTGTAGCGCAGAAACCAGAGCACAGTTAACACGCCAGGAATCGATCGGTAGAGTGATAAATGCGAAGTGAATTGCCACGGAAACCAACAGATCCAGTGTACATCCAATATAAATGAAACTGACGACGTGTAATGAGATTTTAAATAACCATTGTTGAAGTCATAAACTGAGTTAGTGTATTATTCAATAAAATCACAAATATCGTATTAACGGTTTATAATTGAGTTGGCGTATTATTAATAAAATCACAAATATCGTATTAATGTTTTGACAGTCCGGACTATAGGGCTGTGTCATCTGTACACGAAGGTCAGGATTTCGTCACACACACACATGTATATGTGAATAGATCCCTTCGGGTTGATCTGCATGGATTTCCCTTTGGATGTAAAAACATCCTTTTACACAAACACACACATGTATATCTGATTTTTTCATGTTTACCCCAAAAGTGTTTTTATGATGGGTTTTTCTAAACAGATCCAACCAATCAAAAAGGTTCATTTTTATCCTCCTCCCTCCAATAATATTTAAGCACTTAATTATAAAATTGAGTTAACAGATAAATATAAATCTTGAAAAACTCCGCTATATTCATTATCCACCATGTTGTTTCTTTGACTGAAATTAGTATTTCTAATTTTGAGTTAACAGATAAATATAAATCTTGAAAAACTCCGCTATGTTCATTATCCACCATGTTGTTTCTTTGACTTCAGTGGTCCATGTAGACTTCTCGACTTCTTTTAATCATTAGAAATTTCAAACACATTTCCAACAAATGTACATTTCCATGTTCATTATCCACCAAGTTGTTTCTTTGACTCGAGTGGTTCACCTCTAATGCTTTTAATCATTAAAAATTTCACACATTTCCAAGTGTATTATGCAACCGAATATTAGGAAGAAGGTAATTACAGAGATAATTTCTCTTTCACACATATTTAAACCAACAGTTCGGACAATCAAAGAAGTATTTGAGCATATGGCAAAAATAGCAAATGGATTTTGATTTTTTTGACACTCGGACCCCTGGTATTTAGTATTTCTAATTTTGCGCTAAGAGGTAAACATAAAGCTTGAAAAACTCCACCATGTTCATCATTCACGACATTGTCTCTTTGACTTCAGTGGTCCACTACGACTACTTTTAATCATTAAAATTTTCAAACACATTTCAAGCAAGCACATTATGCAACCAAATTTTAGGAAAAAGATAATTATGGAGATAATTTATCTTTCACACATATTTAAACCAAAAATACATTTAACTAAAACCTATTTTCTTTCTCTACATTTACTAATCAATAATAATCATATAAAATTTATATATCACGCTATTTTTGAAATAGTGGTACGATGGAATAGTTGTGGTTATGGAATAAGTTTTCAAATTGAATGTTATGAACTTTAATGGGTTCATAGTTTATGATGTGAGTATCAAAATCATTTCTAAGTTAGAATTACTAAAAAGAATATGATTATTTGAGGTTTATATATATATATATATATATATAATTTGGATTTGGAGCCAGTGTAAGATGAAATAGTTGTGATTATGGAATAAGTTTTCAAATTCAATGTTTTGAACTTTAATGGGCTCATAGTTTATAATGTGAGTATCAAAACCATCTCTAAGTTAGAATAAAATCAATCATTTAAATAATTATTAATAATGTTTGCATTTGATATTTTGGCAGATTTTAAGTACGTCGATTTAGTAGTGGTGGCATTTGTTGGTGGTGAGATGATTTTCCAAATTCCTTGGATGCACCTTTGTATCTTTTAGGGGGAATTGCTGGTAATACATATACTACATATATATGGACTTAACATTTTTCTTTTATATATATATATATATATATATATATATATATATATATATATATCAAATTTCTATATACATATAGAAATATTTTTATAAATCCTTGCAAAGGACAAGAGTATAACAATAATTGTAGCATTGACTCTATTTTAGTTATGGCTTGATTATAAATATATATCTATTTACTCAAGTAAAACATTACACGATTAATTTTCTTTTCCTTTTTTGGTAATATAATGATTTTTTTATTATTTTTCCTAGAGTGAAAAAAATGAAGTCTTATTGATAATTGAATTAAAAATATATAAAAACAAAGGAAAAAGTATTATTTAAAAAAAAAAAAAAAAAAAAAAAAAATATCAATCCAAGAGCAATAAATTAAAAAAAAAACAAGAAAAACACTTATGACTAACTGGAAAGTTAAACATTGGCTTACTTGTTCTAATTTTGTGAAGTTTTTTAACAACATTATATACATTAATGTATATAATATAAATACTAGCATAGATCTATCTTGGTAGGTGGAATTCAGATGCATCTTTGCTCATTCTTAATTACGCCGTAAGGCGTCCTTATATGAAAACAACTTCTCTATATTCCACTTGTCATTGGATTTATGTTAGATGATTGGAGAATTTGTAGCGGTTCGATTTACGTTCAATTAGGTGAAGGTAGTTGGAACCGTTCAACCGTTCAATATATGACATCTCACTGTGTCTTCATTCAGGTACGGAGACAACCTTATAATCCTGTCAATCTCCATAGCATCTACTACAGTTCCTAATATTTCTATGGAAGCCACTTCATATCAACTTCTACGTGGGCATATAAGAGAGTTGCAACGTATTGGTTGAAGCATTTCATAATAGCCCCAAATTGGAAATATGGCCAACGTATTCCTAATAACCGATGTATTTTTTATGAATGTAGTGACTGTATTTTCTTTAGTTTTCCATTCATCCACCATTAAAGACTTATACAGTAATCAATAAATGATGTAGAAAGGATGGAGAAAAGTTATATTCATCACATTTTCTTAAAAAAATCATGATGTTATTTTAATCGATTCTTAGTTACTTTGTTCACTTTCGATTCATTTGTTTCATTTTTTCTATTTGGATACCATTAATGGTGTCGTACAGGAAACACTAAAATTATTGTATAAAGTCTCCAGAAAAGACTTATTCGACCTACCTTCATTTTTTTTTAATGATTTTACATTTCATGATTCCTGATCACTCTCTATTCAGTTCTGATTCTTTATTACTGTATTCAGTTCCGATGTTCATTTTGCTTTTCAGATTCTTCAATGACATTGAAAAATTCGAAGGGTTGTATTTGTCTGCTCGTACCCATTATATAACAAGCATTTACTAGAAGTTCTACATGAACGTTCTCACTTCTCAGTTTTTGTGAATTTGTGTACCTTGTAGAGCAGAAATGGAGGAGATGTCGGGTGTTCTCAATGCATCGGTGGTGAGGGCGTCAAATTTAGTGATTAGAGACTGGAGTCAGAGAAGCTATGGTTTATTACTTGATGGAGAGAAATATTCCATTCTAATAGTAATCTTTATTTATGCCAGGGATATTTGACCATCAGGCCAAGACTCTGCTTGGGTTTTTCTTCTGTTTGCTACGGTTAAATTATTTGGAGCTCCTTTAGCTTGCAAACTTGAGCCTCGTCCTTTGGCAGGTTGTTTAGCAAGTTTTTCGAGTGATTTCTATTTAAATTTGTGCTATTGCCATGAGTTGACCAAATTTCTTATTTCCAATAATTTTAACTGGGTGCAACCTTTGGCTTAAGGTTTTGACTTGTAATTGAAATTTGATCCTCTTCCTTTATATCTGATAAATTATAAAATGTAGCTTTGAACTTAACTTTGGTTATTTGAGAGTTCCCAATGCTTACTTTCTTCCCTCTATGGCATAGAATAATGCTATTGTTGTTTCGTATTGTTTATAAAATTATTATATGTTATTTCATTTCTCATAGGATACTTTATTCTCTGATGGGTTTTAAAGTCGCATGTTAGTATATTGTGCAACTAAAAATAGGCCTGCATTACCACTTATAGTATTGCAACTTATGTGGTATGATTGAATATTTGTATTTTCTTCATTTGCAAGCATGTTTGGATAGTTTTAAACTTATTTGTTATTTTAATAAAACAATTTGTATCTTCACTTCTAATTTTTCTCTTTTTAAACACTTGTAATTCTTCGTAGTATTTTTGTTACATAAATTTACATTATTTTAATTAAAAATTAATGGTCTTTTAATGAGTGGTTTATACTAACTAATTCTTCATATATAGATAATATCTCAAAAAATTTGGGACCCAATTAATCTGATTAGGTAAAAATATAAGAAAACCTATTATATGTTGGTGGAAAATCTTTCTTAATATATATATATATATATAAGGACATGCATAATTCTAATCATAAATTAGGTTGCAAATTTTTCTTTAATAAATTATGAAAATATTTAGCCTAAATTTCTTTTCCACATCTTTAACACCTCCATTAGGCACTTTCATTGGGTTTGTTCCTTCACTTTTGACCATGTCTACCTTCTCATCTCTTGAAGAAATTGTCTCATGGTAACTTTTATCATCATTCAATTAGGAAAACCACTCATTATTTTCGTGACACGAATCTCTACTCATTCTTTCTGTGTCATGAATCTCTCTTCTCTTCACGCTTTACATGAGAAAAGTCATACTTCATTTCTACAATCCTTTTCATAATGACTAAGTTTTTGACAATAATAACACTTGCATTTGATACCTAGGCTGAAGTTTCCTCTACTTTATGCTTTAAATTTGTGATCTCTTTGGCTTCGTCTCTTGTCTCTTTGATGATCAAAACTTTGCATTTCTTTTCCCCTGTGCTTCAACAAAATGGCATGTTCACAACTATCTTCTTCATCATATATCTTATTTTTTTCTCATTCAGTAAGAACAATCTTAATAGCTTATTAAATGTGAAGGACATAACTCATGTTGATAAGATGAGACTTGCTACAAACACTAAACAGATAAAGGAAAATCAATGGCAGTGATCAAGAATAAATATGGAGGAATTGTATCGAAATGACCTCTAATTTCGAACGTAGAAAATCATGATCTATTTCTTTATTTACGAGGAATTCATGTTGGCATAATTAGACAATGTATTTAACTTGAACATAGGAATCATGATCTGTAAGCCTCAAGAAAGCATTATTTTAAGATTTCATGGTTACATGGTACTTTCCTTTTGTTGATATGTTTTTGTCTTTCAATAGTTGTCAAAAAATCATAAGTTAAAGTTATACGATATCACCTTACAATGTTTCCTTTGCAACATCTGGTGCAATTGCTAGTAATATTATTTATATAATTTAATATTATTTATTAATATGTTAAGAAATCTTTCGGTGGTTCATCTTGTCCTGAAGATGAACCACACTTGATGGTTTGAAACAGGTCAGCAAAAATCTTTAGTTATGTGATTTTCATAAAAATATTTCTTAGCATATTAGCTATGGATCATAGAAGCCTAAAGTCACAAGTATTTATTAATATTAATATTATTTATATGAAGTATATTAATGTCATTAATATTATTAAAAGTGTGCTTCCCTCTAGTATCAAACTAGTATATTCTTAGAAATATGAGCCATTTTAAACCATAATTCTAAATCGTTAGATGCAGCGTGGTGGTGTGGATATGCACTCAATCACCACTCTAAATGAAGCAGAACTAAAGTGCCAAAGCAATGTTTGACAAATAATATTTTTAAAGAGTAGTCTTTAAGTATGAATTTTTGAAAAGTTTTCTGGTTTATTTTCCAATCTAATTTGTCTAGAATCTGGCAGGGATCAATTGAAATCACAAGTTTGACGGGTGAGTTCTTCACAATTGAAGTGCCCCAAGGGGTTTTTGAGGATGTTGAATCCATATATGTAGTAAAAAAACTAGTTTAAACAACACAAATCAAGATTTGACCCCAAAAAAAAAAAAAAAAAAATAAATAAATAAATAAAAAAAAAAAAAAATATATATATATATATATATATATATATATATATATAAAATTTGTCAGATTTCGGCCAGAATTCCAACGAAAACTCCAAAAATTCACATTCCATTTTTTAATAAATTATAATTTCAACCACGTTTCATAAACTATTTTTTAATAAATTAATAGGAGAAAACCAAATAAAGTGAAAAATGATTAACATACCTTCTATAATATTCGTTGGATCATGCATTTTTTTTTCCAGTCAAAGAAGCTTCTATTATATTATCATGAAAATACAAAATACATGTAGATTTTCAATGGCTCTTCCTGCTTCACTCCAACTGGATTTGTTAACTAAGAGATCCAGAATGTAATGTATAAGATATTTCCATTGAACCTTTATTTCCGGTGGGCTAAACAACCATACATACCAAAAAGGAAGCAAAATGAGTAAACAACCAGTAGACTGCATATCAAGGTGGCGGTTGGGGAGGATGCATGGGTTGAACTACCAGTGAACTTTGTCGTCCATGAAAATGAAAACAAATGTGCTCCATTCTGGCCTCAGGTTCATGCATATGGTTGTTATTTGTTGTTAGATTATATGCATATTATTCAGTTGTTCCATGATTTATGACTGGCTATACTGAATATCATTCATATAGGCCACTAGCTCATTCTTGTCCTCATATTTGTGTTCATGGAGGATATCTAGAGTGGCCTAAATTCCCCTCAACTGACCAGTTATCGAGTCCAAGGAGGCAGGTTGGTCAACATGGCCAGGTGAGTGAGTTGCGTCCTAGGCAATGTCACCCTCTTTATCCATGTTTTTAGAATCTTCATCACTGGAGGTGGTCTCCCTGCTTGTTTGTGCCTCTAACTGCCCTTGCTGTTGCCCCCTTTGCGATGTATTCTGTGTTGGCAAGGCATCCTTGTATGCAATAAAATAACCCAATCCTAGACAAGAACACTATCAAATGTACACTCAATTCTTCCCACCAAACTCCTACACCATAAGACCAATGAAGACTAAACCAAATAATGAGGGGATGACCCTACAAGGAATAAGGAGGGCCTAGACACTTGAAGAGGCCAGGAGCTACAGGGGGTGGAAAAACCCACTTCCTGACTCAAACCCAAATGTCTGGAGACTCGCGAACCATAAATACTTACAACAAGCTCTCATTCCGACCAATTCACCCGAACATTTTCCTCGCCAAGGCAAACCTTACTCACAAGAAATTTCCCAAGCCAAAACTGATAGGAAGCGCAATGAATCAACTTGAGAGAGATACTATAGAATATATTGCACACAAGAACATAAACAAGAACAATTACAAACCTTGGGGTCCATGGCCTTCCTTGTACCATAACACTACCTTAAGGACTGAAGGGTAAACATGAGAAGGGTTGTCGTGGAACTCTTCCTCAAATAAAACACCTAATTCAGAACTTGATATGGGAGTTTTGCTGATGAGCTCCATCATTAGACATATTTGGAGGGGTTAATAGTCACCTTTTTTCCTTCTTAGATCTCTTTTTCTTGCATTTTTATTATTATTTGGGTTTATGATGCTAGTATAGGTGGTGATTAAGGCTAACATATCTGAGTTCCTAATATAAGGTTGAGTGTAGAAAATCATGATTTATTATGCACTTTTATAAATATGTTATCACAAATAATTGGAGGAGACAACAAGGAGAATTTATAGGAGGATTTTCCACCCTCAAAGGCAATCGAAGAATCCCAAGGATTCTCTCTAGCAATTCGAATTCTAGAGGCAGCCGAGTCACTCAATGAGGCCGAGAGCACTCAATGTTGTTTCACTTGGAGTCCAATGAACTCAATCACCATTTTCTAGGGAGCTTCTAGTAGCTGCCCTATAGAATAAATAGAGTAGAGCTAGAGCTAGAGCTAGGGAGAATTAGTCTATCCTAGTCTTGATTCCATTCAAAATTATTGTTGTGAACTATTGAAGTTTTTTGTTTTATTCAGGGATCAAAACTTTCAGAGATGCATGTAGTTATTATTTTATGAAATGAGAAGACTAATTTCATTTGATTGATTTAAGTTCAAAGGGCTAGGCTTGTGGGTTAGGGCCCAATCCATGTGCCTCAGCTTCTCTGTTGTTACTATCTTTTCATTTTCTATCATTTATCTAGTTTTGCTTCTACCATTTAAGCTAGATCTGCTTCTGATAGTATCATTGTTGTTTAGTTCTTGTGTTGATGTATTTTTAATTGCTTATGAATAGTGAAATAGAGGAAAAACTCAAAAACAGTGGTCAAGTCTCCCCCCTCTTATCTCTATCAATAGAGTTCAAGTAGGGCAGACCTTCCCACGGGCCAAAATCGCTTTCTGTTCGAGTTCGGGGAAGAATGTGTATTTACCAAGTCAAGCCTTTCCTTCACTGTTTCACCCCGCATCTCCATTCATTTCCTGTCCATGAATCCACAAGTGTGCTTCACTTCTGAGCACTGCCCTTACGCTCCCATTTCCCTCTTTTACTTCTCACCTTAACATTGCACTTACCTTCTTTCGAACACCCTTAATCCCTTCAGCCTTATTTCTCTGTTTTTCTCCATTCACGACCACCTTACCCTTTTTATGCAAAACACCTGAAAAACCATTCCAAACCACCAAAAACCAGGCCTCCGCATTTGATCCTCGAGACTCTTACCACGTACATCGCAATCGCACTTCACGCCGCTTACCTTTTGCCTTGAAGACTTACCACTCTTCTTCGTTGATTTCCTGCCCTATTCCTTTGTTCTATCGGTCACCATCGCCAGACTTGTTTTAATGCAAAAACGCTCGAAAACCATCAAAAACCCAACCTTCATCTTTCTCCTCGAAACTCCCACCACCGTACATTATACTTCGCAAATCACAACATTTAGCTCTTACCTTTAAACACTTACCGCTTGTTCTATCCGATTGAGATATTGCGATCGCACAAATCACAAATCGCATCATTTACATTTTTCATAACACTTACCACTTATTCTACAGATATGATAACTCTACCATGTCACGCATCGTAGATCGCATCCCGCAGGTCTTACCACATACTAAATCGCATCCCACAGTTCTTATCCTATCGCACATCGCATCCCGCAACTTTTCCTGTTTTCCTTTCATCGCCACATCATCCCCTTCGCACATCGCATCCCGCAACCTTTAGCACTTCGCACTTCGCACAATTTAGTTTATTCCTTTAATTCCTTACTGCTATCCATTTAAAATTGTGAAGTTGTGATTGCGACATCGCATATGGAAAATTTTACCTCCATCACGCCTTTGCCATCGCATTTTTCGATTCTTTCTGTTCCAAAGCCATTTATCGCGTTATAATAAGGCTTTATAAGGGTTTAACCCCCTCTTTCTACTTCCAAACCTCGTTTCATATGTTAAACCTCCCATTAACCTCTTTTAGCCCTTCTTCTCCCTCCAAGCTACAAATTAACTCTTTTTAGTTAGAGTTAAGTCATGGATAGTTTAGTTGCATGGATAAAAGCATGGTAGATGGATCATAGGATAAGTAGAGTGCATTTAGCCATTTGGCCAAGTTAAGTGTGGTTTAGGATTAGTTTCCTTTCTGTTATTTGTTTTCTCCAAATTCAATTAGCTTCATTCTTGTCATTTCTTTCCAGCAATTTAGTTCAGTTTCCTTTCTGTCTTTTCCTTCCAGCGATTTACTTTATAGTTGTTCTAACAATTTAAGAAATAACACCCTTTCGTAAAGTAGAAGAGGATGAAATGAACATAATGCATCTACTGTGTGTAAAGCAGTGTCACCTCAAAGTTTGTACGAACCCTGGGTTGATAAAGTAAAGTAGGACAGCCCCTGGGAGTTGCAGCACTCTTGGTGCAATGTCAGGCTCACCACCTGCCTCTAACCAATGAGAGCCCTCGAGATGGAGACCAGGTCTCCCTAACCAACCGTACCCATTTCCAATGTTGAATCCACAAGTTGGAAAGAATATATGCTTGGAATTTGTAGCACTCTTT
The DNA here is from genome assembly GCA_034641835.2 of Pinus albicaulis. NCBI lineage: Eukaryota > Viridiplantae > Streptophyta > Pinopsida > Pinales > Pinaceae > Pinus > Pinus albicaulis. Next base: position 1,243,331,838 of record CM076582.1, read on the forward strand.
ATAGGTCGGAGACCAACCACACCGAGAGACGCCTCCGCTGTCAAAAGCTATCTCTAGGCCCAAAGGAAAATTACCAATGTGGGGAGGAAGTGCTCTAGGATCCAAAATATATGCCCGTGCGTGGCCCAGGGCTGAAAATCCAACTCCTTTTCCTTTCCCATAATTTCGGTGGTTGTTCGATGCTCTACGCAAGCCTTCTTGGCAACCCAACTAATGGCTCCCCTCCATGGTTCCCCCACTCATCTCCCAAGTCACAAAACCGATTCTGCTTCACATAAATTGTAACATAAATATGTCTAGAGCCTCTAGAGGCTTCTTCATTCAGACCAACTTCTGATAAATGCCATTTATGACAAGGTTCATATTTGACGCGTAGAGAGGGGAGGTGGCCCCAAGGCCTCCTTATCCAAGGAATGATTACCCCCATTGGAGGGTTGTTGGATCATGTATTAGACAAAAAATATTCTCAAATTATCAAATATTTGTCATTCATTGTTGTGTAACCAGCTCCAAAAAGAGAAGAAAAGAGATATGAACGCCTTAGAAATAAGCCACTTCGAGGGGGCAACCTCCAATACATTACATAAATGAACAATTCTTCGATGATACAATTCACAAAACCTCCTTTCTATATATAGGAGTCCATGGGGCCATAATGTAATCCTAGTGGGCCACAATGTAATCCTAGCCGACCTAACAATAATAACTTAAGGGCACAATAATAACAAAATGGGGGTTACAAGGGTACAATAATAACAATAAGGGGTTTACACTAACAATAATAAGGGGCTATACTAGTGATATAGGGACCTAAAATGCCCCTCTCCTTCAAAAAAGTGTTGTCCTCAACACTTGAGTAGCTCTGGGTGCTTCTGTATAAAATTCTCATCCTCCCATGTAGAATCTTCAGTGGGTAAGTTCTTCCACTTGATGAGATATTATGAAATTGATCGATTCCGTAGTTGTCGAGTTCTTGTTTCCGTGACCGCTTCCGGTTCCAATATGATTTTTCCTTCCTCATCAAGTTCTGGCAATATTGTTTGAACTAGAAGATTTTCACCTATAACCTTCTTTAAGCACGAAACATGGAAAACCGGATGTACTCGTGAAGAAGCAGGAAGCTCCAATTTGTATGCCATAGTACCAATCTTTTGCAACACCTTGTAAGGACCATAGTACTTTGGCGATAATTTATTATCCTTCTTAGCTTGCTTGAGGGACATTTGTTTGTATGGTTGTAGCCGTAAAAATACCCAATCTCCTACATCAAAACTTCTCTCGATGCGATGTTGATCTGCCTGTTGTTTCATTCGATTTTGTGCCAAATTCAGGGTATCCTTTAAGATTTGGAGAACTTCTTGCTGATGCTCGATGTGATCTTGCACGGCTTGAACCTTCAAATTTTCTCTTAAATATGATGTGATGGATGGTGGATGATATCCATAAAGTGCCATAAATGGGGTTATTTTTGCTGCATTATGGAAGGAAGTGTTATACCACCATTTAGCGAGAGGTAACCACTTGACCCATTGTGTTTGTTTATCAGATACAAAACAACAAAGATATCCTTCCAAACATTTATTTACTATCTCAGTTTGAACATCAGATTGAGGATGATAAGATGAGCTATGAGCTAATTGAGTACCCAAACAAGAAAATAACTCCGTCCAAAAATTTCCAGTAAAAATGGGATCTCTGTCGCTCACAATAACCCTTGGGCTTCCATGTATTTTTTGAATTCTATCCATAAATGTAGTAGCAACTGTACTTTCTTTAAATGGATGAGATAATGCACAAAAGTGTGCATACTTGGTAAGTCTATCAACTATCACCATGATGACATTCTTTCCTTCGGACTTAGGTAAACCTGTGATACAATCCATTGAAATCTCCTCCCAACGTTGACTTGGAATGGATAAAGGTTGTAGAAGTCCCGGGGTCTTAATTGTCTCAACTTTATTCTGCTGGAAAACCAAACATTCCATCACAAAATTTTGAATATCAGATTTAAGGCCATCCCAAAAAAATTCTTTCTTCACCCTTTGGTAAGTTTTTAAAAATCCCGAGTGTCCTCCTAAAGGAGAAGTGTGCAATTCCAGAAGAATCTTTTGTTTTAGTTGGGAATTCTTACAAAGATATAAGCGATCTTTGTACCATAAGGAATCATTTTTCCAACTAAATGTATCAGATGTACTAGGATCTTGCTGCAACCTTTGAATGAGTGTCCATACATCTTTGTCCTTCTTCCATTCATCTCTTGCTTCGGTTATCCAATCTGGTTGGATAATAGAAATGGCACAAAGCAATGCTTCCACCTCTTCATTCTTTCTTGAGAGTGCATCCGCAACAACATTAAGCTTTCCTTTTTTGTAGATTATTTCAAAGTCATAACCCAACATCTTTGTGACCCATTTTTGCTGCTCTTCTGAAGATATTCTTTGTTCTAAAAAGTGTTTAAGACTATCATGATCAGTTTTTACCTTGAAGTGTCTTCCCATTAGGTAAGTTCACCATTTCTTTAGTGCATGCAGTATTGCTAACATTTCCTTCTCATAAATAGGTTTCTGTAAATACTTTCCTTCGATTGGACGACTTTCAAAAGCAATGGGTCTTCCTTCCTGCATTAAAACAACACCAATTCCATTTCCTGAGGCATCACATTCCACAATAAAGGTTTTTGTGAAGTCTGGCGTAGCTAAGACAGGCGCTAGGTACATTGCCTCTTTAAGATGTTCAAAAGCCTTAGTTGCTTCAGGAGTCCATGAAAATGCATCTTTCTTCAATAATGTTGTTAGAGGTGCTGCTATTCTCCCATAATTCTTAACAAACTTGCGATAATACCCTGTTAACCCGAGAAATCCTCGCAACTTCTTTATGGTTGTGGGGACTTTCCATTCCTTAATGGCTTTAATTTTGTTAGGGTCTACTTTAACACCATCGTGAGATACAATATGACCCAGATATTCCACCTCTTGTACTCCAAAGAAACATTTGGATTTTTTTGCATATAATTGTTTCTCCTGCAATAGTTTGAGCACCCCGTCAACATGTTCAACATGATCCTTCCAAGACCTGTTGTAGATTAGTATATCATCAAAAAATACTAGCACAAATTTTTTAAGGAAGGGTTTGAAAATGGAATTCATCAACCCTTGAAATGTAGAAGGTGCATTGGTAAGGCCAAAAGGCATGACCAAAAATTCATAATGACCCTCATGAGTTCGAAATGTTGTTTTGGAATATCTTCAGTCTTCATTCTAATTTGATGATATCCTGAACGAAGATCCAACTTGGTAAAATAAATTGCTCCATGTAATTCATCCAATAATTCATCAATCACAGAATGGGAAATTTATCTTTAATGGTGAGCTTATTGAGCTCCCTATAATCTGGACACATGCGCCATGATCCATCCTTCTTGTGTACCAATACTACAGGAGCAGAGAAAGAACTTTGAGTAGGTTGAATTATACCCGCCTCTAACATTTCTGCAATCATACGTTCAATTTCACTCTTTTGGAAGTAAGGATATCTATAAGGCCTGATGTTTGGAGGAACACTTCCCGGAATCAAATGAATAGCATGATCATGATCATGAATAGGTGGGAGTCCTTTGGGAGTTTCAAACACCTTGGAATGATTGTCCAAGACTTGTTGGAGATCTGCAGAAATAGATGATTTTGATGTTGGAACTTCTAGTAAGCATAATTGTGCAATTACGCCTCATTTTTATTTCTTTAGAAGCTTTTTCATGAAATTAGAGCTTATTATCTTTCCTGGCTTCCCTACAATACCTCGTAATTCGACTTCCTTTCCTTCTGAAAAAAATTTCAAGAAAAGTTCTTGAAAATTAAAAGCTACCGTCCCCAAAGATTGTAACCATTGTACTCCTAGTACAACATCAGCACCTCCCATAGGAATGGAAAGCATTGGACTAGTCAATACATATTCCCCCGTGGTTAGCTTGATATTATGGCATTTCCCAAAGCAATTTATAGTTCCTCCATTTGCAACCATCACTTGGCATTCTGGTGCTGGGTATAGGAAACAATTTAATTCCTTGGCTACCTTACAATGAATAAAATTATGGGTGCTACCTGAATCAATCAACACTATTACCTTTTTTTTCTTGATCTGTCCTTCTATCTTGAGAGTTTGAGGAGTGGTAATTCCTGCCAGTGCATTACACGATATGGTCGAATTCATTTCTTCCCCTTCTATGGCTGGTTCCCGGTGTATATCCTCTTCTTGTTCATTTTCTTCTTCCTCTTCACAATCTATGTAAAATAATTTCTTCTCAGCACACTTATGACCTTTAGTGTATTTGTTATCACAACTGTAGCAAAGCCCTTTTGCTCTTTTTTCTTCCAATTGTTGTGGTGTCAACCTTGTAGGTTGTGGAAATCTAGGCATAGCAACACTTCTTTCTTTATAGAATTGAGTGGTAGGCTTCCTTGTCGCCATGATTTTACACTCAATTTTTCTTGCCAACCTGAATTCCTTCTCCAATGAATCAGGTTCCAAAACGTGAACCTCATGTTGGATGTTATCCTTTAAAGTACCTATGAAGAAATGAATCATGTTCCTTTGGAAATGGAATATCAGTTACCCTTATATTCAATTTTTGGAAGTCCTCAATGTGCTCCCCCATTAAACCCTTTTGCTTGAGATTTATCAATTGGCTAAAGAAGGTGTTACTCTTTGTATCCTCATATTTCCTCCATAAAAATTGACCAAGTGCCAATTTTTTTACTGGAGAAAAGCCATCGATGCCATACAAATGTATTTTGTTCTAAATGTAAAGTTGCAATGCGTACCTTTTGTGTGTTTTTTACGTTATGGAGATCAAAATATTGCTCCATCTGTAGTATCCATGTTACATGATCCTTTCCATCAAACTTCCTCATATCCATTTTTGGAATATGGTGGTTCTTCCCTCCAACATTAGAGTTTATGAAATCAAAATTAACATTTATTTTTTTCTCATCATGAGTTTCCTCTACTATCTTTTCACCATTAGGAAACATTTCTTGTATCAACTTTGCCAAACCTTCGATGTCTACTTTTAGATCATTCTTCATGTTTTCCATTTTTTCATCGATCTTAGCTTCCATATCATCCATCTTAGCTTCCATGCCAACTTCCATGCCATCCATCTTAGCTTCCAAACCATTCATCTTAGCATCCACGCCTTTCTTCAAACCATCCATCTAAGTTTCCATGTCTTTCTTCAAAACTTCCATTTCATTTTTGTTGCTCTTTGCGATAGCGAAATTTGGTGCACTTGCTCTTGTAATTTTGATATCTCATGTTGCATTTCTTCGTGTTCATGAGTCATAGTAGAGCCTTCTGAAGGCTTGATGGGTGTTGAATTCCTTTTAGGGGGCATTTTAGAACCCAATACTGATATTTATTCTTCAATATGCCCTTGGAATTGATTCAAATTGATTCTTCAAACAAGACTTATGCAATTCGGAAAAAAATACACACCTTTTTCTTTCTTTTGAGGAGCTCGATATTGAAATTGGATTATCTCTGTGATTGTGGCTCTTCAATATCTGAAATTTGGAACTGAGGTAGCCTTCTGAATTATATTTCAAATTCCACAGGTCTAACTTGATTTGGATTCTCCAAGGCAAAGTTATGTCCAATCTCCTAGAATGACCTAATTATGGATTGGTTCAGTAGAGCGAAATTGTACGACTTGCCACGTGTCATTGTTTCGTCTTTTACCTCTAAAATTGATAGAAACGAAACTAAAGTCTATGTACTTGCAAACACTTTTTACAACACTCTAATCTGATTCTTAGAGAGAGAGTTATGAAGATTTTCCCACAATCACCTTTTTTAGATGAAATTCAGGAGCCTGAAAAGTCACTACCTTCCACAGATCATATCGCAGAAAATATTGCACACCAAGCTCTAAAATTTTTTGATGAATTTCCTCAGGATTTTAGCTTCGTGCCCTAAAAATTTTAGATTCTGAACCTTCGTAAAAAAATTTTATAGTGAATCCACGATGACTGTTTAGGAGCCTGAACAAAGACCTAACTTCCACAGATCATATCTCCGAAAATATTGCGAACCAAGCTCTGAAATTTTTAGACAATATTCCTCAGGATTTCAGTTTCGTACCCTAAAAATTTCAGCTTCTTAAACTTCGTATAAAATAAGTTATAGAGAAAATGCCACAATGACCTGTTTGGAGGAGCGAAACCCTAGAATCCAAAGCTCCGATACCAAATGTTGTGTAACCAGCTCCAAAAGAGAATAAAAGAGATATCAACGCCTTAGAAATGAGCCACTTCGAGGGGGCAACCTCCAATACATTACATAAATGAACAATTCTTGGATGATACAATTTACAAAACCTCCTTTCTATATAGGAGTCCATGGGGCCATAATGTAATCCTAGTGGGCCACAATGTAATCCTAGCCGACCTAACAATAATAATTTAAGGGCACAATAATAACAAAATGGGGGTTACAAGGGTACAATAATAACAATAAGGGGTTTACGCTAACAATAATAAGGGACTATACTAGTGATATAGGGACCTAACAATCATAATTTAAAATTTTGAAATTCCTCACCTAATTCCAATATAGAACACACCTTGGACATAATAAAAATTATAATAAAACAATATATATATATATATATATATATATATATATATATATATATATATATATTGGTAAATTAGGCTAATCTATATTAATATAAAAGAGAAACATTACATATGCTATAGGCGGGGTTGGTAAGTTGCGCTTAACGAATCCCAGCCTTATTTGTGTGGTTTCGGGGTTGCCTCTGTGGAGGTAACCAACCCAAAAAATACTTGAAACAGGAAATTAGAAAATGCGCAGCAGGGCTAATGTATCCAGAATTTAAAAAATGCGCAGAAGTATAAGTATAACTTGAGATTCAGTGGTAGTAGCATGCATGACAAAAACCAAGGAAGAACTAAGCAGCTTCGCATTCCTTAGTCTTCAACTTCATCATTACTATTAGGTTCTTCCTCCTCTATCGGGCAGTCGTACACCTGCGCAGCTACTTCCTCTATAACTACGGGTGGACGCATAGGTTTGGGGATCGGTGCGCAGAGGATGGGAGACTCAGCGTCAGGAACGCGCGTCCAAGTGCCTTCAGAATCCATAATCCATACATCTGATTGATCATCCTCATCCTCCTGAGCCAGCAAAGGATCAATCTTGCGAGGCGGGGGGTCCTCCTGGTGCACGATGGTAGACTTCCGAGGTCCACATCTACCTCTCTGCGAAGCTTGCACCAGGGCCTCCTCCTCCTGCTCAGGATTGGGGCTCTGTCTAGCGTAATTTCCTGAGGAGGAGCCTTTAACAGACTCTAGACGGTTGTCCGTCCCATGATGGTAATGACCGGGGAGAACCCCTCTCTGCCCGCCACAGATGGTTCTTTGGCACAGTCTAGGAGCCATTGCCTGTTGAAGTAGAGGAATGGCGTCGATGGGAGGATGCGCAATAGGGGGACAAAAAATCGAGACTGGCAGAGAAGATGGGCCTGTGCTAAGATGCGCAGGCTAGATAGATGTCGCCTAAAGAGGTCTGCACAGTGTAGCTCTAGGAAGAGAGCTGTGTAGCGGACTGGTGGTGCAGGAGCGCAAAAACAGAATCAATAAGAGTGGCTGGAGGAACTGACTGTGTGTCTCTTTGAGTTGAGGGGCCATCCTTTTAAAAGGTCTGTGACACATGCAAGGGGGAAGGCCATGAATGAGCCTTGCACGCAGCTGTGTACCATAACTGATTTCCTGAGCGGGCTTGAGTGAAGAGTTATGACTGATTGTCGTATCAATCCAAGTAATCATTTAGGATGATTGCTGCAGAGGGGTACCCTGGAGGGGGTTACGTTGTCCAAGCGTGTCTTCATCATGCCTTATCCCATTCATATCGCACGGATGGTTACCAGCTTGAGGATCCACCACGAGTGAGGTCCTGTGCTGCAGATCTCCGTTCTCATGGGCGTGGCAGAGATGATTTTCATTCGTGCTACTTCTATCAACTACATCTGAGGGAATAAAACTTAATAAGTTGAAAGAATATTTAATGTATATTAAATTCTCAAAGTTACAATAATTAATTATATCACTTTACTCATTTCAAATATTATTATTACCTTATTATATATGGTAACATATTTTATATTTATTACACACCAAAACAAACTGAGTAGTCTTTAAGTGTGACTTTTGAGAAAAAATTTTGGTTTATTTTTCGTTCTAATTTATCTAGAATCTGATAATGATTCATTGAAATCACAAGTTTAACAAGTGAACACTTCACAATCAAAGTTCTCTAGGGGTTTTTAAGGGTGTTGAATCCATATATGCAGTAAAAAAACTAGTTTAAAAAACACAAATCAAGATTTGACCACAATTTTTTTGGTTAGATTTCAACTAGAAATCCACTGAAAACTCCAAAAAGTCGCACTTAAAAACTACTCCAAAACAAACTATAGTCCTCCTACAAACTATATACACTCATTATCATACAACTATGCTCGAGTGGTTATAAATGGTTATAATGGAGTGTGTCATTTATTGCAATATTATTAGACTGATAGGCCTTTCTTTTGAACAAGTTTACCTCGAGATTTCGTCTACCTTTTTCCTCTACACGTGACATATGTGAAACATATAACTACATTTATTTCTGACATATGTACACCACAATGTCTTGTTCTTGTACAAAATCAGTTACGCCATTAAACATATGTCCTCCTTGGATTTTCCAAGACAACCCACAACTTGCAACACAAATATCCAACGTCGGTATAGGAGATTAGTTTCCGGCTGAAGAAATTTCCAGAAAACAAATAGTTTTGATAATGAACGCCAACGTTCGTCTATGAGTGATCAGGAGTTCATAAATTTTGCTCAAAATTAAAGTTACAGTATTAAATTCAAAATGGAAAACAGGTTCAAAACCAGATTGAATCCAAATTGGTGGCTGTCATAGAGTCTTGAATTCTGCATATAGAATTGGGGATTGCACAACTGTGGAAATGTTGAAGGTGGAATGAACAAGTTCAAATTGCAGAACAAATCGAACAAAGCGACAATGACGACAGATGGACAAGCGTACATTGGATCGAAGATTGTTATATTTTCCATTCATTCATTGCAAGATAAGATATATATCTTGCGCTACGAAGAAGGGTGAGTAGGTGAGGACCGTTAGATCAGACACAATCAATGGCGGATGACGAGCCGCGATGTCGCATTTCGCAAATATTAACGGATATCATTAAGAGTTTACAAGGTAAATTGGTTGCAACGCGGTAAGATTTGAAATTTGCGATGCAACGAGGGAATGCCATGTGTTGGCATTGTGTACGAGCACACTTCGCAAGAGTTATGGTTTATCGATATCGGTAGAGTGGTAAAATTGCGGGGGAGCGATCGTGATGTGTTGTGATTGGTTGGCATGTTGTGGGACACGAGAAACCTGTTCCGCGTGATGTAAAGCTATTTAAGGTTATGTGCATTATATTATAAAGAGTGTTGTTGGTTGCTTCGCATATGTATGTAATTAAACTTCGCAATTGTATTCCGTTGTGTTCCTGTCAAGCCACTTAACGGTTGGGGGTGTGCATGTGGAAACCACCCTAATCGTAACGTTTAAATGTGCGGGTTAATAGGCGGAGTAGATAGGGGCGCGTCAAATTTTGCGGTCATCCCTAATTTAACTGCAGTTAACTGGATTTCTCCACATTTTTAGCAGAGTTTTCCTAGGAGATATTGGGAAAAAGTGTAGGAGGCTCAATTTTTCAACCATTCAGAGTGAATGAAGAGTCATTCTTGACTAATTGGAGAATTCTGAAGCCATTGGTGCAGAGAAAACAACCATCAAAGCACTGTAACTACATGTAATAGCAAAATTTTGAGCATAATGAAAGATGGACAAGCCATTGGGAGCTGGACCAACAGATGTAGCCCAATATGGGTGAACTGCTTCATCGTGCCTGTTGTGTAAACTTCATGTGGTGACTTATTTCTCTGTTTTACACTGTTGTTCAGTGTTATTTAGACTTATTTTATGATTCTAATTTGCTAAAGTTCATCTATAATTCATGGAAAAACTCCTTAATCCTTATGCAAACTAATGAACCAATTATGCACATGTCTTTAAAATTGGAAAGACCTTTAGCACAAAAAAACTAATACAGTCATTTCAGATCAATGAGATCAGTTTCCGGTAGAGAAAAATTTTCGACCACAAACTTTTATAATAATGTACGCCAACGTCCGTCTACGAGATCAGTTTTCAAGTGAGAATTTTTCGATCACAAATAATTATCTGATAAGCGATAATGAATGCCATATGTCTATGTAAACAAAGATAGAGGCTCGAGTGGACCACAAAAGCGGGTTTCGAAAATCTACAATCGTCCGTCTAGGTAAACATAAACGGAGAGAACTTCCTTGTATGTAAACAGAGAGGTGGGCCCACGTAATCAGTTCCGAGAATTTGCATTGAGCTATGGAAATGATCACAGATAAAATCACAGAAGTCACACAAGTACTTTAAATTGTATTTTTGAAATTTATAGACCATTTGAGTTGCATTTTATTATTATTTTTAATTGTTGTATTTTGAGATTTATGAACAATTTTTGGTTGCATTTTCATTTTTTAATGATAGAACAAGTTGGATGAGAAATTTTTTGTCATAACATTAGTTCTGTGGTGTTTGACGATGGATGGTTATCGAAAATTTATTACACAGTTCTTTTATGGAAATATATAACAAAAGGTCAAATAAATTCAAGTTTTTTTGTGTTATTTCTCTGTTTGAACATTGGAAATGATCGACCCACGAGGTGAAGCAAACAACTTAACTTATATTATTTTTGTGTTATTTCTATGTTTGAACATTGGAAACGATGCACCCATGAGGTGAAGCAAAGAACTTAACTTGAATTTAAATATAGATTTGAATAAGAATTAAAGCTCGTTGTTTAACAAAATGCTTCAATAAGATCAAAAGTATTATCTCATGTTTCACATATTTTTTTTTCATTAAAAAATTATCTTATGTTTTTTTCTTCATATATTCTAATAATTAATAATCAAAAGAGGTAGATGCAATTGCTAATCAAAATTTATTTGAATCTTGATAAGATGGTTAATCAAAGCTCATTTGAAACTTGATGAAATGTTTTTCAATAGGAAAGGTTCATTTGGTGTACCGTGGCTATGGCCAATGTGACATACCCATTTTGCAAATTCTCTCTTGTAAACATTGTAAATATTTTTTATAATTATTTAACCACAATTAACTGGTTGAGAGAAAGGGACAATTTCTATAGCTCGCGGAAGGAGATTGCTTGAGAAACCTGGTTATTTTAAATGCTAGTGAGGGAAACTGAATGTTGTTTTTAGTGGAGTTGGTTGTGTTATTAATTCAGTTAAAAACAAGGATATTTCCATCTTTTTGTTAGGAAAAAATACAAGCAAAGGAAAAAATTAAATGGGAGGATGGGCTATGTCGTCCAAGAAAAGGAGGCCCGTGTAGACCATGAAGGAAGATATGGTTTTGTCTGTTGAGATGACGAGGATAAAATATCCTTAATCAATTAGAACCACAATGAGAAGGTGAGACTAGAGAGGCTTGTGAAAAATAGAGAGGATTCATTTGCTCAAAGGGAGTTGAGCATGAAGAAACAAAGCATCACCAGATTGAGAGGATTGGCTATGAAAATAGTATTCAAAGGAGAACAATTCATTGATAACTAACTGAGGAACCCAATAGAGCTTACTAGGTGAATATTATAGAGCAGTTGGTTGCCTAAAGCTAAGGAAACCACTAAGAAGTTACAGATTGATGAAGCTACTGGCCAGGAGATTGAGACACTCATGTATTTGTGAGGTTTGATGAAACACTACATCCACTCTCACTTTATCATTAAAAATCTTAATACCATGGTTTATTTATACCAGATTGGTGTATGAGATCCCCTCCAACAATTATTAATACCATGGTTATTTATACCAGATTGGTGTATGAGATCCATTCCAACAATTTGGCTGCTAAAGTCTACACATACATACTGTACTCCCTCTATATGTATTCCACCACACTCTCAGCTTTAGCTACATAAATGAACTAGGGTTTTTAAAGAAAGCTTTCAAGCATCTAATTATACTCTCTTGGTAATTACTGTTGTCGAGTCTTTCTAGTTTACAAACAATGTTGCTGCATTTATCCAAAGATCTACTAATCAGGTGATTTGATAACCCTCTAACTTGCTAATGGTGTTTTTTTAATTATATTGAGCATTTCATTGCTAATTCTTCTATTGCAGGATGAGGCTTTGGAGCATATTGTTGGCCTTTGCGGTGACCATATTTCCAGACAGTGTTTCAGGCACAAAGGAGAAGGCGACCATGAACGAGATGGTGATGAATGCATGCAGAGCTCTGCAAGAGGAGGGTGGTTACAACATCATCAACACGTCTCTGGAAATATTTGCAGACGAAATCCTGCCGCCCACACGTTACATGTTCTTCGCCCTCAATGACGACGCCCTCAATAATATATCCCTCCCATTGTGGCTCATGATGAACCTCCTCCACTACCACACCTCTACTCGCAAGATTCCCTAGAAAATGTTTTTTGCCATGCAACTCGACTCCTGCATACCCACCCTACTCCATGATAAGAACCTCATGGTCATGAGCAATGTGAATGGGGTTGTGGCGTAATATTCATAATTTAGCTTTTAGCTAACTATAATTTTAAATTTTGTCTTCCTTAATTAATAGATGAATAAGAGGGTAGAGGGACCCATAAATCCATTTAGTAGAATAAAACCACTTCACTAGTGTGAAAGTGGAACAACGCAGTAGTGGAGGGGGCCAAGAGATCATGTGAACAATGCAATCAAGGAGGAGGATATGGACCAGGAGAGAAACACAATTATGATGTGGGCCTAGAGGTGTGAGGGTTCCACAATTTTAAGAAAGGGGTGAGGGTAGCCATAGAGAGCATTCTAGATTATTATTATTTTCTTGTCATTTACGACTTGAGCGTGCTTGAGTTGTTTAGCTGAGTCTGCAGTGTTTTTTAGCACACAGGTGTCTCCGAGTGGAGATCCCAACCTCGTCCTCAGGGGACTTCGAGTGCTCGCTTAGGAGAGGAGTCCTTCTATCTTGTGATCAGATTTCAGTATTCCGACATTTGGCCATTTTGCAACCCTCTTGAGCAGTGCAGTCACCTAGTGACTCACGTAGTGCAACAATTAAGAGATCCAGAGGAGGGTCAGATTCCATAACATTTTCGCTTGGAATCCAGTGAGGGGATGAGCCCTTCATCAGTTGAGATACGGGGGGGTTGTTGCAGCATTTTATTTGTTAGTTCAACTCATATCACTACATACCCAACATTTGTGCATTTTCATGCCCTAGGAGGGTGATTTTCTGGGTTTTGCCAATCCAGAAATCCTTTCTGGTTTTTCATGGGTTTTGCGAGTAGAATCTGGTGTCCAAATCCCGACATTTTCCGAGCACCGAAACAACCTCACCTACGCAGCCATTTTCAGCTAGCAGTTGCATTTCCAGAAGGGGCAACATGGCGAGGTCTCCATAAGAGCAGCATTTACGCAGTGTTCCCAGTGGGGGAACTTGAGAGTTATTCTAGCCATCTCTATCGGCTTGAGTGTTACTATTATTGAGCATTGTTGTACTTATATTTCACCTCATTAATAAAATGGCTCAGTTGTTCTGTCTATTTTTATGGTGTTTGCAGTTTATTTCCATGTTGTTGTAGTTTCCAGTTTATTGTGTTTTGTATTACTGTATTTTTCTATTTGGAATATTACAGTAGTATCAAAGCTCATAGACTTGGCTCAGCATGTGGAACAACCAGTCTATGACACCCGAAGGTAGAGAATACATTATGGACCGAACAAGGAGATACAAAAATAGAGAACGCATAAATTCGTTGGAATAAAAAGTGATGGTTTTGTGTTGGATGTTTCAGGAAAATGAATATGAATCTCAAAAATCTGAGACATGGGTTTTGTGCACAACGGACCAATTATATTTATTCATGAGAATTTTATCTAATTTCGATCTGGGTTAAGAGAAATGGAAGGTTATCTGAGAGATACAAAAACAAAAAACATAGAAATTTGCTAGGATAAAAAGTGACGTTTTTGCGTTGGATGTTTCGAGAAAATGAAGATTAATCTCGAAAATCCGAGACATGGATTTCATGCAATACAAACCAATTCTATTTCCCTGCAGAATTTTTTTCCAAATTCGGTTTGGATTGAGAGAAACAAAAGGTTCTCTGAAGATGATTTTCTCATATTTGTTGTGGTGGTTATTTTCCAAATTCTTCCAAATGCAATACCAGATTGAACTTGTGCCCAAAAATGTCTCAGCGGGAGGATTTGAAAATTTTACTAGGAGCCCTAAGAGGCTGGGGGGGCAGCTCGAAGAGTGGTTGTTGACAAAGGTGGCAAGAAGAAACAATAGTTTTCGACCTACAGATGAAGAAAATAAGAAAAGCATAATTATTGAAAGAAACACTAATAATAATACTGCAAAGACGAAGATGGGAGGCAGAGTTAGTTATGAGATGAGAGAGAACATGCTCATGGAGGACGAATTTCATCTAGCTACGTTTTAGCTGATTGAGCATGAGGCTAATGGCACGTGGGAGTCACCCTTGTTGGAGTTGCCTTTGGTAGCCACAGTAGACAAATTCGAGGAGGCAGTTGAGCACACATCCATTGATGAGGAATCTCAGTCTATGACAGAGCTTCAGAATGACAACCACCTACAGTTGATTAATGAACGTGTCTTTTCTATAAAGGAGCAGTTGGAGGCTTGTGTGGATCCCATGATAGAAGAGGATGTGCAACCATCATTTCGGCTACCCATTGATGAGGGGCAACATAGAGACCACACGTTGGGATTCCAACACATTTAGTTTCAGAGGTGCGCTGACAGGATCTACAACGTTATCAGCCCACCCTTACACATTGGATTGAGAGAGGCAGAGTTTTCTAGACATACCAGAGGGGATGACCAGGATAGCAGCGCACAACAGATGGGTGGGGTGCCAGGAGATGTATCCACCCTTGATGAGATGCTATGAGACATAATAGTATTGGGTGATAGTCACACACAATAGTGTGATAAGTTTCAGGCCGACCTTTTAGCTTTGAAGGAGAAGGCGACATCAGTATGAGAGGCTATCCTATGGAAGAATGGGGAGTTGGAGGGAATGAGAGTGGTTTGTGTCGAGTCAGTGACAAAGATGGCCCACATTGGGGAACGATTGGATTCCCTAATGGTGCAGTTAGAGGGCACATTGGAGTGCCATAACACCCCCCTTCAGGAATACATAGACAGGGTGCATCACTCGCAGGATGGAGGGAATATTCTATGTGCGGGGATTCTTTCATTTGATTCTTTTCTCGAGGTTGGATTGCAGGAGGTACTTAGCTGGTACCCTATGGAGTAGGTGAGGTAGCTGGATACATCCATGGCCACATTTCAGCAAATTCCATGGATTACCAGAGGGACATGAGGGCCAGATTACTGTTGGGATCCAGGTGGGATTTCCCATCACATGATAGAGTCAGTAGGTGATGGTAGTCGTTGTGCGATGGGTTTAATGTTTGGGCGCACACACATTTTCAGATCTCTATCAGAGCCCCGAACATCCCTAGTGACAAGATGGTTCGACAGGAGGGTACACCCTTTTCAGCAGCTATCTCAGCATATTGTCCGTGCATGGAGAGTCACAAGGTGATTAGCCTACTTTGGTAGGAACTGGTCAAAGGAGGTGGCATCGACAAGCCACCAGACATGGCAGTACGTAGAGACAATGCTCTCTCATGGGTATATGGTACACTTGAGTAATGGAGGATAGGAGATGTGATGTCATTGTCATTGGCATGTGAGGAGTCGGGTCGCTCCAATCCTTTAGAGAAAATAGGGAGATGTAGCCCACCTCATAGGGGGTTTACTAGCAGAGTGGTGGATATTTTGGCCCATGCAGGATAGTATACAATACATGATGGTATAACTGTAGCCAGTAGTATATGGTGGTGTACAGGGGTAGGTTGCAGCATACAGTGGCATGATGAAGAGTGTAAAGACACTTGGTGGTATGCAGTGACCCATTTTACGACGCAATAGGAACTTGGAGTGTTGCCTCCAAGGGGACTTATGGATAGGGGCATTAGGTGTACCCTGGGATGCAGTTCACCTAGGATTGATGAGAATATTGTTGAGCATCTGGAGACACCACGTTTAGCAAAGATAACGTTATGAGGGTGTTATCAGCTCACATTTGAGGGACGGTGGATGGTAGACTTCATCTATAGGAGGGTACCCAGACTCCAAGCAGTGTCCAGATGTATCATTAGGACTTGGGACAGAGCAGATGATGATCCAATCCACTTTGGGTTTGACACGTGGGGGAGCACTGATATTTCCACTACATGAAGAGGCAGACTTATAATGTTGCTTCTCAAGGTTGTGATCGGCATTGGACGGGTAGATATCAGCATCATGGGGATGCTCGAGCAGGATGAGCTTGGCCTATGCATATTTTTCATCACAAGGCCCCAGGAGAAAGGGATACTGTCTACACCTGATTGGGGGTATCTCACAATCAGGGTGGCATAACGGAAACATGGTGGCATCTCTATGAGACTAGCAGGGGATCCAAGTAATACAACTCTACACAACTCAATAACCTTTAGGGGTGAATTGCATACTACATGGGGGGATCATGTATATTTTCCATTGGGCTTTAGTGAGTCGCTGATGGAGTGGGGAACTTCATTAGTATGGCAGGTTGGTCAACGATATGACAATAGGTCGGATTCGTCTTCCAGCATGCAGGGTGAGAAGTTAGAGGATTCGATGAAAGATATTTAGGATGATGAGTCACTTGTGATGATTCAGCCTGAGCATCATATGGTGGAGCATGGGGTAGCTGAGGAGGAAGCTATGCACATGATGCATAATAATCCTTTGCGTTAGAGCCAGATGGAGGCTCACAATGAGCTAGTGCTAGATATGTGGCTAACCTTGGGGTCAGCCATTGAGGAGGAGCTGTTGGAGATGGTGGTGCATCCATATTTGGGCCGACCCATTAATGAGGTGCCGATAGATGCATATATAGTTAGCAAGACTGCGGTACTTTCAGGGAAAAGAACTCTCTAGGAGTACATCAATGGGGCTTTCACTATACCTTGGCCACTTGAGCCTATTACAGAGAGAGGGGCCTTCCATTTCAGGCAGTTCTCGTTGAAAGGCAGGATAGAGTAGCATGAATTGAGTGTGAGTTGGCGACCACACTCCAGACATGTTCCGTATGCAGATATCAACACATTGGATTATTCAACCAAGATAGATTTTCGGGAGATCATGAGTTGGTATCCTATTGATTGTATGATCTTCTTAGTCAGGAGCATAGCGAGTGTTAGCCACCTATAATATTTTGTTATACCAAAAGGTGGCTAAGATCTTTTTTGAGCCTCCAAGGAACAAATTTTATCACTAAAATTTGTTGGCTCTTGAAGTCTCTTTAAGGCCTCATGCCTCTGTCCCAAATCCTCATTTGCTGTCCCATTTTTTATACTCAGGAATTTCTGCTGACTCCAACTGAAAGACTGTTGAAAGATCGCCATTTCTCCTCTTCTCAAAACCCTTCATCTGCTCCCCTTTTTCTCCATCAAAACTACCTTGTTTTCATAAGTCCTCTTCTTTCCATTTATGAAAATTTCCCTTTTCATAGTTAAAAACTCACTTTTTAACTATTTCAGAACCCCCAAATCCATTAAAATCCTTGAAAATTTCTCATAAAAAATCAAATTTTTATTTCTATGGACCTAAGCCCCTTGGGCTAAGTCCTAAACCACTTCCCCCCACATGCCCATGTGTTAAAACCAAACGCCAAAGCTTTTCGGCGCTAATCGCATCGCAAATATCCAAAGGGTGCATGACTTTGAACCATTACAAACCTCCGATTGTGATTAGCCTTTCATATAAAACCCCCCGATCATATTATTTCCTCATATAACCATAGAGCCCGCAATCGGGCCATAAACCATTGAAAAATCCCTCTCCGATCAATATTTCCCTTTGTAAACCCAAAAACCCACTTTTCGAAAGTTTTAAGTTAAAAACTTAAAACCACGTGTTGAATATAAATGGGTTGATTGAAAAGAGCCGATTGCGCAATCGCAATCGGAAACAACACAAATGGGTTGATCGGAAAGACCAGGCTCA
The DNA here is from genome assembly GCA_034641835.2 of Pinus albicaulis. Classification (NCBI taxonomy): domain Eukaryota; kingdom Viridiplantae; phylum Streptophyta; class Pinopsida; order Pinales; family Pinaceae; genus Pinus; species Pinus albicaulis. The sequence continues at coordinate 1,243,350,134 of CM076582.1, forward strand.
ATGGCCCGATTGCGATTGGCCCTTGTCTCTATACTCCCGGGCATATTACATTCCATATATCCGAAGGCCCCATAGTCGAGCGCCTGTCCGCTTTATATATATATTCTTCCGCCCGATCCATAAAAACCTTTGATTATACCAAAAGTTTGGGTTTCATAAAAATATGCAAGGTTTTCTCCCCCGAATGGTTCTCCATCGTTGATCTCGTTCTTGAATCAACGATTATCGCTAAATCGCATTGCAATGTTTCAATCGCAATCGCAATGTTTCACCCCCCGATTGAGATCCTATGATTAGATCAGGACCGTCCACGTGTCCAGATCGGACGGTCCAAAACCATCCCGCCTTATTTTTTCTCCCCGCTCTCATTTTTTCTGTTTTGCGTCGATCTCCACCGTTAGATATTTTTATCCGACGGCTACGCTCCTCCCCCGCCATCTGAAGCAGTTTAAACCTATTTTTCGCAGGATTTCTTAATTGTTTTGTGTTTGATGCAGGTGTTCTAAATGGTTTTCCATTGTATAACGAAGAAATGCCAAGGGCTGGGAATGGCGATTCTCATGCCCTTGTTTCATTACAGAGAAGCCATTCACGGGGCTCTATTCCATGTTTCGTCAGTACTCTATGAGTATTGATGCCGTAAAGCCCAGTGCGGGTCTGCACATCGACAAGACACTGTTTTAATTCAAACACAGTTAAAGAGTATCAGTTTTGAAGACAGAGCACAGCAGATGAAGATTGAAGACAATTTTTATGGGGATTAAGGCTAAGACAGTTATCAAAAGCCTAATCCTCAATCTAAAACACAGTTTAAAGGAAAACCTAAAGTGTTTAATCAGACAGAAAGCCTCCACCGCCACATTTGAGGCAAATTGATTCCTCAGCTACCACCAAGCCACCTGTTGCCTCAAACCTTTCAAACAGAGGCCGAAGTTATTGATTCAGGAAATATCTGCCTCCAGCGCTGCCAAGAAGTTAATTCTGCCAAAGGAGTGTAATAGAAAATAGCTGCATAGTTGCTCCAGACAGAACATAGAGCCTCAAAGTCAAATAAAGCTCCCACTGAGCTTTGATATTAATTGTAAAACATTAATACAGTGATCCACCTGTACACTTCTCCATCGAACCCCTCAAGAGACCGAGAAGTCATTTAATTTGTATTAATGGTTCACGAGATATTTTTGTTAGTTCTCACCTCCTCATCTTCCTATAAGTACTTCTGCATAAGATGAGAAGTTTGGTTGCTGTTTGATCACAAATTGTAATATTGAAACTCTCTGAAATAAATATACAAGTCTGTTGAAGTTGAAAATAATTTGGAGTCTTGGATGTCTTGATGATGCCGTTGCATGTCTGTTCCTGAGAAGGCTTTATCATTGGATCCATGAGCTTGGCTGTTGATGAAGTGCTCTGAACTGTTAAATGTTTTTTCCCTTGTTTTCATTATGTTCCATAATTTCTTACTACAATAGGCTGAAATTTTTAGGCTAAGAAATGACTCCTGGAAGCACCTTAGACCTGTTCACCCTTCACTGTTTTATGTTTTCTTCTGCTGAAGTATTTTAGAGGCTTTAAACCTTCTCTTTAGTCTTCATGCTCGTTTATTTCCTTGATAGCTCAAATAGTTGGTTTCAGCATGTTATGGTTCTCCATGCTTGTCTGCCATCACTTGAAAGCCGTTATTGAAGTCTCCCTTCGAAGTACCATTGTCTTAAGTTAACCAAAGAGGTCGGTTTTGATCTTACCCTTTGCCCCTGCTTAAACAGTTGTTTTGAAGGTCTTTATAGTTGCAAACACAGATGTTATTTAGGTGTTCCCTCTTCTATGAATGCAATTATCGATGAATCTTTTATGTTTTCTAAATCCTTTAAAATATGATCTTTGAGGAAATAGGGTGTTCCCCGAATCTTAGATTTCATTTTAGAAGTTGTCTTGAAATCATTATTTGCTTAAAGAATGTTTGTAGAATTTATGGTTAGCCCTGTCTATCAAATATCTCTTTATTGATAAGTTATGTTTCTCAAGTTCCCTTTGTTGAGAATTAAATTTCTTTTTCTAAATCATTAATGTTCATCTCATTCCAAAACAAAGGATCCTGTGGCCAAGTTAGATTTTCCCTTTGATATCCCATATCCCTTGAAGAGTTTGTCATGATCTTATTTTGACTCCATTGCCCAATGAATCGGATATTTCCTCTTTCTGTCTATCTTTCCTAGACCTTTCATATTCTGTTGTATCAACTCAACCCAACCAAACAAACATTTGCACGTAATAACTAGTCTAAAATCCATAACCAAAGCAAACAAGATAAACCTTTGCAAACAAATATTTGAGAGATCCCTCTCTGAGAACAAGAGGACTAGATCCTGGAACTCTAAAGATTGGTTCTGATGTTGCCTTGTCTTTTGATTTGCCAAACTGTCAAAACACGGGGAACCAACATAATGGCGATCACGGTGGGACATGCTGAGAATTAGAGGTTTACAAAACCTTTCCTTCAAATTTAGGTCCAGTATAACATAAGTAACTTTCTTCAAGCACTGCCTAACATAATGGAAATCATGATAGGACTCTTTTGAATCAGTGACAAACTAAGTAACCCTTAGGATTCCTTTTAAATCCTTATCAAACCTTGAAGGAACCAGTTACCAAGCCATAAGAGCAACTCTATTTGTTTGAACACCTTAGCTAAGTGCAAAATCAGACTTAGAACACTCTCTTAACCTATAAAAACAAAATAAACTCAGAAAAACCCAAAATATTTCAAGTTTGGCTTCATAATAAACATGGTGGTGGACCATAAAACCTTTTACCCCCTTAGGAGCTAAAACTTCCACCTGGCGACTCCATAATCTTGAGCAGACCTTAAAGACTCCACTGGAAAGAACCCTTACCATTATAGCAGTTTCCTAAATCAAGTTAGAGGATTGTAAGATCAAAATTTGTGTAAACAGATGAGTTAACCTCTCAAAGATTGTCATACTTGGTTGAACTTTTCCTGTTATTTGGATCTCAAAATTACAACATAGTGGCTTCTAGAAAGATTTATACTAGAGCCCATCCTGACCCCGATCCACCTGAGATAGTTGATGATTCAGAAAGTATCCTTTGGAAGTCTCCTAAGGTTAAATTTTCAACTGTTTTCAGATCGCCCTTGAGAGCTAATTCAGTCCCTGAAAATCTTTTAGCTCTACAACAATCACAAGTTGACTTAGTAAACCCATTTAGAACTAGGTCATTTGATGATATAATTCAGATAGATTCTGAGTCTTCACTTTCATCCCCGGAAACAAGTGAATATCCTGATAGAGAATCAACACCTCCTGATCCACATTTTCTTTTTAACCTAGGTGTCTCTCATCCAAAATCAGCTCAACAATCTACCGCTGTTCCATCCACTTCTATACACCATTCATCCACTGTTCAAACCACTCCACTCCAGCCAAATCCCCCTCTTGTTAATCCACCACTTGTTAATCCACCCCCACCACATATCATGGCAGCATGGTATGCTCCCTTAGCCCTTAATATACCACTAGTCAATCTTCCACAAGACTATCAGTCCAAAATTCCATTATATGATGCTAATAACGCTACAACCGCATCACAACATGTGGATAAGATGAATGACTATTTTGATTGAAATGAAATCGATGATGATTCTATCAAACTTAGACTGTTTGCTCAGAGCTTAGGGGGAGAAGTAAGAAAATGGTTTAAATGTTTAGCCCCCCCGTAGTATAAATGACCTCCAAGGCTTCCATCAGACATTTCTAAACAAATGGGAAGTAAATAAGAATCCTCTCCAAGTCCTTGCTGATTACAATAACCTCCGTAGAAACCCTGGGGAGAGTGTACAAGCCTATTGTACCAGATTCAATAGTGTATATAATGCACTTTCCCCAGAACTAAAACCTCCACAAGGCTCAGCCTTGAACAAATTTCCTGAAGGATTTGACTCTGACATGACTTATTCACTAAGAGAAAGAGATTTTGCAACCCTTGAAGATATGCAAAGGGGTGCTCTTTCTATGGAAGTCAACTTAATAGAAAAGAGAGCAAGAATGAAAACTGAGAAGAGAGTATCTTTCAGAGAGGAATCCCCTCCCTCTACTTCAAGCTCAAAAATGGAGAGAATGCTGGAAGAAATGATGAAAGAGATGAACATAATTAAGAAAGCACAAGCAAATCAAAACTAGACTACACTTCAAAACAATCAAAACAGAAATAGAAATTAGAATTATAGAAGAGATAACAATCAGGATAAACAAAAAGAAAGTGACCAACAAATTAGACCTCCCTTTCAACAGAACTATGTAGATCAATATGAGGAAGATAGGGAGTTGGAAAGATTGGAAGAATCACATGTAAACTTGATTGGATCAGACAGTGGGGATGATGTTTTCCTCACCAAGGAAGAACAAGGTTTCTTCTCAAATGATCAAAATACAAACACCTATGAAGATTCTGATGACTATAGATTGGGTTTTGAAAATGCAATCATGGAGGTGCACAAACAGTATGATCTTAGGAGTAAGGGAAGTGTAGAAAATTCGAAAGATAAGAATACTAGCACTGTTGTCAAAAAGAACCTGGAAAATCAGTCCAAAGGGACAGCAGAAAAAATCAACATTTCGGCCAAGAAAATAGACTCAAACAAAGACAAAGTTGTCCAGCCAAATGTTGAACAGAGTACCCCTAGCACTTCAGCTAGTGGTCCCAATAAAACCATCCCAATTACTAGCCCAAACAAGGTTCAGCAAAGTAAAATTGCTGAAAAGAATTTAATTGAAAAAATAGATGTAAATATCAACAAGTCAATTATTCCTTTCAGCCTTGACGGGGAGATTGCCAAGATTAAGATTACCATCCCCCTAGCTGAACTAGTAACCCAAGATGTGTACAAAAACCAAGTTTTAAAAGCTTTGAACTTAGGAAGTGATACTGACACCTTAAACTTGACAGACGACAAACCTGAGCTGTTGTTTGGCCCAGAGGTTGAAGGGAAATATGAAGAAGGACCAGTCCCTCCCTTCTATGTTAGTTTGAACATACACGATAAAATTCTACACAATGCCATGTTAGATTCCGAAGCTTCACAAAATCTAATGCCCAAAGTAGTAATGGAAAGCTTAGGCTTAGAAATTACTAAACCATACAAAGATTTGTATTCCTTTGACTCAAGTAGAGTCAAATGTTTGGGTTTAATCAAAGATTTATGTGTTAACTTGGCTCAGATCCCTGCCAAGAATCTAGTGATGGATATCGTTGTAGCTGACATTCCCCCTAAGTATGGCATGCTTTTATCAAGATCACGGGGAGCCAAACTTCAGGGAAGCCTTCAAATAGACATGTCTTATGCCACCATCCCTGTTTTCAACCAAAATAGAAGACTATACAGGGAAGCCCACATGAAGTATATGGTGAGTAACATGGACAAACCAAACAACACTCCGATCTATTCTATTCAATCAAGTTTAGATGCATTTATCTTGTATAACGAAGATGAAATTACTCAACCATGTAAAGAAAATGTAGACCCACCCAATTTCACCTCGAATAAACTTCAAAACGTTGACGATCAACAGCAACAAGAAAATGAGAATGAGTCAAATATAATTTGGACAATAAATTTCGATGGATCCTGTAATAAAACTAGTGCAGGGGCAGGTGTCTGGATTCAAAACACAAATCAGAGTTTTTCATACAAATTAGACTTCCCATGCACTAACAATATCGCTGAGTATGAAGCACTTCTCCTAGGCTTACAACTGCTTAAAGAATTAGAAGCCCAAAGGATATCCATTTTAGGGGATTCTGAGCTTATCATCAAACAAATCAAAGGAGAATACTCAGCCAAGAATCCAAAGCCTAGGGAATATCGAAATGCTGCCCTTGACCTGTTAAAAACTTTCGAAAAATATGAACTCATTTTTATCCCTAGAGCACGGAATCATCTAGCAAATGAACTTGCCTTCACTGCCAGCAATTGCCAAGTACCTGAGATAAATGAACAACTCAGTATAAAGGTGAAACACAGACCCGATGTGCCTGATAACGAAGATCACTGGCAAGTGTTCGAATCTGACAAACACATAGATGATTTCTTAAAATCAGAAAATGATTTCAGCATACCAACACCAGAAGCTAGCCATGAAGAAAACTGTTTGTATATTGAACAAATCCCAGAGGCTGAAATGACATATCCTGCTGATATAAATCATTGCGAAAATCCTTTTGAAGCAGAGGTAGTGAACAATGAAGACCGAGAAGACTTGGAAGTCTTACAATGCAAAAATGATAAAATCCCAAGAGGTCTCACACCTTTAGAACACATGTTTGATCTCAACGATGTAGCTAAAGAACCCAGAATGGAGCCTGTGGAGACAAATGTAGAAGAACACAACATAGGCAGTCTCGCAGAACCCAAGATGATCAAGCTATCTAGCACCCTCCCAGCCCACATAAAATCACAGTACATAAAGCTTTTTAAAGAATTTAAGGATGTGTTTGCTTGGGAATACAAAGACTTGAAATCATATGATACCAGCATCATCCAACATAAAATCCCCTTGAAGGAAAATCAAAAGCCTTTTAAGCAAAAACTAAGGAGAATAAATCCCCTTTTATTACCTTCGGTTAAGGCAGAAATTGAGAAAATGTACAACGCTGGGATCATAGTACCCATTAGATTTTTGGAATGGGTATCAAACTTAGTTTCTGTTAGAAAGAAAACTGGGGAAATCAGGCTCTATATTGACTTCAGAAATTTAAACAGAGCCTCTTTAAAAGACAACTACCCTTTACCTAAGATGGACCATATACTTCAAAGGGTAGTTGGATCAAGAAGAATATCCCTATTAGATGGGTTCTCAGGTTACAATCAGGTGTTAGTTTTCCCAAGTGATCAAATCAAGACTGCTTTTACCACACCTTGGGGAGCTTTTATGTATGTCAAAATGCCTTTCGGATTAATGAACGCAGGGGCCACCTTCCAAAGGGCCATGGACATAGCCTTCTCTGAAGATATTGGCTATTTTATAATTATCTACCTTGATGACATAACTGTTTTCTCGAAAACTGATGAAGAACATTTGATTCACCTAAGGAAGGTTTTTGAGAAATGTAGGAAATTTGGCTTATCACTAAATCCCAAGAAGACCCTCTTTGGACTCCAAGAATGGAAACTTCTTGGTCACATAATTTCAGAAGAGGGAATCAAAATAGACCCTACGAGGATAGATGGCATATTGCAAATCAGCCATCCTAGAAGCCTCAAAGAATTGCAATCTTTCATTGGAAAGATTAATTTTTTGAGAAGGTTTATTCCCAACCTTGCTGAGTTATTGAAAAACATCACAAACATGCTTAAGAAAAATGTGGGTGTAAAATGGACTTTACCAGCCAAACAATCATTCGAACTGGTCAAACAAGCTCTTACCCAAGCACCAGTACTGATTAGTCCTGATTTTACCAAAGACTTTTACATTTTTTCTTTTGCATCTGAACATACAATAGCTGCAGTTTTGCTTCAAAAGAATGATATCGGACAAGAACAACCAATATCATTTTTTAGTAGGGCCCTAAGAGATGCTCCTCTCAATTATAACATTATGGAGAAGCAAGCCTTAGCATTAGTAAAAGCATTAAAAGACTTTAGGGTTTATATTTTACACTCTCACATAATTGCTTTTGTTCCACATGTTGTTGTCAAGGATATTCTAAGTCAAGACCCTGATGGTAAAAGGGGAAAATGGATTGCAACTATTCTTGAATATGACTTAGAAATTAGGCCCACCAAACTTGTTAAGGGGCAAGGATTAGCAAAACTTATGGTCGAGTCCAACTTCCAAGCACTAGACATAAATATGGTGGATGTGTTGGAAGAAATGGAAGAATCTGACGCCCCTTTTATTGAGGAAACTTTCCTAAAATCCCCTGGGTATGTTGACATTGTTTATGTGCTTTTATATTTGAATACTCCTCCTTCTTTGTCTAAAACTAAAGCTAGATTTTTGAAACAGAAATCTTTGAGTTTTTTGCATTATAGACGGGGTGTTATATTGGAAAAACGTTGTTGGAATTTTGCTTAAATGTTTACTTGAAGATGATGCAGGGAAGATCATGCACGAACTACATGATGGTGAATGTGGAGGACACCTCTACTGGAAGGCCACAACAAACAAAATTCTCAGATCAGGTTACTATTGGCCTACACTTTTCCCAGATACTCAGAAGCTGGTCATGTCTTGCCATAAGTGTCAAATCTTTGATGGCAAGAAAAAGCTCCTTCCCTTACCCCTACATCCTATCAGAGTTGAGGCACCCTTTCAACAATGGGGGCTGGACTTCATTGGAGAAATTCATCCATCTTCCTCGGCTCAACATAAGTGGATCCTCACAGCCACTGACTTCTTCACCAAATGGATAGAAGCTATACCTACCAGGAATGCTAATGACTCTGTCATTATCAAGTTTCTTGAAACCCACATCCTATCCAGATTTGGTTGTCCCGGAAAAATCATAACAGACAATGCTGCTGCTTTCAAATCCAAAAAGATGGTTGATTTCTGTCACAAATACCATATAACCTTGGGCCATTCCACTGCTTACTACCCCCAAGGAAATGGATTAGCTGAATCCTCCAACAAGAGTCTCATCAATATCATTAAAAAACTGTTGGAAGAAAATCAAAAATCATGGCATAGTAAGTTGGTTCATGCCTTATGGGCTGATAGACTAACTACAAAGAAATCAATAAATATGTCCCCCTATCAGTTAGTTTATGGCATGGATGCAATTTTTCCTACCTCATTAGGAGTTCCAGTCATAAAACTCCTTCAAGAAGTACAGGTTGAGGAAAATGATATGCAAAGGAGGATCAACCAAACAATCCATTTGCAGCAGACTAGAGAAGAAGTTTATGAGAGAACACAGTTAGTCCAAGAAAATATGAAGAAGCAATTTGATAAGAGGACTAAGGCAAAAAATTTCCAGGTTGGAAGTGTTGTTCTTAAGTGGGATTCAAGGAGGGAAGAGAAGGGGAAACATGGCAAGTTTGAGAACTTGTGGAAAGGGCCATATATTATTCATGCTGGGAGGGGTCATAATACATTTTTCTTGAAAGAATTGAATGGAGAAGACCTATATGGAGGTCATGTCAATGGCAAGATGCTCAAGCATTACTTCTGCCAAGAGTCTTAAGTTTCAAAGCATTTTTGTTTCTCCATTGTAAATATCATAGTCTAACCATTGCATTCAAAAGTTATAAAACTTCAAAAATACAAAAAACAATAGGAAAAAAGAAAAGAGGGCAGATTGTCAAAGCAAGAAAGGTATAGCCCCATACCAAAAAAGAAATAAATCTGAAAGTGTGCAAGCCCAAATGCCACTCCTAAAAAACACACTTCTAATTAGTCAAACAATTTAATCTTGACTAAATTAGCTTTAAATTTTTTCTGTTGATAGGATAAGTGAATTCGATTTGCCAAACTATTTAATCTTGGCTTATCAGTAGATAGATTAGGATAGAAATTAAAGGTTCAAACATGTTCAAAATCTGAACCAAAGTTCCCAAAGAGAGATGACTCAAAACTGTTTTATTTTTCTGAGTCATAAAAGAGAAAAACTGGTTCTAATTTGCCCAAAATCTGAATTAGATATCAAGAAAGAGACAGCTCAAAACAAAATTAAAAACAGAGCTGTAAAGAAAAAGAAGGCCGTAATGAGAAACTTTCAGATCTTAAGCCTTCCATTTTGATTTAATTTTCTGCAAATAATAATCTATGTGCAGCTTGTTCTTATGCCATAGATCATAGCAAGTCAAACAGCTCAATCTTGACTTGACTATTTTTAAATTTCTATTGTAGAATTTAGAGAATGAAAGTTTGTTGGACTGTTTAATCCCAACAGACAGTAGACTAGGTAGAGAAATATCTGAGCTCAACTGTTTAATCTGAGTTCAGGGAGAAATAAGGAGTAGAAATAGTTTAGATTTCCTGCTTTCAAAAGAATAAAATGTTGTGAATAAAGTTTTCCAATCCAAGTGCACTCTGATGAAGAAAAAAATGCTAGATCTGTAGGATTGGGTAGGTAGCAAGCTTGTTGATAAAGGTCCATTGTTTTCATGGCTGCCAAATATGTTTTTAGAGAAGATCATTCAATCACAGGAGGACAGCCCAATGGATGAGGCAACTAATCAGCCTCCCAGAAATCAAGTCTGAATTCTTGATGCCTTCAAGAAGGCACCATCCCCAAGTGGAGCCACTGTTAGTCACCTATAATATTTTGTTATACCAAAAGGTGGCTAAGATCTTTTTTGAGCCTCCAAGGAACAAATTTTATCACTAAAAATTGTTGGCTCTTGAAGACTCCTTGTAGGCCTCATGCCTCGGTCCAAAATCCTCATTTGCTGTCCCATTTTATACTCGGGAATTTCTACTGATTCCAACTGAAAGACTGCTGAAAGATCTTCATTTCTCCTCTTCTCAAAACCTTTCATCTGCTCCCCTTTTTCTCCATCAAAACTACCTTGTTTTCATAAGTCCTCTTCTTTCCATTTATGAAAATTTCCCCTTTCATAGTTAAAAACTCACTTTTTAACTATTTTGGAACCCCCAAATCCATTAAAATCCTTGAAAATTCTCATAAAAAATCAAAGTTTTATTGCTATGGACCTAAGCCCCTTGGGCTAAGTCCTAAACCACTTCCCCCCACATGCCCATGTGTTAAAACCAAACGCCGAAGCTTTTCGGTGCTAATCGCATCGCAAATATCCAAGGGTGCATAACTTTGAACCATTACAAAGCTCCGATTGCGATTAGCCTTTCATATAAAACCCCCCCGATCATATTATTTCCTCATATAACCATAGAGCCCGCAATCGGGCGCTAAACCATTGAAAAATCCCCCTCCGATCAATATTTTCCTTTGTAAACCCAAAAACCCACTTTCCGAAAGTTTTAAGTTAAAAACTTAAAACCACGTGCTGAATATAAATGGGTTGATTAAAAAGAGCCGATCGCGCAATCGCAATCGGAAACAACACAATGGGTTGATCGAAAAGACCAGGCTCAACGACCCGATTGCGATTGGCCCTTGTCTGTATATGCCCCGGGCATATTACATTCCATATATCCGAAGGCCCCGCAGTCGGGCGCCTGTCCGCTTTATATATATATTCTTCTGCCCGATCCATAAAAACCTTTGATTATTCCAAAATTTTGGGTTTCATAAAAATATACAAGGGTTTCTCCCCCGATCCATTCTCCACCGTTGATCTCGTTCTTGAATCAACGGTTATCGCTAAATCGCATCGCAATGTTTCAATCGCAATCGCAATGTTTCCCACACCCCTCATTGAGATCCTCAGATTAGATCGGGACCGTCACGTGTCAAGATCGGACGTCCCAAAACCACCCCGCCTTATTTTTTTCTCCCGCTCTCATTTTTTTATTTTTCATAGTCTCCACCGTTGCAGATATTTTTGATCAGCGGCTCGCTCCTCCGCCATTTGAAGCGGTTTTAAACCTATTTTTCGCAGATTTCTCCATTGTTTTTGTGTTTGATGCGGGTGTTCTAAATGGTTTTCCATTGTATAACGAAAAAGGGAAATGCCAAGAGTGAGATGACGATTCTCATGCCCTCGTTTCATTACGAAGAAGCCATCCTGGGGCTCTATTCCATGTTTCGTCGGTACTCTATGAGTATTGATGCCATAAAGCCAGTGCGGAGTGCACATCGACAAGACAACATTTTAATTCAAACACAGTTAAAGAGTATCAGTTTTGAAGAAAGAGCACAGCAGATGAAGATTGAAGACAATTTTTATGGGGATTAAGGCTAAGACAGTTATCAAAAGCCTAATCCTCAATCTAAAACACAGTTTAAAGGAAAACCTAAAGTGTTTAATCAGACAGAAAGCCTCCACCGCCACATCTGAGGCAAATTGATTCCTCAGCTACCACCAAGCCACCTGTTGCCTCAAACCTTTCAAACAGAGGCCGAAGTGAGGGGATAATCCCTTCATCGGTTGAGCTAAGGGGGAGTTGTTGTAGCATTTTATTTTTTAGTTCAACTCATATCATTGTATACCCAACAATTGTGTGTTTTCATGCCCTAGGAGGGTGATTTTTGGGTTTTGTGAGTAGAACCCGATGTCCAAATCCCAACATTTTTCGAGCATTGAAACAACCTCATATATGCACCCCTTTTCAGCCAGTAGTTGCATTTCCAACATTTATAGCAGGGGCAACACAGTGAGGTCTCCAGTAGAGAAGCAGTTAAGCAGTGCCCTCTGTGGGGGAACTTGAGGGTCATTCTAGCCATCTCTGTAGGCTTGAGTGCTACTATTCTTGATCACTGTTGTACTTATATTTCACCTCATTAATAAAATGGCTCAGTTGTTTTGCTTATTTGGTGTTTGCAGTTTATTTCCATGTTGCTATAGTTTCCAATTTATTGTGTTTTGTATTATTTCCTTTTCCTATTTGGAATATTACATGTGGCCATCAAAGGAGTGCTCGTCACTCGCCTCGATCTCTACACCTGAGGCACCTTCGTCATCCATGAGGTGGCCCGACCATTCTTCGCCCCAAATGCCAGCGAGACGAGTCTGGAAAGCGTGAGACTCCATGGAGATGGGGAAATGTATTGTTTCTGAGTTACTCCACAAATGCACATGTAGAATGTTATGCACTATGAAAGAACCTATGGAAATTGGTTGTGGTCCATTAAGCAAAGACATCTTTAAGCAAACAATGTCATCCAAAAGCTACTATTGAAGAAACCAATATACAACAATAGTAGGATTCTTCTAATTTGTCATGCTTTGAGTCTAGTTCAACTTGTTGCAGAGTAATAATACATTGTATTGATTTACAATAACTAGCAGTTTCCCCTAAAGGTGCAAAGATACACCGAAGGAATAGATGGTTTGGGCAGATTATCTTGGAAAAATAAAACACTAAATATAATAACTCTTATATCTAATAGAATAAATACTAGATAAAGATTATATTCAAAAAAATTGAGAAAAATTTATTAGGAAGAACAACCTTGTACTTCAATGGTTTCCTATGGAAATTTTCCAATGCAAAGTTTGTTATGCTTGAAGTAAGATGGAACATTAGTAGGTAAATAGCTAAATCACTATACAACTAATACAATTCATTATTTAATTCTTTGGTTGAAAGGTCTTCTAGGTAAAATTTGAAGAACATAGAATAACATAAATGCATTTTGTGACAGTCAAAGTACTATTTTCTTGTCTAAAAAAATAGCTTATCGTAATAAGACTAATTATATTGTTAGGAAGTAGTATTTTGTGAGAAAGATCATTGATGGAGATGGAGTAGATCTTAAAAAGGTCCACACTCAAGAACAATATGCAGATATGTTTACAAAACTAATGTTGTTAGAGAAGTTGTGGTGGTGTTTAGTTTATCTTGGCTTACAGAAGAGATGATGAATGAACTTGAGCAAGGTATTAAATAAATTGTTGTCAACATGGAGATTGTTAAAATATGACAACATAAGTTAAAGAAAAATGTAAAAAACCCTAAATTTCACAACATAAATTAAAGGAAAATGTAAAAAACCTAAATTTATTTGAGAACGTGGATATTGTTAAAATATGACAACATATGTTAAAGAAAAATGTAAAAAGCCTAAATTTCACAACATAAATTAAAGGAAAATGTAAAAACCTAAATTTATTTGAGATTTTTTTTTTTTTTTTATGGTTACTCTAATATGTTAGTTTACAATACTAGTGGTAGTTTAACAATGTTTATTTTAGTATATCAAGTTTTCATAATAAATGTAACAATGTTTATTTCAATATATCAATGAAGCCAATATTTCAATGAGTTGTAAACTTGAGCATTGATTGTATTGTGAAGTTGATTGTAAGATCATCTTGATCAATAAAATACCTTATCTCGCTCATTAATACTTAAGTGATAAACTATTAAAATTTTAAGATGTAAATTTCATGTTGTATATTATTCTAATTTTTTTTTTCTTTTTTTCCCAGAAACGGTTATGAGATATATTAACTGCTGGGTCTAAATGCCAGATTTCGGGTTACAATGAGAGGGAGAAGGGCCCAGGAAGTATCAATAGCCGGAAGTGCTATGAGACTTGTGGACAGCTTCCAGCTCTTTTTGACTACAATTATGCACTCGATATTTGTGATTTCCCCTAGCTTAAAAATACAAACAAACTGATTCAATAGAAAGCAGTAAAACATTTAAGCTGGCAGATTATGGAATTGGATCCCATGTTTCGTCCTCGTCTCGAATTATTGCTCCAGCAGAGATGAGGACAACTTTATTTGCTTCAAGGTCTGCTTCTTTGTTGTTGTCTCTCAACACATGATAGTAGCTCAACTTTTTAAACAATTTCCCCAAAATTCTGATTCTGGATATCAGCCTTGCCAATCTAAGATCACGGGGGGAGGAGTTTGTCACCATAATTTTGATTATCACTTGGGAATCCCCAAAAACATTAACCTCCTTGATTTCTAGATTCAAGAGCGATTTAAGGCCTTGAAGGAGGGCCAGTGCCTCTGCTTGAATGTTGGAGTTGATCCCCAGACCCCATGCAAAGCTGTGGATCAACACACCTTCAGCATTTTTTACAATACCTCCTGCTCCAGCCCTTCCTGGGTTGCCCTTTGAAGCCCCATCAAAGAAGAAAGAGTGCACCTGCTGCTTGGAGATCCATTCTTGAAACTCAGCATTGTTCTTCCCCCTTATTTGCCAATCTTCAATGAGGGAAATGTTGCTGGTGGCTTGAAGAAATTGCAGGTTTAGGGAGGTACCCCAAACTGAATCTAATTGAGTGAGATTTGAGGCATCTTTTTTTATTATCCAAGCTCTCCTTTAACTGGAATTTTATCTTGGCCGCCACCACCTTGACATCATGCTTAGTATCTCTAAAGATTTTGCTGTTTCGCTCAAGCCAGATCTGCCAGCAGCAGATTTTGGGGAGGGAAAACCACACCTTTTTTATCACTTTGTTTTTGGGTGGAGGACCGGGGTAACTGTTCTGCCAATTTGCAAAAAGATTAGGAATAGAGGAGGGAAGGACAAAATTGGGGTTCCAGTAATCCATCAGCTCGCTCCAAACCTGCACAGTGAATTTACAATTCAAGATCAAGTGTGTGGCACATTCCACATTTTCTCTGCACAATGAGCACCTAGACGGACCATGGAAACCTCGTTTCTGCAGTTTGTCATCTGTAAGAATTTTCTTGTGGCAAAGAAGCCAACAGAACATGTCAATTTTAGGCAAAGAGTGCAGACGCCAGATCGCAGTCCAAGGGGCAGGGTCCGGGGGGACGTGAGGCCTCAAGGTGAGCTTTGCGTAGCCTTGGGCTACCGTGTAACCTGCAGCCAGTAAACCCCAGCCACGCGAATCTCTTATGCGCAGATGAATGGGGGCAATACCGTTCAGCATGGAGCGAAGACAATTGCAATCCTAAAGGAGCTCCGGAGGCACGTCAAAGAAATTCCAGCCTGCCCAATGCGTCCCATCCCACATGGAGATATCCCACAGCGTAGTTTTCCCAGCAGAAGTCAACCAGCAACGAATCGCGTTCAAAGAGGAACAATCACCAATTGGATCGCGACCCAGAATACGATCTGTCCAGATATTTATCTTCTTACCGTTTCCAGGAATCCAATAGGCGTTGGAGCTGATCAGGGGGGCAGCTTTGG
Organism: Pinus albicaulis; assembly: GCA_034641835.2. NCBI lineage: Eukaryota > Viridiplantae > Streptophyta > Pinopsida > Pinales > Pinaceae > Pinus > Pinus albicaulis. Next base: position 1,243,365,856 of record CM076582.1, read on the forward strand.
AGCAGAGTCTAGCAAAGGGAGAGACGCCTTGGGGGAGAGGACCATCAAGGCATTTGAGTCTCTTGCCTTTAAAATATTTCTTCCAGAGTGCTAATTGGGCCCAGCAAGGCTTGGGCGCAATGATTCTCCAGAGCAGCTTGGCTCCCATGGCTATGTTCTGAAGAGAGAGAATCTTGAAGTTTAGCCCCCCTTCCCTCAGCGGTTTGGAGACAGTCTCCCAGTTAACCAGAGGGAATTTCCTCTCATTATGTTTGCCCCCCTTCCAAAAGAAGTTTCGAATATGCTGTTCCATTTTCTGAAGGATGCCAATTGGGGCCAGTAGAACAGAGAACTGAAATAGGGGAAGACTGCATAGGACAGCTTTGATGAGGACAGACTTGCCCGCAATATTGAGCCAGGTGAGCCCCCAAGCCTGGAGCTTATTTTTGAATTTTTCCACTTGGGGGAGCCAATCCTTACTGGAAGATAGGAAGCCCAAGGTATTTGAAAGAAGTCCAAGCTGGAGAGGCTGCAAAGCCAAAACACCTTGCAATGGAGCTGAGCAAGCTGAGAGGAGTATTCCAACTATAAATATGGCATTTCCCCTTGTTGAGGCTACTTCCCGACACCATACAATATTCATCTATAGCTTCTTTAAAGCTGTTGGCTGAATGTAGTGTTGCAGCCCCCAGCAGCAAAGTATCATTGGCGAAGAGGGCGTGGTTGATGCTTTTAACTCCTCTGGCAATGCAAAGCCCTGTGATCTCCTGCTCTTGCATTTTCTTGTTTAGATAGAAAATGATAACGGAGGCCTGGAGGACAAACAGAAGGGGAGAAAGAGGGCAGCCCTGTCTTAGTCCTCTTGAGGCTTTGAAGAATTCTGTTGCTCTGCCATTAACAAGGGGAGCAATCCAAGGCTCTGAGATACAGGCCCGAATCCAGTTTATAAAGTTCTCCCCAAATCCAAATTTTTTCAGAACATTCAAAAGGAAACAATACCTGACTCGATCGAAGGCATTAGCTAAGTCCAGTTTGACAACCATACCTATTTCCTTACGCTGTTGGCTTGAGAGAATTGCCTCTTGAACCAAAATGAAATTGTCCACTAACTGTCTACCGTGAATAAAGCCCCCTTGATTTTCAGGAATGATTGTGGGGAGAAGATATTTCAGCCTGTTTGCTATTACTTTGGTGATCAACTTATAACCAATGTTACAGAGAGAGATGGGGCGAAATATGTTGAAGGAATTGGCGCCTTTCTCCTTGGGGATGAGAGCAAGGAACGCAGAGTTTGTGCTACCTCCTAATTTCTGACAGTCTTGGGATTTTTGAACCATTTTGTAGAGATCTTTTTCCACAATGTGCCAACAGGATTGCAGAAATCTGGCGGTGAATCCATCCGGTCCTGGTGCTTTGTTAGGATCCATGGCAAAGAGAGCATTCTTGACCTCAGCCTTGGTGACTTTGGCTTCTAGAAGATGGTTCATCTCAGCAGAGATTGAAGGGGGGACCCAGTCCAGAAGATCAGAATTTTGAATCAGATTCGCATCCTCACTGTACAACTTCTGGAAGTGAAGAAAAGCTGCTTGTTTAATGCTTGCAAAATCTTTATGATTGGAATTGTCATCCTTAATCTCAGATATGGTGTTGAAGCATTTTCTGGCTTGAGTTTGCTTGTGAAAGAAAGAGGAATTTATGTCTCCCGCTTTAAGCCATAGGCAACAAGACTTAATCCTCCAAAACTCTTCTTCTGCCAGGCAGGCTTTGTGGAAGTGTTGTTGGAGTTGAATCTCCTTATCGAGGATTTCTCTAGTTACATATGCCTCTTCCGAAAGCAAGTGGTGTGCTTCCAGTTGACTTTGGAGATTTTTCCTTTCAGCTGCTGGGTTAGAAAGAGTTTTGGCCCAGCATTTTAAAGCAGCTTTCGTTCTTCTGAGTTTTTCTCCCCACACGAAGAAGGGTGATCCATTGACTGGCTGAGACCAACTTTCTTTGACAATCTGCATGAAATTGGATTCCTTGACCCAGAGGGGGCTAAATCTGAAGGGAATGGGGCCGAGGTCGGGGTGAGCCCGGAGATCAAGCTTGATAGGATTATGATCAGATATGCTGTAAGGAATGATTTGCATACTAGCATCTAAACCAAGCAATAGAAAGGAACTTTGTACAAAAAATCTATCCAGTCTTGCTGCTATGTGACCAGGGCCTACTCTTTTGTTTGACCAAGTGAACTTACCTGAAGAGGGCTTGATGTCCAGCAAATCCCAATCTTGCAGAAGATCCTCTACCCATTCCCTCGCCGGATCTCGCACAATGCAACCTCCTCTCTTTTCAGAGGAATGCAATGTGAGATTGAGGTCACCTGCAATAATGATGTTGTCAAGGTTCCCTAAATCTGCCTGGCTTCTTATAGAGTCCCAACAGGCCTTTTTTTCTCCAGCATTGGCCGGTACATATACATTAAAGAGACAAAAGTATTCTTTAGTGACAATATGCTGCATTTTTAGGAGCAGCCAGTGAGTGTTTGAAATTTCAGAAATTAGCGAGAACTTGCTATCATTCCATAGAGTGCCTAACCCTCCAGAGGCTCCTCGGGCTGAGACAACTTTTGCTTTGCTTTTACTCCAGATTCTTTTACTTGTTTGGAGGAAGACTGCTTCCTCCATCTTAGTCTCCTGGATAAGGAATATGTCCGGGGCTTCTATTCTTATTAAGTTTCTTGTTGCCTCTTCCTTGATCTTGCTCCCCATACCCCTACAATTCCAGGTGACTATTTTCATTATTTACCTTTGTTCTGCTGGGCTCCCTTGGAGCCTTGGGGCTGGTTTCTCACCATCTTCGGCTTTTTTGCTAGTAGCTTCTCCAGAGTTGGTTGGCTGCCCTGTAACTTGTCCTTGTACGTTCCCTGCTCTCTTTTCTCCCGATCTGTTTTGCGACCTCTTGTGGATCTCCTAACAGAGGCCTGAGAGTCGCATATTTCTCCTTCCTCCTCCGAGTCTTCCGACTCCTGGTCCTCTTCCTCGTCTTCAACAGGTATTCCTTTTGAGCTTTCTGCAACACTTGTGTCTTTGGAAGACATAGAGGGAGTCCCTTTGACCGGGGATGCTGTCTTTTTAACCTCCACCTCCTGGGTGTCCTCTTGGTGCGAGCTTAGGAGTTCGAACTTGTTTTCAGGAGCGGACTTAGACGGGATCTGCTGAGAAGAGGCCTGTTGGGGACCTTTGCCACTAGGGCCTCTCGGCTTTTGAGCCTTATGGGAGGTTTTGGAGCACTTGACTTGATTCCATCCGTCCTCCTTCCCTTGCACAACCTCATTGTTGGATGGACAGCCTCTGGCGAAATGGCCATAGACATGGCATTTCCGGCATTTGAAGGGCAGCTGCTCATAGTCCAGTTTCTGCACATGCGTCCAGCTTCCGACTTTGATTTTGATGGCCTCTGGTAGCCCAACCTCCAGATCTACTTCCACGCAGATCCTGGCGCAGTCATACTGGTCCTTGTTGTTTGCTCGATCAATGAACTTCCCAAGGGCATTTCCAATATGCATCAGAGAATCCCAATTCCAGCAGTGAACTGGCAGATTTGGGAGTCTAACCCATACCGGGACTGCTTTGGGCACATCCACAGCAGGATCGAAGTCTGGAGTCCACTTATTTAGATACAAACCCTGGGGGCCCATGAAGTAGGGGCCGTTCTGGAAGATCAGATCTTTGTCATCTTTTGAAGTGAACTCGAAGAGAAAGTAACCTCTCCCCAGAAAATAAGAAGTAACGCTTTCTTTGATCAGAGGCGCCCAGTTTCTGTTGACCCAGCTCTCAGTGGTTTTGGGAGATGGCCAAAGCCCTGTGAACTGGCCTATGAGAGCTCGTTCAGCCAGTGATAAAGCAACCTGAATCGGAGTCTCTGCTGGAAGAGAGATCTCAGGTATTTCATCAATTTTCTTAACAAATTTCGCAGCTTCAACATTCTTCTTCTTAGGAAGCCCTGCCAATAAGCGATCGAAAGCCTCAACAGAAGAGGGCGGAGGAGGGGGACGAGGCCCCTGGGGAGAGCCCAACCCCTCCATGGGCGCAAGCCCTAGCAAGAACGTGCCCGGATCAAGATGCGCAAGCCCTAGCAAGAACGCGTTCGCTCCAGCCAAAAAACCACAATGCATATTATTCTAATTTTATTAATATTATGTATTTACTATAATAATTTTTCAAACACTAAATACTGATAAAAATCATCCAAAAAATTAGATTTATACCATCTCAATTCTTTGCCTATTAATATTATAAATATTCTCAAATTTCTCTAAAGCCTTTCACACCATTGACTTTCGAAATTGTTATTAAAAAAAAAACACTAACAACTTATGAAAAAAATGCATTGATTGTTCTTTAAAAAACACCTCAGAATGTGTTGAGAACTCTTAAAAAATCAGGCTTAATATATTTGTTGATGACTATATATATGTATATGTTGACGACCCAAAACACGCTTCAGAAAGTGTTGACGGATGTTAAAAAAACTTAATATAATTGTTTGGCCATGGATTCTAAAAAGGAACGCCTGCTGAAAGTAAAATTGTGTGCATAAGAATTTTTAGAAACACTTAAAATCCATTGGGTACACCTCACTCTAGAAACACGCTTTTCAGTGCCAAATTATTATTATTATTTATTTATTTATTTTCAGAAAAAAAAGAAAAAAAAAAAGAAAAAAAAAAAAAAAAAACAACGCTGTATATATTAAAAGAAATATATGACAGTACATGATCATCAATACATTCTTAAACTGTTACTTAAAACAACGAGAAAACACCATATACCAAATACATCCAGAATACATCTCAGAAGAGAAGTAATTCGATGTTCATGGCCAACAATATAACGGGTAGTATAAAACAGACCCACGAGATCATCCCTGTATATTCAGTGCCAATTATATTCGAAAGAACTTAATTAATCAGATTCTATCACTCACTTCTTGTGACAGAGTTCAGCGTCCAATCTTTTGGCCGGTTCTCTCGGTTACATGTTCCACTCAATTTACTAGCTATGCTATTTTTTTTTTCCTAAAGAAATTCTTTTAGCAGTTCACGTAATTTAGAATTTTTATTTTATCAATTATCAGATCTCTTTCTCTTATATATCTCTTTCTCATTCTTTGATTATAATTACATAATGGTGTAGCAAATATATTTCTCTTCGTTCCACACTTACCAAATCTCATCTGCAACAAAGAGATGTTGGTATTGTGGCACCAGTATTTATGATCTACTTCAACAAACAAACCGTGGAGGAGTTGAAGTAACTATGGAGGACAACTCTGATTGGGCCAAAATAAATCAATGGGATTGGTTGGGCTTAACAGTGTTTGCCCAGTGAAACTCTACAAAGAGAACATCTTCGGTGTAATTATATATAATTTCTTAAATGAGATAATCATCAATAATAGGGAATACAAACGAGAATAAGAATATAACATACATTTTGAATGCCACCATATGAGACATAGGAAAACAAAATTATTAAGTACCCTTCATAAAAAGAAATATAATGCCTAAAACTAGGCAAAGTTAATTTGTACATGTTGTTTCCTCTCAGTAAAAATTATCCATTTTAGAAAATCAATATTTTTCCACAATGGTTTTAAATCTTTCATTGGTAAAATAAGTGATAAATTATATCGGAGTGAACTTTCATCATCTCAATATTTCAATTATTATTTTAATTGTGTATTATCAACTTAACACAAACAGGCTAAACAACCTAAATCTAATACAACAATTATTATTTCAAATCAAAGTAAACAACCTAAATCTAATACAACAATTATTATTTCAAATCAAAGTACAACTTTTCTAATTCAACAATTCCAATTTAACAATCTTATTGGAGTTGTCTTTAGTGCGACTTTTTGGAGTTTTCGGTGCTAGAATCTAGCGGGAAAATTTGAGGTGAAATCTTGATTTGTGTTATTTAAATTGGTTTTTTGGTTGTATTTATGGATTCAACACTATGAAAAACCCTTAGGGCACTTTGATTGTGTACGGGTTACCCATAAAGCTTGTGATTTCAATGATTCCTCCATTGGAAAAGCTTCCAGAAAGTCGCACTAAAGACAACTCCTGTCTTTGCACTTTTTGAGGCAATTGCTAGTAAATAACTATAGTGATGTCAATGGTAATAAAATTCCAACCCCAACACAACTATGGTGGTGTTAATGGTAATAAATCCTAACCCCAACAAGTTGAATAGACATTGAACAATCTTCTTAATATTAAATTCAAAATCTAATATTCCTAACATTAAATTCAAAATCTCAAAATAAATGTGAAACAACCTATTCAAAATATTATTATTATTATTTAAATTAAAAATAAAATTATAATTAAAAATTCAAATTAAATTTTATTTTTTTTTAAATAAAATTGAATGAGAATACTAATAATAATTAGTTAAAATATCCGATTAAATTTGAAATTTAAATATATATAATTTTTAAAATTCTCAATGCAAAATATTATTTATTATTTGTTTTTTTTGGTAAAATTATATATATATAATAATAATAATAATAATAATAATAATAAATTGTTAAAAGATTAGATTAAATTTGAAATTCAAATATATATAAATGCTCTAAAAAAACCACTAACCCTAAGGTACTTAAATTATGAGATTAAACAACTTAAACATAAGTTTTTAAAAATTTCAGTAAAATTTTAATTAAAATTACATAACCTAAAAACTTGTCTTTTTTGAATTTACAATTCAAAATATTATTTGTTTTTGTTTAAAAAATAAATTAAAAAAAATATAATTAAATTTCATTTTTTTAATTATCACAACTCTATTAAAATATTAATAAATAATTAAAAAATCCCCTTAAATTTAAAATTAGGTAATTTGGTTCTATTTTGATTTTTTTAAAAATAAAAATAAAACGATCTCGAATTAAATTTCAAATAATTAAAAAAAAACTGATTAAAATAGTAATGAATAATTAAAAGATCGAATCAAATTTAAAGATCAGTTCTATTTTGATTTTTTCGGGTTTAAAAATAAGAATAGAATTAAGAAATCGTATTAGATTTCATATTTTTTTAACAAAACTCGATTAAAATATTAATGAATAATTAAAAAAGTTAAAAGATTGTATTCAATGTCAATTTTTTTTATAACAAAACTGGATTAAAATACGAAAGAATAATTATAAAATCGATATTTTTTTAAATAGGATTAAAATTAAAAAACAATTAAATTAAAATTTTTATACAAAACTTGATTAGAATACTCATGAATAGTTAAAAGATTGGATGAAATTTGAAATTCGGTTCTGGTTTTTGCGAGATTATCCATTTTGCTTCTTTTTTTTCCAGTCTGATTTGGCACATGCTTTTGTGATGGGCACATTTAGAACTTACGTAACACGTTTCAGAAAAATTTGTTGATCGATGTTATTCCCAAAAAAACTTGTTCCAGCTATGATTCCCGCTCATTCCTGTTGCCGAAGGGCCTCTACTTCCAAATTGGCATAGGAATATTCATGCCGTGAGGGATTTGAAGGAGAAGGCCAGGAGTGCATTGGAAGAAGAGGAGAATTCATGAAAAGCCGTGGCAGATGCAGTGTCTGAGTGGACAATGGCAGCAAATTAGTTAGCCTCATTACCCAATACATGATTATTCGCGGCCAAGGAAGCTCGTTGGCTCTCTCTCAGCGATGTAGAGTGCCCTGTTGTGTTGTGTGGTGTGGTCTGTTGTGCTGTTCTGTTCTGTTGTGTTGTCTTTGTGGACATTTATGTCTGTGATAGCTGAGAGAGAGCAGACTCTGGCAGAGGAGAAAAAATATATGAAATGGTAATTTAGGGAAAAAATCCATTCAGAAAGCATTGCTCATTTTGCAAAGAACATTGTCCATTTGTTTAGAACAGCATTTTCCACTCTAACTATTCTGCCCCAGACTCTTCCGTTCGCCGAGGTTTATAAATCCATCCATTCTGCCCCAGGCTGGTTGCATTCGCCATTATGAGAAAATGCAGGGAGCGAGGACGATTGTGATAGAACGCTGGCCATGGCTTCTGATTATGATTCACCTGTTAAATTCTGGTCTATACGGTGGACTGCTTCCGCCTTCATTCTCTCTCTTGTCCTCTATAATGGACTGCTTCCTCTGTTTAATTAATATGTAAAACTGGAGTACTTTGTCATCTTGATTTAGGGTAATTTAAATGATGCTTCTGAGAGAGGAGATTATGAGATGGCAATTTAAAATATGAAATGGTAGTTTAGGGCAAAAACCACGGGATCTACTAGTTCCATTCAGAAGTAGCTTCTAACCACAGAGTGCCATCTCGAAACCCCAAAATGCGCCGGAGAAGAAAAAATGGACTCTCTGACAGGGCTTTCCGTTCCATAACCTACTAGATACATTCAGAAGTAGCTTCAAACCCCAAAATGCCACCACAGCCCAGAACAATAGCTGGGAAGATGCCGGTAAGGTTACAGTAAAAAAAAACTCCGTAAAACAGTAAAAAGTTTAGAATCTTCCCGTTCCTCGCAAGACTGAAAGCTGAAAACATGACTCCTGCCCTTCTCACCCTACAACCTTGCCGTCGTTCCTTTGCTCCTTCCTGATCCACCTGCAAGCCCTGGCCGCATGCAAACCCTAACCTGTTTCGAACCCTTGCCTGGTCTCCATCCGCCGCACAAGCATTATAATTCAACAAAACTCGATTAAAATACTAATGAGTAATTAAAAGATTTAGAATACTAGTGAATAATTAAAAGATTTAAAATTCGATCTTCTTTTTTGTCTTAAAAATAAGACTAGAATTAAATTTGAATGGCTTCTGTGATCCATTTTTTAAAGAATTTGTCGACGCGTTTTGAAATTTGAAATTCGGTTATGCTTTTTTTTGGTGACCGATAAGCCCTGGCCGCATGCAAACCCTAACCTGCTTCGAACCCTTGCCTGGTCTCCATCCGCCGCACAAACATTATAATTCAACAAAACTCGATTAAAATACTAATGAATAATTAAAAGATCGAATTAGATTAAAATTCGATTCTATTTTTTGGTTTAAAAATAAGACTAGAATTAAATTTGAATTTTTTAAACAAAACTCGATTAGAATACTAATGAATAGTTAAAAGACTGCATGAAATTTGAAAATCGATTATGCTTTTTTGTGACAGATAATCCATTTTGCTTAGAATACTAATGAATAGTTAAAAGACTGCATGAAATTTGAAAATCGATTATGCTTTTTTGTGACAGATAATCCATTTTGCTTTTGCCGACAGACAGGAGTCTGATCTGGCACATGTTTTTGTGATGTGGCACATTTAGAACCTGCCATCTAAACTTACGTAACACGTTTTAGCAACCAGGCTTGTTAGACGCAGAGCTATCATTTCGGCTCATCCCTGTCGCTGAGCTCTCGAAGGGCCTCTCTTTCCAAATGGGATATTCATGCCATGATAGATTTGAAGGCCGCCAGAAAACCGGGTGAATGTAAAGGAGAGAGTGAGAGATTTGAAGGAGAAGTCCATGAGTGCATTGGAAGAAGGGGGCAATTTATGCAAAGCGGTGGCAGATGCAGTGTCTGAGTGGACAGCAAACACAACCAATTAGGCAGCCATACTGCCCAATACATGATTTGCCGTCAAGAGGAAGCTTGCTGGCTCTCTCTCTCTCTCAGCAATGTAGAGTGCTGGCTCTCTCTCACCATGTAGAGTGTTTTGTTGTGTTGTGATGTGTTATTATGTTGTGTCATGTAGTCTGTTGTGTTGTGTTATTATGTTGTGTCATGTAGTCTGTTGTGTTGTGTCATGTAGTCTGTTGTGTTGTGTTGTTTTTCTGGACATTTATGTCTGCGGGTGTGTGATAGCTGAGAGGGAACAGACTCTGGCAGAGGAGAGGAGAATATGAAATGGTAATTTGGGCCAAAAATCCATTCAGACAGCATTGCCTATTTTGCAAAGAATATTGTCCATTTGTGGTGCGATTTGAGCGGTTAAAACAACATTTTCCACTCTAACCATTCTGCCCCAGACTCCTCCGTTCTCCGAGGTTCATAAATCCATTCATTCTGCCCCAGGCTGGTCAAATGCAGAGAGCGGGGACGATTATGATCGAACGCTGGCCATGGCTTCAGGAGGTATACTTATAATACATGGATACTGTTCACATTAACAATATAATTAGATTATATTTATGAATACCTGGATCATGATTATGAGTCACCTGTTATATCTTTTAGTCTATATGGTGGACTCTTCCGCCTTCATACTCTTTCTTGTCCTCTGTTTAATTAATAGTAGGTAAAACTGGAGTACTTTGTCATCTTGATTTAGGGTAATTTAAATGATGCTTTTAGAGAAGAGAATATGAAACAGTAATTTACCGTGAAAATTCATTCATGTCTTCTTGATTTTTAATTCTTCAAACTGTTTTCAATCTTTTGTCGATGAATTAAATTTTTATAAACAGGTGGCCACAGGAACCCAGCAAAAGAAATTTTGCAGCGAGGAGTTTTGAAAGTTTGGGAAGAGCGAAGGTATTTAATATTTACATTCTGGTCTTCCGCTCTTTGGCTAGAATGAAAAACAAACTTATTCGTGTTTGGACTTTTCTTACGAAATTCGACTTTATAATCCCAATCGTTAACTGGTCATTTTTTTCTTGCATTTGCAATGATGAGAAATGCAGGGAGCGGGGACGACTGTGACCAAACGCTGGCCATGGCTTCAGAGGTATATTTTTAATACATGGATATTGTTCACATTAACTATATAATTAATTAAATTTATGAATACCTGGATCATGATTATGAATCACGATTCACCGGTTATATCTTCTGGTCTATATGGTGGACTGCTTCCGCCTTCATACTCTCTCTTATCCTCTATAGTGGACTGCTTCCTCTGTTTAATTAACAGGTAAAACTGGAGTACTCTGTCATCTTGATTTAGGGTAATTTAAATGACGTTTTCAGAGAGGAGAACATATAGTGGACTGCTTCCTCTGTTTAATTAATAGGTAAAATTGGAGTACTTTGTCATCTTGATTTAAGGTATTTTAAATGATGCCTTCAGATAGGAGAATATGAAACGGTAATTTAGGGAAAAGATCCATTCATGTCTTCTTGATTTTTAATTCCTGGCTTCAATTTTTCTTTGATGGATTATTATAAACAGGTAGCCACGAGAGGTTACCAATGAAGTTTTGCAGGGAGCCTACCAATGAAGTTTTGCAGGGAGCAGTTTTCAAAGTTTGGGAAGAGCAAAGGTATTTACATTCTGGTCTTCCTCTCTTTGGCTTGAATGAAAAACAAACTTATTTGTGCTTGGACTTTTCTTACGAAATTCGACATTATAATTATCCCAATCGTTAGTTAGTCGCTATTTTCTTGCATTTTCCATGATGAGAAATGCAGGGAGCGGTGATGACTGTGATCGAACGCTGTCCATGGCTTCAGGAGGTATAATTATAATACATTGATACTGTTCACATTAACTATATAATTAAATAAAATTTATGAATATCTGGATCATGATTATGCATCAACTGTTATATCTTCTGGTGTATATGGTGGACTGCTTCCGCCTTCATACTCTCTCTTGTCCTCTATGGTGGACTGTTTCTGCCTTCATACTCTCTCTTGTCCTCTATAGGGGACTGCTTCCTCTGTTTAATTAATAGGTAAAACTGAACTACTCTGTCATCTTGATTTAATTTAAATGATGCCTTTAGAGAGGAGAATATGAAACGATAAATTAGAGCAAATGGTAATTTAGAGGAAAAATCCATTTGTGTCTTTTTGATTTTTAATTCTTCAACTTGTTTTCAATTTTTCTTTGATAAATTAAATTTTTATAAACAGGTACAACACAGCCATGGCCCACTAATGAAATTTTGCAGCAAAGAGTTTCCAAAGTTTTGAGCAGAGCAAAGGTATTTACATTCTGGTCTTCTTCTCTTTGGCTTGAATGAAAAGCAAACTTACTTGTGATAATTCCTCTCTTTGGCTTGAATGAAAAACAAACAAACTTGTGTTAATTTTTTGTTTTAAAGGATTTGAGTGGTTTAACTATTTAAATTTTCTATCAGTTACAAAACTTCGTTGACATATAAGTAAACTTGGGAGGTGAGACAAAAACTATTAAAATATTTGACTAAATTGAAACTTGAACTCCATTTTTTTAGTCCAATCTGTGTACTCCAAAATCAACGATTCCAATTTATGACTATTGTTGACTATTGGAGCCCACACGATCACGTCCGTCAGAACCCAAAAAAGCCCAAAAAAGCTCCAGTAGTTTGAGCGGCACCTGGGAGGTGAACTCAATCTTCCAATCTTCATTATCTAGCATACCTTAATATCGCCTTTTTACTTTAATATCTTCCTTTTATTTACTTTACACCACAGTTTCCTTTTACTTACTTTACACCACAGTAACGCGAGTATTCATTTATTTATGATGCAGTACTTTGTAAAATGGATAATCCTTTTCTCATGCCCTCCACCCACAGCTTGGTCCATTGCACTTATAAGTTATATCATCCATTTTTCATGTATCCGAGAAAGCATTTATAACCATTTATTGAATTTATTTGGCCGACATTTAGTTCGCTGGGTGGATCCTAGAGCAGTAGTGCAGTGGGTATCACCAGCCTAGATCCATCTTAACTCTGGATCTACGAAGTGTCAGGAGGGATTGAATTTATTTTCACAATCTTGGCGCTTGGTAGTTTAGATCCGGAGTTAAGATGGATCTACTCTGGTTTAATTATTAGCCTTTAAATAGACCACATTAGATAAAAATACCATGGGAAAACCATGGGTTGGAGTCCAAAAGTCTTAAACAAGACATTACAACATCTCTACCATATTTATGCTTTTTATTTTATTTATTTATTTTTTATTTAATTATATTTTGTTTTATTTTTGCTAAGTCAAAATGTTAAACATTATAACATCGCTACCATAATGAGTGGAGAGCGTCTCTTCGTAGGAGCTCCTTTTGCACTAAAATGTTAAACATTATAACATCGCTACCATAATGAGTGGAGAGCATCTCTTCGTAGGAGCTCCTTTTGCACCAACTCTCCTAGCTATGAGCTTTTCTCTCTGCCTAATTATTACTGGACTTTTTGAAATCACTGGCAAAACCTTCCATTCCTTCTTTTCCTGGACTTTTTGAAATCACTGGCAAAACCTTCCATTCCTTCTTTTCCTCAGGGCCCAAAGCGGCAAAAAGAAGAGATCAGAAGGACACAGGCTGGCTGTCCATCCCTCTTGATCCCATTTCTTGGCGGATAGATAGGAAAATCAATCCTGCCTCCCATTCATCTATTCTATGTTCTTTTACCTTCTACCATTTTAAATGTATCATCAAACTTTTATATTTATCTCATTATATACAAACCTTTTATATACAAACTTTTATGTTGAAATCTTTTCTCTTTTAAGAGTTATTTAGAAGACATGATTTCATGCATTTGATTTTCTCGGTCGTTCATTTATTTTATTTTTGACCATTTTATATGTATGATTAAACCTTTATGCCTAATCCAAACCTTATCTTATTACTTTAAGAATTATCTATTAGTTCATTAATTTATTAGCTTTATTTTGTTATAACTTATCTTGATATCTTGATCTACATCCTTGTCAATAGTTTAAAAATCATCAATGTCATTTTAAAACCCTTTTTATTGAAATTAGAAATTAAAGTTTTATGCTTATCAATAGTTTAAAAATGATCAATGTCATTTTAAAACCATTTTAATTGAAATTAGACATTAATTTTTTATGTAAAACCATTTTATCATATTAAACTAGAAAGTTATAAATTTTGAAATTATATCAAACTTATACCAATTTCCATGGTATGGTATTAATCTCTAATAAACTTAGAAAAAAAAAAGATGGTTCACGAAGGCTTTAAATTAATTACTATAGTTCCATTGCCAATCTTAAACGCCAATATTCATACCCCAAATAAACTCCATATAGTTTATTAATGCATTGGGCCCAATTATCAAAGAGGGTGTTTTACAGCAGTTTGACCAAAGGATTCAATTTCACCGATCAGACATTGGATGCTTTGAGGGTCAATTTCACCGATCACACTGAAGCTTCGAAATCGCTTCACAACCACAACAGCTATCGCCCTCAACCACTCGGAGAATATGCGATGGGGAGCTATGCTGCAGGCTTGGAGAAAAAAACGTTCATTGCTCGACCCACTCTGTGTCCCTCGTCTTCCCAACTGACGCTCAAATTCTTCCTGCACTCAGAGAGCAGCTGTGGTAGTGCTCAGGCTACGTCGAACAGATCTGAGGGCGTCACTCCCTTCTGCACGCCCCGGTGGTGCTGATGAAGTCTCCCACTAAGCTCAATTCCCTCCTGTAGCTCGACCGATGCTCCTCAGTCACGACTTGATGCACCCTGCGATCCACAAACTTCAGCCCACGATCTATAACGATGTCGTCGATCTATGCAACCTTCGATACATAACCCTCGACACCTTGAGATCAATCTCTTACCTCTTCCTTCGATCTAGACATTGGAAGATTTGATTAGCAATACCAAGATGCTCATGTCAACCCCTTCGGTGAGTGTGGATCCCCACTTGGAAATGAGAAAATACTGAGTCAACTAGGTTGATTTCTAGAACCATCGAAATTGAATTTGCTAACTAGGGTGAGGCTTAACCCCAACCGAAGCTAGTTTGAAGGATCTCACCTAAAAATCCTTCCTCCTTAAAAACTTGCTTGAGCTCTCAAAATATCAGTGAAGAGAAGACCAAATTCCATGCCTTGCTCTTGATCCTCCTCCTCCTTTTAAAGCTGGGTTGCTCAGAAGAAACTATAGGCAATTAACTAGGGCCAAAACCAAAACCATGGGCTTTACGCCGCTTATTTATTTATTATTATTATTTAGTCCAACTAGGTCAATTGGTTGGGGATATTACAGTCCCCCTTGCCCATAATTGCTTGCCCTTGAGCAATTTCAACGGTGGATGCTGCAATATGTGCTCTCCTTCCCAGGTGGCGTCCTCGACGGGCAAATCTTTCCATCGTACCAAATATTCATGGATGGTCCTACTCCGAAGCTTCCTTTCTCGAATTTCCAACACCTCCTTTGGAACCAGTTGAAGATGCCCCTCCTCATCTAGCGAGGGTAAATCAGGTGATGATTTGACGTTCTCTCCTAATGCCTTCTTCAAACAAGAAACATGAAATATGTTAGGAAATTTTCTCTCTGCTGGAAGCTCCATTTCATATGCCACTTCTCCTATCTTCCTGATAACTTGATAGGGCCTGTAGAGTCGTGGCTTTAACTTTTCTGCTCCCTTTTGTTTCAAGGTTGATCGTTTGTACGGTTGTAGCCAGAGGTAAACTACATTTCCTACTTTGAAACTCCTTTCTAACCTTTGTCAATCTACATATAAATTTTGTCGATTCTGCATTGTCTACAGGTTATCCTAGAGGGCCCGGAGAATATCCTGACATCCCTGGATCCAATCCTTTGCTAATGGTGCTTTGCTATCTCCAAATGTTGTGTCTGCAAAAGACAATGCCTCATATCCATATAAGGCTCGGAAAGGTGACATCCCTATGGACATGTGATAAGTGGCATTATAACAATATTCTCCTAAATACAACCACTTGGTCCATGCTCTTTGTTGCCCTGTGACATAGTCTCGTAAGTAACCTTCCAACCATTTATTTACTGCTTCTGTCTGTCCATCTGTCTGTAGGTGGTAACTTGTACTAGGAGTGAGTTTTGTCCCTGCTAACCTAAATAACTCCTGCCAGAATACTCTCATGAACCTATTATCATGGTCACTGACAATGGTTTTGGGTAAACCATGTTGACAGAATACTCCTTGGAAAATATTTTTGCTATCTGAGATGCAAAACGTCTGGAGGAAATCGCAAAGAAGTGGGCATATTTGGTTAGACAATCTACCACCGAAAATATACAATATTTGCTTCGGGATGAGGGTAGCCCTGTAATGAAATCCATGGAAACACTCTCCCATTTTTGTTCCAGAATGAGCAATGGTTGCAACAAAATTGTCGGGTGTGTATGTTCAACCTTATTGCTTTGACAGGTACCACATTCCTTGACATATTTGATAATGTCCTCGAGTCCCTTCCATGTGAACCTCTCCGTAATGGTCCTGTAGGTCTTCATAAGTCCTGGATGTCCTGCTACAGGGGAGTTGTGGGCTGCTTGTAGGATCTTCATCTTCAGCTGGGACTCTCGTACTACGTACTAAATAGATTCGTTCCTTATAATAGATAATGTCATTGACTACTCTACACTGGATGTTTGATGGCTGTCCATCAAGAATCTCACAGGCTGAATGGTTCTTTGAGTATTCCACCAAAAGATGTGACTTCTAGTCCTCCACAATGTCTATGAGGGAGAAGGTAGTCGGTCTCCTGGATAATGCATATGCAACTGCATTGTTTTTCCTTTGACATATTTGATCTCAAAGTCATAGGCTTGGATCTTGCTAACACACTTTTGCTGCTTTTCGTTTAATTCCTTTTGATCTAAGAAGTACTTGAGACTATTATGATCAGTTTTGACCTTGAACCTGTTTCCCACTAGATATGGCTGATGTGAAAATTCCTAGTGTAGAAATTTGAATAACTGATATATTATTCACCGAGATTCTCCTGATCACACACTATTTTAGCTTCATGCATAATACAGAATCTCTTCTACCATTGATCATCACATGCGGAAATAAAATCAATTTCATGCATACATTAAAACCACAAACAATCACACATATGAACACAGTATTTAATGGGAAAGCTTAAAGGTGAAAACCCCAACTATCTGTATATTATATGTCATGGAGATCATGTAACAATCATAGTACAAAAGCTCCTCACAAGCTCTCATGCACACCCTCAATTGCTACACACTATCAAGCTATATCTAGCAAAACACATGCTCCAATCTTTTGCCACTTGATAGCCAACCTCTATTGTGTTTTCAATGCTATGGGATGGCTCATTAAATAACATAAACCACCTGGCTTGTACTGCACAATCCTCATGGGCTTCTCCACCTATCTGTGTGTGTTGCAAATATATGATATAGTCACAATTGATAGTTAACTTTGCTCTTTCACCTAACTCTACATTGGTCTCCACTGGCGGCCATATATTTGAAGTTAGCGTGCATTCTTTAGTTTATTTATGAGTTTATAATTAGTGAATTAATTAATAATTAATTCACACCACTCCCTATAATTATCAATTAGTTAAAGCTGAATACAAATAGCTAAACTGTGTTTGAATTAGTTAAACTGAACACAACTCCACCAACTACATCTACAACTCCACCAAACTCTGTCACATGAGTTCTAATTGAAGTCCTCCATGCAATAGCTCCATTAAAACCTTAGGAATAACATAATTTCTTCTGTCAGCTCCTGTGCCACGTCTGTGCACTTACCTGAAGTGCTCCAAGAGAATAAGATAATATTTGGACTCTAAACATTATTAAGAGCTAATAATATTCGACATATCTGTTTTTAGGTAAGCGATCTAAAAATAGATTCCGTGATATGTCTAAAATAGAAGTCCATCTATTTTTCCCGACTTAAACAACCATCCACAAATAGCATCTTGCAACTCATAGAACATGATCCATATGTCTAAAAATAGACATAGTCTAAAAATAGACTTTGCACCAAAAATAGCCTGCGGGCCCACTTAGTGAAGGCGACTCCTTTCCACTAAGCTCATCATCTTGTTGCAATCTCAACACCTAGATCTTGCAATCTAAGGAATCCTATTGGAACAACTGAGTGTACTTCTCCTATTAAGTAAATTGCATTTACATAATTAATTCAGATCTGAAGTATTGAAGGAACTACTGAAGCAGCGTACACTGAATAAATATGATTATGAAACAAGGAAACTGAGCAAGAAATCAATCACACATAGGACACAATTATTTTTTGACAAGAAAGTCCCCGAAAAAAACCCAATGCGGGAAAATTGGTGCAACAAATCTGAGGGTTTTATTATTAAGCAATAGCCATGTCTGAATACGTCTCTGAATACCCCTAGGGTTATGCAACTACAGAGAGAAACACTGAGGGTTTTATTATTAAGCAATAGCCATGTTTGAATACATCTCTGAATACCCCTAGGGTTATGCAACTATAAAGAGAAATACTGGCAGAAGAATTTGTGAGGATTTACCTCACTCAATCACTAAGTTCCTAGTTGATCCGGATGAAGAAAAACCTGCCCTGGGGAGGCACTGCGCTGCTTCAGTGCAGTCCCAATGTTGGGCCTTCCAGCCTCTGCGTCACCCCCTTCCAGGCTCAGCGTTCAGCCCTAACCAAGTCGTTTTGCCACTGTGGACCCTCAGGAACAGCCTCCCGGAGTCACTTTTCGGATCCCGATCTCTAAAACTGACCTACAAGAAAAATTTTGGAAACCCTCCTCTGCGTCTGCACTGCTTCTACGTGAGCCCTACATAGTTATTGCGTTAGCCCTTCTTCCTTCAGTGTTGGCTTGGTTAGATCACCTTTGCCACTCTTTGGTTGATGCTCCACTAGCTGAGAAAATCTCTTCCTCTTTGGATGCTATCTCTTCCCCTCACTGCTCAAATCTCTAGCTCGAATTTCTCAGCAAACCCAACCCCAAAAATTTCGAACTCTAGATCAATTCGGTGTGTCTTTCCAAATGACCCTCAAGCCTTCTGTTATAGTCTTCTCGTTGAGACATAAACGACCGAGATTAGATCTCTAATCAACGACTAAGATTATAACATGACTTGATCTTCGTTTTCTAGATCATTCTTACTCTTGTTTTATTAATACCCTTTAATTATTTATTTTCCTTAAGTTTGGACTTAGGGTCCCCATTAAAATAATTAATTATTTTCATAAAACATTAACCAAGTGGAATTTTCATAAACGGTTTCTGGGTTCTATGGAATACCAGTGTTTAAGCCTCTCCACAAAATTTGAGACTTAGCACTTTCCGATGCTACAAAAATCAACACTCCCTCTTAGCGAGGAAAGTGCTCTAGCAATTATGCCTACTACATACTGCTTTGACTCTGAAGCATCCTCAGCGCTGCTGAAGTCCATCAACCACTGCGCTGCTGCTGCAACTGTACTGCTGCCCATGACACTGCCATTGCCACTGCTTCATCTATACTACAACTCCCTTTTAAGTGTTGCATCTGCTATGCTGCTAGCACTGCCACTGTTAACACTTCATTTGCACTGCAACTCAGCTGCCGAGAGAAACAACTAAACTCACCCAAAATTGAAGAAGTGTTCAGTGGATGCACCTTGGTGCTGAAGACTCTGATTGCTGATAACTACTACGTTGTCCCTTTGATGCACTGCGTTGCTGCTGCTGTGCACTATGCAACACTGATTTGCATTGCCCTGCACTCCTGTGCACTACGTTGCTGTTGCCTCTGCTTTGCGCTGTTACCTACTGCACTGTCGTCTCCATCACTCCTCGGCTCCCGCTGAAACTCCTCCATCCTGCTACTGCTAATCATGGGCTCCCGTAGCAAGGTAATGATCCATGAGGTGGGCTCCTCAAGGATCCTGCCCAATATGGTACTCTGGAGTCTTATACTCCTCCCGAGTCTGGTGCTCCTTTCAAGCCTAGTACTTGGTTGGGACCCTTCCTCTCTTTGTAACTCACACTTCCTCCAGCAACTGCTTCCGGTAACTGAAAGTCAATATTTTGCTTAGATCTACATTCTGGATAACTGATACAACCTTCTTTGGCAATTTCGTACGATCATCCTTGCAGAGTTGCAAAAATATGAAAACTCAAAGCTGGAGAAGGAAATGATCTCGCCAAAATGTCAAATGCCTCCTCTCTCCTCTGCGCAACTGCTGACTGGCTCTACGCACTCCCTACTGGAGTAAGTAGACCCGCTCTCGACTACTGCTACTTTGCAGTGAGAAACGAATTCCTTGGCTCAGAATTCTCCGAGGAAGATATTCCCTCAGTGTCATGCGACCCATTGGCTGCCATCTCCGTCGTCAACTGTTGAATTGCTTCCTCTTTCTCCCCCTCGCGCAACACTAGGCAGGTTTACACACTCCTCTTGGAGCTCGTAGATTTGCTGCCCTGATCTGCTACTTAGATCCTAAAAAAATGTTGAATTCCTCGGCTAGGAACTCACTGAGGAAGAATTCCCTGCTATGTGCTCTTTTCTTTTTTCTAACGCTTTTTTGCCCGGCAACTACCGACAAACAAACTCCATCCCTCTGGATCTGCGTGAAGGCTTTGCGCAACTCCCTCTGCCTCGATAAAATCTCGAACTAGAAGTCCTACCTCTCGGTCGACTCACTCAGAGAGAGATAACCTCAAGACTTCAACTCTCCTAGCTAGATCTGTGCAATCCCTCCAGGGTTCTGATCTACTGCTGCTGCAACAATTTGGCCTTCACTTCAGATTCATATTTGCTCTTCTTGTTTCACATCAAACCCTCTGATACCATGTGAAAATGCCTATATCTGACAATCTAAGGAATCCTACTGCAACAACTGGTGTACTTCTCCTATTAAGTAAATTGCATTTACATAATTAATTCAGATCTGAATTATTGAAGTTACTACTGAAGCAACCTACACTGAATAAATATGATTATGAAACAAGGAAACTGAGCAAGAAATCAATCACACATAGGACAATTATTTTTGGACAAGAAAGTCCCCAGAAAAACCCAATGCGGGAAAACCGGTGCAACAGATCTGAGGGTTTTATTATTAAGCAATAGCAATGTCGAAATACATCTCTGAATACCCCTAGGGTTATTTAGTTACAAAGAGAAATACTGGCAGAAGAATTTGTGAGGATTTACCTCACTTAATCATCGAGTTCCTGGCTGATCTGGATGAAGAAAAACCTACCTCGGGGAGGCACTGCGCTGCTTCTGCGCAATCTCAGTGGTGTTTCTACACAGTCCCAGCGCTGGACCTTCCAGCCTTTGCGTCACCCCCTTCCAGGCTTAGCGTTCAGCCTCAACCAAGTCGTTTTGCATCTGTGGACCTTGAGGAATAGCCTCCCGGAGCACTTTTTGGATCTCGGCCTCCGAAATTGATCTATAAGAAAAATTTCAGAAACCCTCCTCTGCCTCTGCGCTGCTTTTGCGTGAGCCTTACGCAGTCTCTGCATTAGCCCTCCTTCTTTCAGCGTTGGCTTGGTTAGATCACCTCTGCCACTCTCTGACTGATGCCCCACCGGCTGAGAAAATCTCCTCCTCTCCAGATGCAATCTTTGCCCCTCACTGCTTAGATCTCTGGCTCGAATTTCTCAGCAAACCCAACCCCAGAAATTTTGAACTTTATATTAATTCGGCGTGTCTTTCCAAATGACCCTCAAGCCTTTCTTTATAGTCTTCTCGTTGAGACATCAACGATCGAGATTAGATCTCTAATCAATGACTAAGATTATAACATGACTTGATCTTTGTTTTCTAGATCGTTCTCTGTTGTTTTATTAATACCCTTTAATTATTTAATTTCCCTAAGTTTAGACTTAGGGTCCCCATTAAAATAATTAATTATTTTAATAAAACATTAACTGAGTGGAATTTTCACAAACGGTTTCTGGGTTCTTTGGAATACCAGTGTCTAAGCCTCTCCACAAAATTTGAGACTTAGAGCACTTTCTGATGCTACAAAAACTAACAGCTGAAACTTGGCCAACACATGCATAATTGCCAGCATTTCTTTGTCATAAATGGAGTAAGAGCGCTCATAATCCTGGAGCTTCCTACTCTCAAAAGCAATCAGATAATGACTATGTGTTATAAAAACCATAATTCATTCCCCAGAAGCATCACATTCCAATACGAATGGTTGGGAGAAGTCCGACAAGGTTAGAACTTGGCATGAACTCATGACTTCCTTCATTTGCTCAAATGTCTCTTGTGCTGTCTTTGTCCATACAAAGGCTCCCCTTTTTGTCAAGTCAGTAAGAGGTGCTGCCAACTGTGAATTTCCCTTAACAAATCTTTTATAATAAGTACAAATACCCAAGAAGCTCCTTAATTCTGTTACATTTTTGGGAGTGGGCCAGTTGAGAATGGCTTCAATTTTCTCTTGGTGCACTTTGATGCCTTGGCCCTCGATGATGTGACCCAAATATAACATTTTTGTCATGCCAAACTCACATTTGGAGATTTTGGCATAAAATTTTTGTGCCTCTAGTATTCCTAAGACCTTGTCTAGGTGTTGTAGATGTTATTCCCATGTTCGACTGAAGATCAAGATGTCATCGAAGAAGACCAACACAAATTTGCGTAGCTGCTTCTTGAACACATGGTTCATACATGACTGAAATGTCGCCGGGGCGTTGGTCAATCCAAAGGGCCTCACTAGGAACTCATAGTGGCATCTGAAAGCTGTCTTTGGAATGTCCTAATCACAGAGTCTGATCTGGTGATAACCCGAGCATAGGTCAATCTTTGAGAAGTACTTGGCTCCCTTCAACTCATCGATCCTTCAGATAGGATATCGATTTTTAATGATCTTCTTATTTAGTGCCTGATAGTCTATACACATCCTTATGGACCCATCCTTCTTCTTGACCAAAACCACAGATTAAACAAAAGGGCTTGAGCTTGGTTGAATGTGTCCTAATGCCAACAACTCCTGGATTGCCTTCTCTATCTCATCCTTATATGCTTTGGGATGTTGGTAAGGGGTAGTGATGACAACTTGGACCCCTCCCTCTAGTTCAATGACGTGCTCAAATCCCCTATCTAGTGGTTGCCGTGGGGGTATATCTCCAAAACCTTATGGTGTTTTTGCAACAATGCCACGATGTCAGGGGGATACTCATGTTGTTTTGTTGGTTTCTTCTCCATGATTCAACACTCCATTGCCCATACAATATCTCCATGTCGAAGATTTACCTCCATCTTGTTGGATGTCACAATCTTGGGTGGATATGCATGCATTCCTCTCAACATCACCTTCTTCCCATCTAGACCTGTAAATGCAAATTCCAAGTCTTGATAGTTTACTGTATGAGTCCCGATTGAATATTCCCATTGGACCCCTAATACTACATGAGATTCTGAACAATCCACAACAAAAAATTTATCTGTAACCATGTAGTTTCCCATTGTTAGACTCATGTCAGGGACTATTTTAGTGCATGGCATGCGGTTCTGCTCCTTCTTCCCCATAATCGAAAATGTAAATCCTCCAAATTCTTCAGTTGTCAGTCCTCTTCTAGCTACAAATTCTGCATCAATGAAGTTGCGAGAGGTCCCACCATCAATCAACATAGTCACTTTTTGTCCTTGTATGGTGCCCATGACCTGAAAAGTGTGATATCTTAAGACCCCTGTAAGAGAAGCAATAATCCATTCCTGGATGTCCTCCTGTATTGCCCCCCTACCTTGTGATTCACCCTGATTCGGCTCTGGCTGCTCTTCCTCATCTTCACTCTCAGAAAATACTTCAACATAGTGGGCTTTTCCTTTAGTGCACCGATGTCTTGGTGCCCAAGGTTCCTAACAAGAGAAGCATAGCCTTCTCCTCTTGAGATATATCCTGGTTTCATGATCCAACTTGCCCTTCCCAAACGACTCTCGTTGTTGTTGCTTGACTTCCTTTCCCTTTTGAGGAATAGTTAGTTTGGGTAGGAATATAGTCTTGGGTACTGCATCTTCCCAAACAACCCCTGTTGTTGCTGCTTGACTTCTTTTCCCTTTTGAGGAATAGTTAGTTTGGGTAGGAATTTAGTCTTGGGCACTGCATCTTGCATATCCCTTGCTCGGCTAATTGCGTCTTGCAAGGTTACGGGTTGGTAGGCTCTAACCCAACCACGCAGGGGTTCTGACAACCCTTCTATGAACAACATGACCAATCGAGCCATTGAGAGGTTGGTGACAATTACTGCAAGCCTTTGGAATTCCGTGATATATGATTCAATGCTTCCTGTCTGTTGGAGTCGAGTTAGCTCCCAGAAGTACATCTCAAGGTCCTTCCTATCAAATCTTTCTATCAATCTCTGCATGAATTATGTATAAGAGATTATGTTTGCATGCCCTAGAGTGATCATGCCATGTTGCCACCATTTGTGTGCTTCTCCATCAAGATGAAGTGTGGCATATTTAACGACATCCTTTCATGCATGGGATTGAGCTAGAAATATGTATCCAACTTCTGCACTCACGATCGTGCATAACACTTTGTTGATCCATCAAAGTAAGGAAGAGTTACCTTTCCCACGACCTTCTGCAGATCCATGTTTGATTGGGCTCCCATATTTGGTTATTTTCCTTTGTTGTTTGCTCCTCATGAAGTAATATTCATTGATGGTTAAGGTTGCTTTCACATTGGGAGGCAATGTGTCGTATTCAATCATCCAATCTGTAATTGTCTCTGCAATTGGTGAAAGAGAGTCTTGCTCCCTGGAGGGATCATCTAAGAATGGAGGCATGGTTGGTAGGTTGAAAGTGCTGCTCCAAATGTTGGCATGTCCATGTGATGGATTGCTGCTCTGAATGTTGACATGTTCATGTGATGGACCGTCCCCTCCTGAATGAGAGCCACCTTCCCCAGTTGAAAGGGCTGCCCCAAATGTTGGCATGTTCATGTGATGGATTGCTGCTCTGAATGTTGACATGTTCATGTGATTGAACGTCTCCTCCTGAATGAGTGTCACCTTCCCCATTATTGCTTTGCAAATTAGGTTAGTCACCTTCCCCATTATTGCTTTGCAAATTAGGTTGTCTGATCTGCAATTTGAGAAGTTGAGAAGTTCCACAATTGTGTCTTGAGTGGCGGCGATCCTTTGTAATGCATCTTCAAGTTTAGTACTTTCGTGATCACCCATTGGTTCTTCTTCTTCTGACTCTCCCAGGTTCGCCTTTCTCCCTTTCCAATTGATCACAATCCCCTTTTGCTTTGATTTTCTTGGCATCCCACAACTTTCCAAGATTGTGGCTCTGATACCACTGTAATAAACTTAAAAAAATAAATAAAGATGCTTCCAACACACCACTGTAATAAATTTCATATAAAAATCTTTTCAACATAATATATGCACATGAGATATCACGAACATTGTAAATTAATTCCCATAGTTCCATTGCCAATCTTAAATGCCAATATTCATACTCCAAATAAACTCCATATAGTTTATTAATGCGTTGGGCACAATTATCAAAGAGGGCGTTTTTATAGCAGTTTGACCCACAACTATTCAACTTCACCGATCACACATTGGATGCTTCGAGGGTTCAATTTCACTGATCACACTGAAGCTTCGAAATCGTTTCACAATCACATCAGCTATCGCCCTCATCCACTCCCTCTCCCACTCAGAGAATATGTGATAGGGAGCTATGCTATAGGCTTGGAGAAAAAAAACGTTCATTGCTCGGCCCTCTCTTTGCGTACCTCGTCAACCCAACCAACGCTCAACTTCTTCATGTGCTCAGGGAGTGGTTGTGGTAGCGCTCAGGCTACATGCTAAACAGATCTGAGGGCGTTTGACTCCCTTTTGCGCGTTTTGGTGGTGCTGAGGAAGTCTCCCATTAAGCTCAAGACCTTCCAGTAGCTTGACCGGTGCAACTCACGGCTCCTCTGTGCTGCTAATGCTCCTCAGTCACGACTTGATGCACCCTACGATCCACAAAATTCAACCCACGATTTGTAACAATTTCGTCGATCTATACAGCCTTCGATACATAACACTCGACACCTTGAGATTAGTCTCTTACCTCTTCCTTCGATCTCGACACTGGCAGATTTGATTAGCAATACCAAGATGCCCATGTCAACCCCTTCAGTGAGCGTGGATCCTCACCTGGAAATGAGAAAATACTGAGTCATCTAGGGTGATTTCTAGAACCACCGAATGTGAATTTGCTAACTAGGGTGAGGCATAACCCCAACCGAAGTAAGTTTGAAGGATCTCCCCTGAAAATCCTTCCTCCTTGAAGACTCGCTTGAGCTCTCAAAATACTAGTGAAGATAAGACCAAATTCCATGCCTTGCTCTTTATCCTCCTCCTCCTTTTAAAGCTGGGTTGCTCGGAAGAAACTATGGGCAATTACTTGGGGCAAAAACCAAAACCATGGGCTCTAGGCCGCTTATTTATTTATTATTATTATTATTATTTAGTCCAACTGGGTCAATTGGTTGGGGATATTACAATTTCTTTTTAGATTTTTGTTATGCATTATGTATTTCCAAACAATTTATTGGATACAAATGTTTTATTTATTTTTTTATTTTTTTTAAAGTTTCCTTGATGCTTTTGCAGAGATATCCAAATAGAAAAGGATAAGCAACTTTTAAAAGGAAGATAACAATCACATGTTTTATCCAAGTTTCTGCAGTGGCCTAAGCCTTGAACTAGGCTCATGAATGAGCCTCATCACAATTATCATAAGCCTGGAGAGTGTTAATTTTTGACATGAAGATTTCATTAAAATTTCCATGTTGGTGTTTGAGTTGCAAATTTGGTGTTTTGAATACATTGTTGCCCATAATTTCATCATAATGGGGACCAGTCTGATCCTCTCTTATGCCTAATGGCTCCCTTTGAGCTAGTGGAAGTGCAGTTGGTTATACCAGAGGCAGTTCCAATTGTTATGAGCAATGTACCGGAATATACCAGAGGCAGTTCCGATTGTTATGAGCAATGTACCGGAATACAATGGATCCCCAAATTCTGTTCCAATTGTTATGAGCAATGTATCAGAATATAATGGATCCCCAAATTCTGCCCCGTGCACTTGCTTTGTCAAATGAATCTCATTATCTTCTTCTCGATCCACTTGGAAAAATGATCTTTTTCAACCTTTTCAATTTCAACAAGGATGAATTTATAATCCTAATTACTTACTACCATATTCTTGCATAACGTTTTCAATGATGCTAACAAGGTTGTTGTCGTTGGATCCTTTGCAAGGCTTAAGGTGTGTAGCACATTTCTTAGTGGTTTCGAGCTCATTTCGTACCCCATTTCTGTCCTCATCACAGTTTTGAGGGATTTGCTTACTTTGTGGCCCACCATTATGATTGGAATTTGCCCTTTCAACCTTAGAAATCTGTTATGTTTTACTTCATCAACATTGTTATGAACATTCTTCACCCATGTTATAGGCTGCCTTCTCTCAACCTTTTCTATAATCTCAAGGTCTTTGCTTTTAATGTGTGTAAAATCAACAACCTGCAAAATGTTTGATACCACTTGCTAAGGATGGTCATCCTATTCATTATGATCTGGCTACCATAAATTGGCCAAGGAGTCTTGTCATACTGGTTATTCTATTGGTGGTTACATTTGAGATTATTAGGGTCATCACATATTCTATCCAACATCAAGTTGTATGCGGTGTTCTTAGAGGTAGCAAATAAAATTTCCCTATAAAAGAAATCTTCTTCTAGACTTGTGGTGCTCCCATTGATTATGAAAATTGCAGAACTATTATTAACATCATCCTCACACACCTAAAAATTAGTTATATCCTCAGTATCACCAAAATTTTGTGTAGCAATATCACTGCAGGATGCAGGTTTGTCCACATTTAGGCCATGATTAATGCACGTTCCTTTACATCTAGCACTCTCATCAATTGGTTCCTTGTTATTTTCTGCCCAAGGAAACTGACAAAAGGATGTGCCTTCACAAGGACGCTTAGCCCACAAACTAGTATTTTACAATGAACTTCAATATCTTTATCACTACAAGGGTAATCATTAAAGAATACAAAGAAAGGATGGGCATTTCCTCTCTTTCTGAGGATGGTACCTGGGATGAACACTAGATTCTTTAGGGCACAAAGCTAGGTCAACAACAGGGCTTCAATCCCTTGCGACAATATACTTGCTTGTCAGAATTGAACTTGGGTAGGGAGGATAACAAGTCCTCTCAACCACGAGTCAAACCCTATTGACCAATTTCATGTTATTTCTATTGTTGATCTTTTGTAGCTCTCATGCCACCTTTAGCCACTTTTATAGCGAAATGTGTTTATGCCCTTGAGGTTTCAAAAATGCTATCAACTTATTTCGTTATGCTAGAATTGTTTGTAGACTTTAGGGCTTTTATAGCATAGGCTAGTTTTGCATATATGCGGTTTTTTGACATTATTGTACCTAGTAGTCCCATTGACCTATTTATGTTCCTTTGTTAGACATTGATCTTCTCTTATTTTTTCTTATTTGCTAGCAACCATTCTTATTTCTTCCAAATCTGCTAGTTTTGCATATATGCGTTTTTTTGACATTATTGTACTTTGTATTCCCATTGACCTATTTATGTTTCTTTGTTAGACATTGATCTTCTCTTATTTGCTAACAACCATTCTTATTTCTTCCAAATCTACTAGTTTTGCATATATGAGTTTTTTTGACATTAATTGTACCTAGTATTCCCATTGACCTATTTATGTTCCTTTGTTAGACATTGATCTTATCTTAATTTTTCTTATTTGCTAGCAACCATTCTTATTTCTTCCAAATCCATTTTTTTTTTTATCTTGTCTAGTCTCTCCATAGATGCATTATCTCATGACAATTAGCACAGCTAAGTGAAATGCTGCATTTATCCATCTTTCCATGAAACTTCCATGTGAAGATGACATTTTCAGCCATATAGGTTGCACATACATTTGTTCCTTTCAAGGATCAAACCTTGATTTTCACTTCTTAAAGTAGAGTAAGGATGGTTCTAATACCGCCTTCTCCCTAATGTGTTTTTTTGCACATTCCCTAGAATGTAGCTCAAATGAAAGCCAAACTGGAATGAGGAAATGAAACATTAGAGTATGCCAAAATATTCCATTTCAAGCTCTCTCTATCCATTCATGCAATGTTCAAACTTTTTCCCCATGAATTTTTGTACTAGGGATTTTTACATTTACGAAGTGATTCTTTCCATACTAGATTTGTTTGTAGACTTCTAAGGGCTATTATAACATAGGCTAGTTTTACATATATGTAGTTTTTTTTGACATTATTGTACCTAGTAATCCCATCTCCCTATTTATGTTTCTTTATTAGACATTGATTTTATCTTATTCTTTCTTATTTGCTAGCAACCATTATTATTTTGTCCAAATCCATACTGTGTTCTATCTAGTCTCGTCTCTCTATAGATGCATTATCTCATGACAATTAGCACACCTAAGTGAAATGTTGTAGTTATCAAGCTTTCCAGGAAAATTCCACGTGAAGATGACATTTTCAGCCATATAGGTTGCATATACATTGGTTCCTTTCAAGGATCAAACTTTGATCTTCACTTCTTAGAGTAAGGGTACTTGCTAATACAACCTTTTCCCTAGTGTGGTTTTTTTACACTTGCCCTAGAATGAAGCTCAAATGAAAGCCAAATTCGAATGAGGAAATGAAATATTAGAGTATACCATAATATTCCCTAATGTGGTTTTTTTACACATGCCCTAGAATGAAGCTCAAATGAAAGCCAAATTCGAATGAGGAAATGAAATATTAGAGTATACCATAGTATTCCATTTCAAGCTCTGTCTATCCATGCATGCAATGTTCAAACCTTTTCCCCATGATTTTTACATTTACAAAGTGGTTCTTTCCATTCACATGTCCTCTCTATATACTAGTCTCACATTTTCCTTTATGGTTTTGATGCATGCATGCAATGTTCAAACTTTTTCCTCATGATTTTTACATTTACGAAGTGGTTCTTTCCATTCACATGTCCTCTCCATATACTAGTCTCACATTTTCCTTTATGGTTTTGATGCATTTCTTCTTACATTTTCCACGTGAAGATGACATTTTCAAACTTTGATCTTCACTTCTTAGAGTAAGGGTACTTCCTAATACAACTATTTCCATAATGTGGTTTTTTTACACATGCCCTTGAATGAAGCTCAAATGAAAGCCAAATTTGAATGAGGAAATGAAATATTAGAGTATACCATAATATTCCATTTCAAGCTCTGTCTATCCATGCATGCAATGTTCAAATTTTTTCCCCATGAATTGCCCTATTAGAGATTTTTACATTTACGAAGTGGTTCTTTCCATTCACATGTCCTCTCCATATACTAGTCTCACATTTTCCTTTTTGGTTTGGATGCATTTCTTCTACATTTTCTCCTCAGAAATTTTAGTTTTGCTTGGTTTTCCTCCACGTTCTCTTATCTCCATGCTAAAAGCCTTATATCCTTTCTAAAATTCTAAAGGTTCCTCCCTAGTGTTGAGGATGGACTTGAGAGAGACATATTTCCCCTCCTCTATACAGTGCACTAGTTATTCCTCACTTGCATCCTCCTTTTTTGATAGTATATTACCTTCTATGTTATTATTTTTCATCAGATTTTTGGTGTCTTTTAATGATTTCTCATAAGATTTTTTGGCTTTGTTTTTGTAGATTTTAGTGGGTGAGGAAATTAGTGCAGACTCAAACAACTTGGTCGATGTAAATTTCATAAGTGAAGGCTAAATATAAGGTATGTATGGTTAATTCATCTCATTTTATGTTATATATTTAAATAATGCATGTTTTTTTTTTTTTTTTTTAAATTTAGAGGCAATGGAAGGTGGACGAGCATTGTTGGATATCTTTGTGTAGGAGGGAAAAAAATGTAAGTTCTCTTATTGCACAACCAATGTAATCCCCCCATTTCAAATACAATGGTGCTATTCCCTCACTTTTGCATAAGGTTTTTGGTTGCTGTTGAACTTCTCTTATAGTATATTATAGTCTCTTTAATATTTATCATAAGAATTTTGGCATCTTTTAAACATTTCTCATAATATTTTTCATAATAAATATATATATATATATATATATATATATATTTCTTTCGTTTCTTGTTAGATTCAAGGTTTGGAGGAATCAAGGTAGGTCCTAGCACCCATAAGTGGGATGTGGAGGATCAGTGATGAACCTACTAACATGTTTGTGTGAGAGAGATCATAGCAAAGTGTAGTTTCTTGTTAGATTCAATGTTTGGAGGAATCAAGGTAGGTCCTAGCACCCATAAGTGGATGTGGAGGATCAGTGATGAATCTACTAAAATGTTTGTGTGAGAGAGATCATAGCAAATTGTAGAGGCAGAGGAAGAGTTGAGTTCGTTTGGTGCAAATTCCATGTCATGATCAATTGTGACAACCTCCTTCTTTCAAATACAATGCCTCTCTTTCCTCGTTATGTAGTTAGTGCTTATGATTTTTGATGTTTCTATAAGATGTATTTACTTTTGCATATGATTACTTATAGGATTTTTGGTCTCTGTATAAAATTTCTCGGATAATGTGGCCTTTGTTCCATTTTTCTTTTAAGAAAGCGTATTTAATATTTTTCATAAGATTTTCTGGTCTCTTTTTAATACTTTAATTTGTGCTATGTAGGGTGTTCTTTGTTGGACCATGAATGCTTTTTGGGTTGCAAAGTATTAGTGCTTATGATTTTTGATGTTTCTATAAGATGTATTTACTTTTGCATATGGTTACTTATAGGATTTTTGGTCTCTGTATAAAATTTCTCGGATAATGTGGCCTTTGTTCCATTTTTCTTTTAAGAAAGTGTATTTAATATTTTTCATAAGATTTTCTGGTCTCTTTTTAATACTTTAATTTGTGCTCTGTAGGGTGTTCTTTGTTGGACCATGAATGCTTTTTGGGTTGCAAAGTAGAATTTGTCTTTATTATCTCTCTCTATTAGTTCCCTTTTGTTCTTTCTCTGTTTTTTTTGCTATTGTTGTTTGTATCTCTCATTATTACTGAGATTGTTTTTTTTTAAACATGTGTGAGCACGACTAATTTTGTTTAAAGTCAGATGTGATGTAGTGTAGGTAAAGGAAATGGGGAGTTATTAATGAAACTCTTGAAATATCTGTGTGAAAGAGACATGGACTAGTGCAATAGAGGCAGAGGTAGATGGTGAGTTCCTATTTGGTGTAATACCCATGTATGCTATGCTACGAAACTTCTCTCATTTCAAATAAAAATTTCTCCTCCCTTAGCTATTTAGGGTTTGTAATTTTGGTCTTTTGAATAAAATATACTTAATTATATATAATATTTTTGTTCTTTGTTTAATATTTTTTATTATCTATTTAATACTTTGATGAAATTTTTGGTGTCTTTTAAAGATTTCTCATGAGATATTTTCATCTTTATTTAGTATTTTAGGGTTTGATTTTTGTTTGGTTTAGTGAATGGGAGATAAATGTAGGTCCTAATGGTCTAAGGTCTTTCATGAGATTTTTGGTGTCCTTTTAAGTTTTCTCATAAAATATTTTGATCTTTTATTTAATATTTTATGCTTTGATTTTTGTTTGGTTTAGTGGGTGAAGATTCCATAAGTGTTCTATACATGGAATCTATGGTTTGGTGTATTTATGGTTCCATACATGTGTTTGTTTAAATTAGAGGAATCTTACATAATTGATCGTTTGTTTGTTTGAGTGCAATTCAATGTAGGTGAAGGAATGCAGAGGATCACTAATGAAATTACTGGAATATCTTAATAAGAGAGACATTATAGTGGAGCGCAGGGACAAAGGTGGAGGTGAGTTTTCTTTTGGTGCAAAATCGATTCATAATCTACAACATTCAATGTAGGTGAAGGAATGCAGAGGATCACTAATGAAATTACTGGAATATCTTAATAAGAGAGACATTATAGTGGAGCGCAGGGACAAAGGTGGAGGTGAGTTTTCTTTTGGTGCAAAATCCATTCATAATCTACAACATTCTCTTCTCGTTCCAAACGATTTAGTTCTTTTCCCTCTGTTAGCGCTCGAATCTACCTTAGGCTGAAATAAGGTAAAACTCAAGGCAACATCAAACCAAGCTCAACCTCGTAGCTAGCCCTACGAGGACAGGAGAGGGCTCTCTCCGGGTCTATCTCGGCAAAAGGTCTTCCAAGGGGTTGAGATGACTTATAATGAATATTGATTTTAGGCTAGTAAATAGATAGGAAGGTTTGATTTAAATTTTTTAAGTTTTCGTTGGAAAAATGGGAAAAACAATTATGGGCTCGGGGATGAGGCCAGATCTTTGCAGAATTCGAGTTGGGGCAAGGTAGGCAGTAGTCTTGATGCTTTTTTGATTGTGTATACGGATGGATCAGAATGACAAGGAGCTGAAGAGGGCAAGGGAGAACAAGGATCCTCTCCAAACTGGCGAAAACATATAAAACTAAACAAATTCAAAGGCAGAGCACTGGAATCAATGGATTCTACCTCATTTACTCATTCATTTAGTTTCAGAAGCAAAAGAAGGGAATGGCATACATTAAACATTAAAGAACTTACAAATAACTGAGAGAACACACCATCAAAACTGAAAGCCACAAGAATCCCAACAGGTGCTGCAAAACCTCTGATCTTTCCTTAGCCAAAATGCAAAAAATATGTACAATAGTGTGCCAAACTTTTCCCAAGAGTCCAACCCTGAAAGTGTCTCAGAAAATACAATAAATAGACAAATCTAACCCCTTCCCATGCCTCTAGGGGTCGAGCTCAAGCTTCTAGGAGAATTTTGAACCAATTCTAAACAAAGAGCTAAAATCTAGGCAGCCAAACAACTTGCCTCTATAAGCTAGGAAACTGATCCATTCACTTGATTTTCACTTTTTTGTGAATGAATCATCTAGAACAAGTAAATAAGTGCCAAAGTTACATCATGTACATCAAATTACATCAAGAAAAACCAAAAATTACATCAAGAGGTGAAACTAGTCACAATTGGCCGAATTCCTGAGCTGGAAGGTGAAAATTTGGTCAAAATCCTCTATGCGCCGCGCGCCAAAGCTCTATTCGTCGCGCTACTTTCAGCCTGTTTTTGGGGCACTTTCCAGAGTCCAAATTGAGCTCATGATAGCTCGTTGGAAAGCCCTGGATGTTGGCTATCCAACCCAAGTGGAATTTTTCAATTTGGAGCTCATTGGCCCCTCCAAAACTTCATTCTCTCATAAGTACTTCCTGCTGGTGCAAAAGGTGGCAGAAAGGTGGTTTTCATGGTGTTTTTGGCCCTTTTGATAATCCAGAACTTGATGAAAAGCTTCAGCCATTTCTGAGCACGCATAACTTACCATGAAAAATCCAAAAATACAAAGTTTTCCTCCAGAAGATGTACCAATCATAAGCGCGCGTCGGGACGCGCTACGCGTTGGGCCGAAAAAACTTGTTTTGTGACCAAAATTTTCAAAAATGACAAAAACTTCTCCAAATTTGCTGAAATTCGGAGCGAAGATCCCCTATCATGCCTCATGCTTTTCCAACGAAGCCTCGGCCAAGATCCGGAGTGGATCAGGCCTCTTTCGCCGTTTCAGTGCTCTGCTCAACCTTCTTTTCAGGATTTTCATTTTTGCTCTGCAAACGTGCATGCGGGCCCAATAATGACCTTTCATATGACGGAGCATGTCTTTGTCTCTATTGGCCTTTGGCAACAACTTCTCCAGATGAATGTTAACATGCATGAGTTTGGTCTCTGGCTCAATTGGTGTCATATCACCAGGTCTCTTCCGGGCCAATTGTCGATCTTCACGGATTCGTCGCAGCTCTACAAGTGTGTGCTGATCCTCCAACTGTTTGTTCCGCTGCTCCAGGTACTTTATCACCCACTGTGCTCTCTGCAAATTTTCTGTCAAAGTACCAATCTCAGCTCTCTGCTCCTGGATGACCTCCCTCAGTTTCGAGCTAGGAGAGCTCGCATCAACATCGATGAGTACAAAATCAGTGTCTCGGCCTCCTGAAGGGCCCTCATCGTGCATAGGCCTCTTGCCTCTGTCCTGAACCTATAGCTGTGCTGATGTCGAAGGCGAGACCCCTTCCACCCCGGGTGGAGATAGTACTCACGCTGCTGATGAAGTCAACGAGACCCCTTCCACCTCGGGTGGAGATAGTACTCGTCGTGTAGCTGCAAATAAGGCTCTGTGACCTCGCTGATATGTCACATACACTGGAGCACTGATATGCTCGGTCTCAGGAATATCAAACTGGTGTGAAGGCTCTCCCTCATCATGAACTACCTCGGGAGGCGGCTGTGGCGCTGCAAAGAAGTCACGGGAGATGAACTCATCCCATGCGATGCCCTGTTGTGCGAGCTGATGTACCACCATGATTTTGATCAGCGCGTAATGATATATACTGTTATGCTGATGTGCTGGGGTCTTCTTCTGTACAAGAAATGTCATCCGCTCTATGTTACGGTACATGAAGTATGGAATTCTCATCATACGTACCCTCGTGAAATGCATCAACAAATGGATATGGTACGCATAGAGGTGCGAGAATCTGCCCTTGCAACTGAAATATCGAATGATCAGTCTCATCAATGGTGCATACTCATCCTTCAGAAATCGAAATGGAAATACCCTACTCAGCTGCCTCATATATCCAGGTCTGATATATGGCTCATAATAGGATTTCTCTAGCTGCTGTCGTTTGTTCCATTCCTCTCCTATGTTTGGTATCCCGGTGGCCTGAGCAATGGTCTCTAGTGACAAAATGAAGTTTACTCCAGCAAGGTTTACACGGCCATCATGCAAATGTAAAACAAATAGGCGAGCTAACTCATGATGATGCTGAGTTTGGGAAATCATCTCACAATAATGGAAACATGACTGACGCTGAAAACAATCCATTGCAAGCGGGCAAGCTTGCAATTGAACCAAAGAAGTAGGTTCCTCCCTGACATGCCTGCCACTTTTGCCACTTTTGTGAGACCTCCTTGGCACATTAACCTCTGCTGTGGAATCACTGTCATACCCCTGCTCATAAACTGAATCCGTCTCTGACATGGCGCTGAAATCAAGATGTTTGACAAATATATGTTGATATGGTAATGATGAAAACAAGAATTCAGTGTATGCTCTAATCCCAAATGTGTCACATATGTATCAAGGTGCTATAGGAAAACCACAATGATAAAAGTACTGTCAAGTGAGTTTGAATGGGAAAACAGCCACTGCTTGGCTACATGGGGATTTGACAAGTGAATAGGAATGAGTGTAATGTTGGGGGAAATAGTTATTAGGAACAAAAGTGAAAATGAAATGGCAACATATCTATGAGGCAAATGAAATCAAGGACAAAGAAATAGCCCTTGTAGTGTTTGACAATTAGGCTTTGTCAATGGAGGATGTGGGATAGTGAATAGGAATGTGCTATAAAAGAAATGATAAACAGTGAGACAATGATATGGTAATAACAAGACAACATTTAACAACAGGCAGAGAGACCCCGAGGGCCGGTGCATGGCCAAGCAGTGACACCAATGACAGTAGATGGCAAGAGCATATATGTCAATAACATAAGATTTGAAACACCAACAATATCACCAACACTTCTTTCAAAACCCCATGGAGCAATTTTGGATGTGGACATAGGGTTAACTTTTGCACCATTCAAACATTTGTTTTCTACGCCTTTAAACCACCACAGCATATCCAAAAATCATTGAGCAGGCGTGGATAACTTACTTGAAGGTGAAAATATGATTTGAATTTGTAAAATCACTGACTACTGATGAGTCTGGAGCTGGAGAGCTCAACGCGCCGCGTTGGCTTGGTGCGCCGCGCACATGTTAATTTACACTGCCAATGTTTGCTCAGTGCGCGCCGCGCCTGATTTGTATGCACCGCGCGCACTGTCAACACACTGTCTCGGCTTCAAAACAAAAAAATTCGTCCTTCAACCCTTCAATTCGATCTCTGCTTTGAAAATTTGTGAATGTAACTTGGTTCAAATGGTTTATGTAGCCTTTGAAATATCTTGGAAAAGATGGGTTTAATTTTTAGTTCTTTGAAAACCCACTTTGTAATGTTTCTCATTTGGCACTTTATCATTTAATGAAACTCTGTCCTTTGGCTTTTTCACTGAATTTCTGAGTTTGAACTAATGAAATGATTTGATTTTTTTGCAGGGACGTTGGCGTTTGGACTCCGGCAAAGATCAGAGGCTGCATTGAAATTTTTTATGGTCGAAAAAATACATGATTATTACAAAGAATGAATTTGACAATTTCTTGTTCAAAACAGAGTTTTGAACAAAAAATGTCCTCAGATGTGTTTGATGATGAAAATTTGAATTAAGAACCTTTTCGAAACCATCCTCATGGCCTGCGGGCATTTATTAAATACATCAAAAGACTGAACCCTAGACTCTAAAACTAAAAGACTCTTGTTGACGAAAATAATCATTTATGACCATGAATGACGTGACCTGAACTTCAATGATTTTTGAGGAGTTTTAATTAGCCCAGCAAGTACAAGCATGAGGGAATACAAGACGACAAAACCCTCTCGTCAGTCAATGGCATGCCCCTAGCGAAATGCAATTAAATGAAGTGAGCGAGACACCTAAAAATGATATGCAAAAAGCGAAATGATCTCTGACGGAGGACTGTAAGGACCGACTCTAACATTGGCTCCAATGGGGATGGTGGCTCCAATGAGATGCCAAGAACGGCAGATCTCTGGAAGAGTTAGACAGTGCCTTCATCCATTGGGCGATGGAGTCATTATTTCAACAGATAAGCACAAGACCTTGGACACATTTATTGACTGAAAACTTGACTGAAACCTGATTAAAACCGACTCAACTTTAAAACTGAAATGACTGATAGAACTAACTTGACAAACTTCAAACCAACTAACCTCCTTTTTCAGAATTATAGCCTTCGCTTCGGGCCCCAGACCGAAGAAAAGAGATTAGTACACACTTGCGATGAAACAAAAATAGAACGATATATACAATGACAATGAAATCAGCAGAAAATACTCAGAAATGGTATCGCTTGAGCAGCTGACCATTGATCGGCCCTCCAGGACAATCATCCCCGTTCATTTCCTTGAGAAGAAAGGTGTTCTGACCACGATACGCTGCAATCTTAAAAGGACCCTTCCAAAGGTTTTCAAATTTGTCGTGCTTGCCTTTTTCCTCATTCCGAGCATCCCACTTCAGGACCACCTCATCCAATTGAAACTTATCTGCTTTCGCCTTCCTGTCATAAATCTTTTTAATGCGCTCCTGCAACTTGAATGTATTTTGAAAGACCTCCTCCCGTGTCTGCTGTAAATGAATCATCTGATTTATCCTTCGCTGCATGGGATCTTCCTCACTACCAGCTTCCTGAAGCAATTTGACTACCGGGACAACAAGAGAAGTGGGAAACACTGTGTCTACTCCATACACCAACTCAAAGGGAGACATACCGATGGATTTTTTCTGACTTACCCTATTAGCCCAAAGTGCATTCACTAATTTCTTGTGCCAACCTTTCTTATTGATTTCCAGCTATTTCTTAATGATATTTACCAAAGACTTATTTGAAGATTCCGCCAAGCCATTTCCTTGCGGATGGTAGGCAGTCGAATGTCCCAAGCTGATGTTATACTTATTGCAAAATTCAACCATCCTTTTTGACTTGAAGGCCGCTGCATTATCTGTGATGATCTTACTAGGACAACCAAAACGTGACAGAATGTTATTTTCAAGAAAAGAAATAATTACCACATCCGTAGCCTGTCGGGTGGGAATTGCCTCGATCCACTTCGTGAAGTAATCCGTTGCTGTCAATATCCATCTATGCTGTCCTGAAGATGCCGAATGGATTTCCCCAATGAAATCCAACCCCCACTGCTGAAATGGTGCACTGACTTCAATTGGTTTAAGAGGCAAAGGCTGTAATTTCTGTTTCCCTTCGAAAATTTGACATTCGTGACAACTCTTAACAACCTTATAGACATCAGAAAATAAAGTAGGCCAATAGTATCCCGCTCTCAGAATCTTATTCGCTGTGGTTTTCCAAAATAGATGGCCCCCGCAGTCTCCTCTATGAAAGTCCTCCAAAACTCTTTTGGCTTCTTCCTCTACCAAACAATTCAATAACATTCCACCAGGATCTTTCCAATATAATGCAGAATTCAATATGCAAAACTTTGCAGCCCTCAACTTCAAGGTTCTACTCTTATTTCTAGGCATCCCGGGTGGTGGAGACAAATTCTAAAGTACATATAAAATGTCAGCATACCAAGGGGAAGAAACAAAAATATCAAATACCTGAAATGATGCACTTTCCTCATCCTCATCAGACATAGAAGCGATCAAATTTATGTCTAAAGCATGCAGATTTGTTTCAGCCATGAGCTTGGCTAGTCCTTGTCCTTTGATCAGCTTGGTCGGTTTAATCTCCACATCATATTCTAACAACGCAGCGATCCACTTACCCCGTCTTCCTTCCGGATCTGCTTGTACCAAAACATCTTTGATAGCTGCGTTAGGAACATAAGCTATAATGTGGGAATGTAGTATATACACACGAAAATCTTTCAAAGCCTTCACAAGAGCAAGTGCTTGTTTCTCAATAATGTTGTATTTCAAAGCTCCGTCCCTTATAATCCGACTGAAAAAAGCAATGGGCTTCTCAACTCCATCTCTTTTCTGCATTAAAACAGCTGCCAAAGTGTGCTCAGAGGCAAACGAAAACAAAATGAAGTCCTGTGTGTAATCCGGGCTGATTAAAATGGGCGCTGAAGAAAGAGCCAACTTTACCAAATTGAATGATTTCATCTCTTCTTTTGTCCACTTCACCTGACTGTCCTTTTTCAGCATGTTTGTGATCTCTCTAAGATGCTCAACAAGATTTGGAATGAAACGACGCAGAAAATTCATTTTACCATTAAAGGACTGTATTTCTTTCTTGTTCCGGGGCTGTTCAATTTGCTGGATTGCTTCAACACGTGCAGGGTCAACACGAATGCCGTCTTTCGATATGATGTGGCCAAGAAGTTTGCCTTCATCTATGGCAAACAAGCTCTTTTTCGGATTCAGCGAAATGCCATATTTTCTGCACTTTTGGAAGACAACTTTCAAGTGATACAAATGTTCTTCATCAGAATTTGAAAACACCGTCAAATCATCAAGGTAAACAACCAAAAATACATCTTTCTCATTGGCGAAAACCATGTCCATTGCACGCTGAAAAGTGGCACCTGCATTTTTCAAACCAAACGGCATCTTGGCATAATGAAACGTTCCCCATGGAGTGGTGAACGCGGTTTTGTCACGATCGTCCTCATGCACTAAAATTTGATTATATCCTGAATAGCCGTCGAGTAGTGACATCCTTGATGCTCCAACTACTCGCTGCAGTATATGGTCCATTTTTGGCAGCGGATAATTGTCCTTCAATGACACTTTATTCAAATTTCTGAAATCAATACACAAACGGATCTCACCTGTCTTTTTCCTCACGGGCACCAAATTGGAAATCCAATCAGAAAATCTGATAGGTACAATGATTCCTGACTTATACAACCTGTTTACCTCCTTCTCAATCGATGGTAGCAGTTTCGGATTGATTCTCCTCAACTTCTGACGGAAAGGCTTCTGATTTGGTTTAATAGGGATAGTATGCTAAATGATATTAGTGTCATATGTTTTTAAATATGAGTAATCCCAAGAGAAAGCATCAGCAAATGAAGACAACAATCTCACATATTCAGCTCTTACCTCCGGTGACAATGACTTGGATAACTTTACCATCTTGGGGTTTTCAGCTGTCCCAATATTTACTTCTTCAACACCTTTTTCAGTCGGCCTCAATGTCGGTTTGCGGGCTACATCATCTTGATCAAAGAGTTCCTCTAAAGGAATCAATCCTTTAGGAATGATGTTATCTTTAAGCTGCAACACTTCCATTTGATTTATTTGCATATCATCATTACCATCATCATGTTCTGTATCTATGGAGGTATCTTTAAACTTACCCTTGTTTTGCAGGAAATCATTAATCTCCTCATCATCCTGAAAAACTTGCCAACATCTCTGATTATCCGGAACGGTAGGGCGGTGCTTCACATGGATCTCGAACTTATTGCTGGAATTCATTGGGATTTTTAAATTGCTTGTTGTCTTAGCAAGTCCATCAGCAACACCATTTTGTATGCGAGGCACACACGTCAAGGTATAATCTGAAAATAACTTCAAAATGTCTAAAACTGCATTACGGTAAGCCCTCATGCGAGGATGCTTGGCTTGAAACTCACCCTTTACCTGTTTTATCACCAATTCGGAATCACCATAGACTGCAATTCTTTTTGTGTTCAGCTTTCTTAGAATCTTTAGGCCAGCAATCAGAGCCTCATACTCGGCCTCATTGTTAGAACAATCAAATGCTAGTTTGTAGGAACATACTCGCACATTGCTCGAGACCTTATTCAGAGCGGAAAATGGACTGCGTATCCAAACACCAATTCCAGCACCATCACTACCCACTACGCCATCAAAATCCATGGTCTAAATACCATCTTCATCATCCTCTAAGTGCTGAAATTGCGCCAGCTCTGTTTTTTCTGTTTGCTGCCCATCGTCTTTAGCTGATTGCTCAACAGTAGCTTGCTTTTCTCATCTTTCTTTCTGCAGAACTTCTATGAAATTCTCGGTAATCTCTGGTATATCTTCTGCTTGAACTAACTGACTATCTATATCATTAAAACTATCAGCAAACAAAACAAAAGACTCTAAGTCGGTATGTACATAATTTACAGGATGATTGATTGGTTTCTCCTTGCTTGTTATCATGTATTTCATCTTCTGCTCTCGATATAGCTTTCTCATTTGGCCAAAGACAGGGATTGTTGCATAGGAGAAATCCAACTGTAGTGTACCTTTCAACTTTGCTCCCCAAGATCTAGAAAGGAGCATCCCAAATCGAGGAGGAATGTCCGCCACAACCACGTCCATCAAGACATTCTTCACAGGAATCTGATCTAAACTTACAACCAAATCTTTGATGAGTCCGATACATCTCACTTGGCTGGAATCAAATGAGTACAAATCATGGTACTTCCTTGTAATGTCTAAACCCAACTTTTCCATGATCGCTTTTGGCATAAGATTGTGCGAAGCACCGGAATCGAACATGGCATTATGCAATACATATTCATGCAACCTCAAATTGATATAAAAGGGAGGAACATCACTGTCAGGGGACTCACCATCTAAAGCAGGCCCAAATATCAATTCAGGCTGATCATCTTCAATATTCACCGTGTCAAACATTGGATCAAAATTCAGAATTTTAGAGACTTGACCTCTATAACTGTTGTTCTTCATAATTTCTGTCAAAGGAATAGATACCTTCAATTTAGAAATTTCATTCTCTAAACTAAAAGCTGAAACCCTTTCAACCTCTTTGACTGGAACTTCTTTCCTTTCAGCCTTATCCTTCATTATGCTCGGCTGATTTGACTTTTCTGCTGATGATGATTTGTTAG
This sequence comes from Pinus albicaulis, assembly GCA_034641835.2. Classification (NCBI taxonomy): domain Eukaryota; kingdom Viridiplantae; phylum Streptophyta; class Pinopsida; order Pinales; family Pinaceae; genus Pinus; species Pinus albicaulis. The sequence continues at coordinate 1,243,408,105 of CM076582.1, forward strand.
CCGAGGGATCAATCATCTATTTTCCTTTCTTCTGTGGTATAGGTGAATCCATCTTCGGTGCTGAATCCTCTTTTCTCTTCTGAATTGGGTTTATGGGAACATCTCTGCTTCTCAATGAGTATTGCTTCTGCTGAGCGGACAAAGCATTCATATACCCTCTTTGGTATTCATCTGATTCTTCCTCCAGAGCTACATCATTTGCTAAAATAAAATCCTCATCCTTCTGTGCAGCTGAACTTTCTGCATACTCTTCATCTTCAGTGATGTAAATGGGCAGATCATCGGGAGTAAAGAAGTGGTTTTGCTCCCCTACTATATCATCGTCATCGTCTGAATCTTGACTCACAAAATTCTGCAGAAGAGGTGTTTTAACTTGCTGCTGGGCTGCCGGCTCTTGTACTATCTGTTCACACTGCTTAATTCTGAACTGTGGCTCTTGCTGGCCACGGTAGTTGGGATTTCGAATCTGCGGTTCTGGCTTATCAAGCGTCATTCTTTTGAACATTTTTTCCATCTCACGAAGCAAGTGCTGTTCTGATGTAGATGTGGAAGCTTCTTCTTTTATGGTCACTCTCTTCTCTGCTTTCAACCTGGCTCTCTTATCATTTAGATTTTCCTCAACACTAATAGCAATCTTCTGCATATCTTCCAAGGTAGGCGGATCTCTGTCTCGTAATGAATAAGCCATCTCTGGATCGAAACCATCCAGGAATTTAAGGAGAGATGACTTTCTAGATGGTCTTAAGTCGTCTGGAATTGCATTATACACTGTATTGAATCTGATAATATAATCTTGAACGGACTCACCAGGATTACGCTTGATGCTAGTATACTCGTAAGTAATTTGCAGCGGATCTTTCTTCATCTCCCACCGATCTAGGAATTGTGTCTGAAGCTCTTGTAATGTATTGATACTTTCGGGTTGTAAAGCTCTGAACCATTTACGAACCTCACCTCCAAAAGTCTGGGCGAACAATCTCATGGACACATTCTCTTCATCTATTTCATGCAGGTCCAAGAAATCTGTCATTCTAACAATGTGCTGCTGGGCGGACACACTCTGTGGAGTGCCATCAAATATTGGAATCTTACTCTGATAATCAGCGGGCATAGGATCCAAATTTGCAGGTAAAACAAGAGGTGTGAATCTAGCAGCCATGGCTCTTGGCGGATTTATAATCTGCTGTCTTGGAGAAACAGGTGGAATGGGAGTAGTAGATGAACGAGGTGTATGCAGTGGAGATGGAGAGGAACTACTGCTGATTGCTGATCAGAGATCTCAGGTTGTATGGGAATGGTAGGGATAAAGGGAGGTTCAGTGGGAATCCGTGAACTAGATGCAATTTCAGATGGCCCAAGAGTTTGTGAAGCAGATTCAATGAATTCAGGAATGTTGGTTGCCACAATGGAGTTTTGAAGATTAAGAATATAATTATCGATAGATCTATTTGCTTGTTCAACTTCTAGATACTTGATGAACTCAGGATTGATGATGGTAGAACCAGTAGCACTTTCGGATTTGGTTTCAAACAATGATAACTCGAACTGATCGTCAAACTCAATATCTTCAATGTATTCAAAAACAGTGGGGTATGAGTGAGATTTGACCAAAGGAATGATGGGAGCTTCTCGACGGAAAATTCTTGTGATTAGGTTGGGGTTTTCATATACTGGAGGCGGATTTGGATCAGGATTTGATCTAGTATGCTTTTTTGAAGCCAGTGTATTGATCTATTCAAAAAAAAAAAAACCAAAGGACACAACCGATTATTTTCAGCCTATCGACTTCTAGACTCAATCATCCAAAAGTCTAGAACGAACAAGTGTACTGGGGTAATTTGCAAATCAAGTGCTGCATTCACAAGCTAAACCGGAGATCGACTGAAGCAGCGTTTATCTACTTCCGCTTATGCATAGCAAAAGCGTTTCGAAAGCTACCTGGCGTGACTTCAGACTCCGTCTATAACTCATGAAATGAACACACCAACAAGCAAACCATTGAGATTTTCCCCAGTATGGTCGCCACTATGTTAGCGCTCGAATCTACCTTAGGCTGAAATAAGGTAAAACTCAAGGCAACATCAAACCAAGCTCAGCCTCGTAGCTAGCCCTACGAGGACAGGAGAGGGCTCTCTCCGGGTCTATCTCGGCAAAAGGTCTTCCAAGGGGTTGAGATGACTTATAATGAATATTGATTTTAGGCTAGTAAATAGATAGGAAAGTTTGATTTAAATTTTTTGGGTTTTCGTTGGAAAAATGGGAAAAACAATTATGGGCTCGGGGACGAGGCCAAATCTTTGCAGAATTCGAGTTGGGGCAAGGTAGGCAATAGTCTTGATGCTTTTTTGATTGTGTATACGGATGGATCAGAATGACAAGGAGCTGAAGAGGGCAAGGGAGAACAAGGATCCTCTCCAAACTGGCGAAAACATATAAAACTAAACAAATTCAAAGGCAAAGCACTGGAATCAATGGATTCTACCTCATTTACTCATTCATTTAGTTTCGGAAGCAAAAGAAGGCATACATTAAACATTAAAGAACTTACAAATAACTGAGAGAACACACCATCAAAACTGAAAGCCACAAGAATCCCAACAGGTGCTGCAAAACCTCTGATCTTTCCTTAGCCAAAATGTAGAAAATATGTACAATAGTGTGCCAAACTTTCCCAAGAGTCCAACCCTGAAAGTGTCTCAGAAAATACAATAAATAGACAAGTCTAACCCCTTCCCATGCCTCTAGGGGTCAATCTCATGCTTCTAGGAGCATTTTTAACCAATTCTAAACAAAGAGCTAAAATCTAGGCAGCCAAACAACTTGCCTCTATAAGCTAGGAAACTGATCCATTCACTTGATTTTCACTTTTTTGTGAATGAATCATCTAGAACAAGTAAATAAGTGCCAAAGTTACATCATGTACATCAAATTACATCAATAAAAACCAAAAATTACATCAAGAGGTGAAACTAGTCACAACTGGCCGAATTCCTGAGCTGGAAGGTGAAAATTTGGTCAAAATCCTCTATGCGCCGCGCGCCAAAGCTCTATGCGTCGCGCTACTTTCAGCCTATTTTTGGGGCACTTCCCGGAGTCCAAATTGAGCTCATGATAGCTCGTTGGAAAGCCCTGGATGTTGGCTATCCAACCCAAGTGGAATTTTTCAATTTCGAGCTCATTTGCCCCTCCAAAACTTCATTCTCCCAGAAGTACTTCCTGCTGGTGCAAAAGGTGGCAGAAAGGTGGTTTTCATGGTGTTTTTGGCCCTTTTGATAATCCAGAACTTGATGAAAAGCTTCGGCCATTTCTGAGCACGCATAACTTACCATGAAAAATCCAAAAATACAAAGTTTTCCTCCAGAAGATGTCCCAACCATAAACGCGCGTCGGGACGCGCTACGCGTTGGGCGGAAAAAACCTGTTTTGTGACCAAAATTTTCAAAAATGAAAAAAACTTCTCCAAATTTGTTGAAATTCGGAGCGAAGATCCCCTATCATGCCTCATGCTCTGCCAACGAAGCCTCGGCCAAGATCCGGAGTGGATCAGGCCTCTTTCGCCGTTTCAGTGCTCTGCTCAACCTTCTTTTCAGGATCTTCATTTTTGCTCTGCAAACGTGCATGCGGGCCTAATAATGACCTTTCATATGACGGAGCATGTCTTTGTCTCTATTGGCCTTTGGCAACAACTTCTCCAGATGAATGTTAACATGCATGAGTTTGGTCTCTCGCTCAATTGGTGTCATATCACCAGGTCTCTTCCGGGCCAATTGTCGATCTTCACGGATTTGCCGCAGCTCTACAAGTGTGTGCTGATCCTCCAACTGTTTGTTCCGCTGCTCCAGGTACTTTATCACCCACTGTGCTCTCTGAAAATTTTCTGTCAAAGTACCAATCTCAGAGCTCTGCTCCTGGATGACCTGCCTCAGTTTTGAGCTAGGAGAGCTCGCATCAACATCGATGAGTACAAAATCAGTGTCTCGGCCTCTTGAAGGGCCCTCATCGTGCATAGGCCTCTTGCCTCTGTCCTGAACCTGTACCTGTGCTGATGTCGAAGGCGAGACCCCTTCCACCCCAGGTGGAGATAGTACTCACGCTACTGATGAAGTCAACGAGACCCCTTCCACCTCGGGTGGAGATAGTACTCGTCGTGTAGCTGCAAATAAGGCTCTGTGACCTCGCTGATATGTCACATACACTGGAGCACTGATATCCTCGGTCTCAGGAATATCAAACTGGTGTGAAGGCTCTCCCTCATCATGAACTACCTCGGGAGGCGGCTGTGGCGCTGCAAAGAAGTCACGGGAGATGAACTCATCCCATGCGATGCCCTGTTGTGTGAGCTGATGTACCACCATGATTTTGATCAGCGCGTAATGATATATACTGTTATGCTGCTGTGCTGGGGTCTTCTTTTGTACAAGAAATGCCATCCGCTCTATGTTACGGTACATGAAATATGGAATGCTCATCATACGTACCCTCGTGAAATGCATCAACAAACGGATATGGTACGCATAGAGGCGCGAGAATCTGCCCTCGCAACTGAAATATCGAATGATCAGTCTCATCAATGGTGCATACTCATCCTTCAGAAATCGGAATGGAAATACCCTGCTCAGCTGCCTCATATATCCAGGTCTGATATATGGCTCATAATAGGATTTCTCTAGCTGCTGTTGTTTGTTCCATTCCTCTCCTATGTTTGGTATCCCGATGGCCTGAGCAATGGTCTCTGGTGACAAAATGAAGTTTACTCCGGCAAGGTTTACATGGCCATAATGCAAATGTAGAACAAATAGGCGAGCTAACTCATGATGATGCTGAGTTTGGGAAATCATCTCACAATAATGGAAACATGACTGACGCTGAAAACAATCCATTGCAAGCGGGCAAGCCTGCAATTGAACCAAAGAAGTAGGTTCCTCCCTGACATGCCTGCCACTTTTGCCACTTTTGTGAGACCTCCTTGGCACATTAACCTCTGCTGTGGAATCACTATCATACCCCTGCTCATAAACTGAATCCGTCTCTGACATGATGCTGAAATCAAGATGTTTGACAAATATATGCTGATATGGTAATGATGAAAACAAGAATTCAGTGTATGCTCTAATCCCAAATGTGTCACATATGTATCAAGGTGCTATAGGAAAACCACAATGATAAAAGTACTGTCAAGTGAGTTTGAATGGGAAAAAAACCACTGTTTGAGTGCATGGGGATTTGACAAGTGAATAGGAATGAGTGTAGTGATGGGGGGAATAGTTATTAGGAACAAAAGTGAAAATGAAATGGCAACATATATATGAGGCAAATGAAATCAAGGACAAAGAAATAGTCCTTGCAGTGTCTGACAATTAGGCTTTGTCAATGGAGGGATGTGGGATAGTGAATATGGGACTGTGCTATAACAGAAATGATAAGCAGTGACACAATGATATGGTAATAACAGTGACAACAATGATGGAATAGGAGAGAGACCCTGAGGCTGTGGTGTATAATAAGCAGTGACACCAATGACAGTAGATGGAAAGAGCATATATGTCAATAACATAAGATTTGAAACACCAACAATATCACCAACACTTCTTTCAAAACCCTATGGAGCAATTTTTGATGTGGACATAGGGTTAACTTTTGCACCATTCAAACATTTGTTTTCTCTGCCTTTAAACCACCACAGCATATCCAAAAATCATTGAGCAGGCGTGGATAACTTACTTGAAGGCGAAAAGATGATTTGAATTTGAAAAATCACTGACTGCTGATGAGTTTGGAGCTGGAGAGCTCAACGCGCCGCGCGCAAACCCAACGCGCCGTGTTGGCCTGGTGCGTCGCGTGCATGTTAATTTACACTGCCAATGTTTGCTCAGTGCGCCGCGCGCACTCTATGCGCCGCGCGCACTGTCAACACACTGTCTCGGCTTCAAAACAAAAAATTTCGTCCTTCAACCCTTCAATTCGATCTCTGCTTTGAAAATTTGTGAATGTAACTTGGTTCAAATGGTTTATGTAGCCTTTGAAATATCTTGGAAAAGATGGGTTTAATTTTTAGTTCTTCGAAAACCCACTTTGTAATGTTTCTCATTTGGCACTTTATCATTTAATGAAACTCTGTCCTTTGGCTTTTTCACTGAATTTCTGAGTTTGAACTAATGAAATGATTTGATTTTTTTGCAGGGACGTTGGTGTTTGGACTCCGGCAAAGATTAGAGGCTGCATTGAATTTTTTTATGGTCGAAAAAATACATGATTATTACAAAGAATGAATTTGACAATTTCTTGTTCAAAACAGAGTTTTGAACAAAAAATGTCCTCAGATGTGTTTGATGATGAAAATTTGAATTAAGAACCTTTTCGAAACCATCCTCATGGCCTGCGGGCATTTATTAAATACATCAAAAGACTGAACCCTAGACTCTAAAACTAAAAGACTCTTGTTGACGAAAATAATCATTTATGACCATGAATGACGTGACCTGAACTTCGATGATTTTTGAGGAGTTTTAATTAGCCCAGCAGGTACAAGCATGAGGGAATACAAGACGACAAAACCCTCTCGTCAGTCAATGGCATGCCCCTAGCGAAATGCAATGAAATGAAGTGAGCGAGACACCTAAAAATGATATGCAAAAAGCGAAATGATCTCTGACGGAGGACTGTAAGGACCGACTCTAACACCCTCCTTGCCTATTAAGGGTTTATGATTTTCGGTGTTTGAATAAGATGTAACTTTGGGTGCATAAGGTTATTCATAAGATATTTAGTTTTTGTTTAAGATTTTAGTTGTCACAATATTCTGTGTATTTAATATTTTAAACAATATTTTGTAGTTTATATTTAATACTTATATATTTTCCGATGTGCAGGGTTCCCGTGGTTGGCGATAAACACTTTTTGGGGTTGTAAAGCAAGTTCTTGTTTGTCTTTTTATGTTTTTTCTTGTTATTTTTGTTTTTTTCTTGTAATTGTTGGTCAACACTTTTTGGGGTTGTAAAGCAAGTTTTTTTTTGTGTTTTTATGTTTTTTCTTGTTATTTTCGTTTTTTTTCTTGTAATCGCTGGTCTTATTTTTTACTATTGTTGTTGTTTTTATTTTATTTTATTTTTATTGTTTTGTCTCTATCTTTGACTTTATGAGCATGGCCATGCGAATTTGTGGTTTAGTATTTTGTTTTTCTTCTGTCTTTTGATTGATTGATTTATTTATTTCATTCAATGAGTGGAGAAATCATCAAAGACCTTAACAACCCTTAACAACCTACGCCCTTAACAACCTACGGTGTGGGTTTAGAGCTAATGTGGATTCCACAAGTGTAGTGGGCAAAGGTGAAGGAGGTATGTAATTGGAGAATTTACACCTTTATGGCAAAGGTGAAAGAGGTATGTATAAGGGGAATTTTCTTGTTTGTTATTTCATAATTATATGGTTTCATGCCCATTTTAATTTAACTCATTTGTTGCTTCATCATTATATCATATGTGTTTGTTGAAATTTAGATGCACTACGAAGCAAGAAAGGTGAATGGTGAATGAACACTGATGAAACTATTCAATATCCCCTTAACAACCCACGGTGTGGGTTTAGGGCTAATGTGGAGTCCACAAGTGTAGTGGGCAAAGGTGAAGGAGGTATGTAATTGGAGAATTTACACCTTTATGGAAAAGGTGAAAGAGGTATGTATAAGGGGAGTTTACTTGTTTTTACTCCATAATTATATGGTTTCATGCCCATTTTAATTTAACTCATTTGTTGCTTCATCATTATATCATATGTGTTTGTTGAAATTTAGATGCACTACGAAGCAAGAAAGGTGAATGGTGAATGAGCACTAACGAAACTATTCAATATAGTTTTGTGAGAAATACATTGAGCACTATAGCAAAAGTATAAGCAAATGTAGAGGATGAGTTATCTTTTGGTGAAAGATTCATGTATCTTCTACTATAGATTCAATGGAGTTCTCCCCCCTCTTTACCAATTTGGGGTTTATAATTTTTGGTAGCATATAAGATGTACTTCTATTTAAATTAGATGCACCTTACATTATTTGGGTCCTGGGATTCTCATATTTGCTGAATGTAGTGCAAATGCAGGTAAAGGAAGATGAACAAGCAAGGTGGAGAAGCAATGTTGAAACTTTTGAAATTTTTTGTGGAGACTTGGAGTAGTGTAGCAGAGTGCAAAGGTAGAGTGTGAGTTCTCTCTTGGCTCTGGTATGCATATCTTGAATCTTCTTATCTTCACTGTAATGATTTTCCTCCCTCCTTTATTTAGGGTTTATGATTTTTGGTCATTAAATAAAATGTACTTTTGCATAATATTACTGATTAAGATTTCCCATACATCTTGGCTTATGATTACGATTTCTCATACTATCTTTCATTGTTTGTTTGATATTTATTATAATATTTTTGTTGTTTTGTCTTAAATTTTTTTGGTCATACTATCTTTCAATGTTTGTTTGATATTTATTATAATATTTTTGTTGTTTGTCTTAAATTTTTTTGGTCGTCATTTAATATTTTATGGCTCGACTTTTGTTGGATTTAGGAAGTGGGGATATAGAGGTGGGTGCTAGGGATGGTGCAGATTACATAGGTGCATTTGGTGAAAAGGGGAAGACTAAGTAAGAGGATAGGAATTATGATTTTTCATTTATGCATAGTTCCATCTATGTCTAAATTTTAGACTTCTTAATGTGCAAAGGTAGAGATTAGTTCTCTTTTGGTGCAAATGTTCATACATGATTTGCTATTACCTGTTTACCTATATATGATCCTTCCTCACCTATTTATGGTTTATGATTTTTAATCTTTACATAAGATGTACTTTTTAGTATGTAAGATTGCTCATAATATTTTCCTCACCTATTTAGGGTTTATGATTTTTAATGTTTGCATAAGATGTACTTTTTAGTATGTAAGATTGCTCATAATATTTTTGGTCATTCTTTGATATTACTCATGAAAAATTTCAATTTTTATTTCATATATCTTACAACATTTTATGGGTATTTCATATTATTGTATAGTATTTAATTCAATGCAATACAATGCAGATAGTCGAATATGGAGGATCATTAATGAAACCACTGAAATATCTTTATGAGAGAGATTGTAGTAAAGTGCAAAGGTAGAGGTAAAGGTAAATGAACGTTCGTTTTGGGTGCAAAATCCGTGTATAATTTGCTATGAAATTCTTCTATGAAATAAGAATACTAACTAAACTACTAAAATTTCCTTGTGAGGGAGAGATTGCAATAGTGTGCAAAGGTAGAGGTGAGTTCTATTTTGGTACAAATGTCTATATATGATTTGCTATTACTTATTTACCTATAATATGATCCTTCCTCCTTAGCTGTTTAGGGTTTATGATTTTTCGTTTATGTATAGTTCCATCTATGTTTATTTAAATCATAGACATCTTTATTTATTTTTCATTTATCTTGTTACTTACATAATGTAATTTACCTATAATATGATCCTTCCTCCTTACCTAATTAGGGTTTATGATTTTTCGTTTATGTATAGTTCCATCTATGTTTATTTAAATTATAGACATCTTATTTATTTTTCATTTATCTTGTTACTTACATAATGTAATGCAGGTAGTGTAACGTACATTATTACTAACTAAACTACTAAAATGTCCTTGTGAGGGAGAGATTGCAATAGTGTGCAAAGATAAAGGTGAGTTCTCTTTTGGTGCAAATGTTCATATATGATTTGCTATTACCTATTTACTTATATATGATCCTTCTTCACCTATTCAGGGTTTATGATTTTTAATGTTTACATAAGATGTACTTTTTAGTATGTAAGATTGCTCATAATAATTTTGGTCATTCTTTGATATTACTCATGAAATTTTTCAATCATTATTTCATATATCTTACAACATTTTATGGGTAGTTCATATTACTGCATAATATTTAATTCAATGCAATACAATGCAGATAGTGGAATATGGAGGATCATTAATGACAATGCAGATAGTGGAATATGGAGGATCATTAATGAAACCACTGAAATATCTTTATGAGAGAGAGATTGTAGGAAAATGCAAAGGTAGAGGTAAAGGTAAATGAACGTTCTTTTTGGGTGCAAAATCCGTGTATAATTTGCTATGAAATTCTTCTATGAAATAATTTTATGTGTATTTAATATTTCTCATAATATGTTTTTGGTGTACAGGTGTTCTTGGTTGGCCATTGATGCATTTTGGGGTTGCAGGTCAAAGTATTAATTTATTATTTCTCTTAACTTGTGTTTTTTTTAGTTAGTTTTGTTGTTTTTTTGCTATTGTTGGTTTCTTTTTTTTTGCTATTGTTGTGTTATTCAACTTATACGAATTTTATTTTTTTGCATTTATGAACATGGCCATGCTAACTGGTGGCTTGATATATATATTTTTTCTTATGTACCCTCACCTATTTTTCTTACTTCTATTATTTTTTCTTGGGTGGGTGAGGAGATTAAATAGGTATTTACAACCCATTATGTGGGTTTTGATTGTAGTGGGCAAAAGCGATGGAGGTATGTATTGAGTAATTTGCTTGATATATATATTTTTTCTTATGTACCCTCGTCTATTTTTCTTGGGTGGGTGAGGAAATTAAATAGGTCTTTACAACCCATTATGTGGGTTTTGATTGTTGTCGGCAAAAGCGATGGAGGTATGTATTGAGTAATTTACTTGTTCGTTACAGTTCCATGTTTTTTTAATTTAAGTCATTTGTTTCTTCATAATTATATTATGTATTCATTTAAATTTAAATGAAATGTAGATTAAGGAAGGTGGAGGAGGATTGATCTAAATATATTTTATGTAAGAGATGTGGAATACTATAGCAAAGGTACATGCAATGGCTTTGTGGGTGAAAAAACTTCTGGCATAGAGGGTGAGTTCCTTTTTTTTTTCATTTTTCCATTGTTATTTCTTATTTTTTTTCATTTGTGAGCATCACATGCTAATTTGTTTTTCTTTGAAGTCCTCTATTTAATAACATCGGTTTGCCTTTTTTTACTTATTTAGTGTTGAGCGTTACTCATCGGATCTATGGTAAGATTTCTCATAATATCATTTAATAGTTTTCATAAGACTACTAGTTTCTCTTCAGATTTTATGATATGTTTAATGTTTTTTGTTTTTGTTGGGTAAGATGTGAAATAAAGGCACGTCCCAGTGTTGGTGTAGATTCCATAGGTGCATTAGGTGAAGGCAAAGGCTAAGGATTAAAAGGTATATATGATTCCATGCCTGCTTATTTAAATTGGATACATCTTATATTTTTTGTGAATTATTCATTTACTGAGTGCATTGCATTGCATATAAGATAAGGGAAGGTGGAGAAGCATTATTGAAACTATTGTTAGTTGAGTGCACCACAATGTAGATAAAAGGATGAGGAGACACATTGATGAACCTTTTGAAATATCTTTGTGTGGGAGAGACATGGGAAAATTTAGAAAAGCGCAGAGGCATAAAACAACAGGTAAGTTATCTTTTGGTTTTGTTATGTGTTTCTCTTTGTTTCAATTATGATGGTTCTCCTCCCTCCTAACTTATTTAGGGTATACAATTTTTGGTTTTCATAATATGAATTTTTACATAAATTTACTGATAAATTTGTGATTTCTCACACTACATTCAATATTTGTAATGCAAATTTTGTTTCCATTTTTAAGATTTTGGATGTATTTTATGGATTCAATGTTAGTGTAGCATGCTTTGTTTGTATTTATGCAACTTTCTTTATGATATTTAAATCTGGTTTTCAAGAGTGCTATGAATAACGAAAATTGGTGGTACTCATATCTGGCTTTCAAGAGTGCTATGAATAACAAAAATAGGTGGTACTCATGGTAACGAAAATTGGTGGTACTCATATATGGTTTTCAAGAGTGCTATGAATAACAGAAATGGGTGGTACTCATGGTAGAGCAGGTTCTTTGCTTTCCACTTTGGCCTTTGCTTTTATTGCGCAACATCCATTCAAATATCTTGTTTCATGAAATTTTGTGAATATTGGGTGAGTGTTCCGGTATATTATTCTTGTTCTTCAATATTTTATGCCTTTTGGATTGCATGCATCTCTGGATTTTCAACAAATTAGAAAATTGCTTTATGTGTTACAAGGATTACAACACTCTTGCCTCTAGAGCAAGCCTTAACATATTGCTGTTGGAGCTCTCTTTATTGTTGCTAAGTTTTGAAGGTCAAACTGCTATTAGATGGAGAGAGGCCTTGGTGGAAGGATATTGATGCGACTCCTCACCAGTTTGAGGGTTAGCTTATCTACTTTGATAGAATCTGGTGTTTTTGTAGATTGTTTAGATTTATAATGCGCTCAAACATTGCACAATGTCATCATATATAAATATGTTTTTTGATTGATCATACACAAAAATTGTTGTTAGGCGAGATATATTTGGAAGTGGGAGATTGACTATTTTCTATGACTTCTCAATTTGTGACATGCAGGCATCTGCCCACTACAATTGCATAATTTCTGTGCGGATGTTATAATTCAAATGTTGTTGGATCTATATGAAAAAACCAAGTCAACATCCATTTCAAATGACATCAACTCTCGTCAAGGTGTGGATAATAAATTAAAGTCTTCATGTTATACATGTTTGCTTGAGTGAAAAAACCATATCAAAAGCAATTATTGCTGTAAACATTCACCATTTATTTGTTAGAACTATGTTCTTCACATCAGCCTGAGTTTGATGATCTTGCATCACCCTGAGTTTGATGATCTTGCAGGTTAAACACCAAATATAAGTCCATTTAATTACAAGGCTGCAAGTGCTACTATGCTTGGGCATGTAAATCAAGGTTTATCAATTTCAAAGTTTGTTACAAATTGATCAAGAAAGAGCACATGTGAAACAATAAAGAATTCAACTACTAGGATTGAGCTAACATCAATGGTAGGTTCAGGTAAAAAGAGTAACATGGATATACAAGAGAATTTTGTCAATACAAATTTTGGTCTTATTTGTGTTCATTTAAAGTAGAGGCACCTTAATTTATTTGTTGTGTGCAATGCAATGTATGGAAAGTAGCATGGAAGATAATTGATGAATCTATTGAAATATCTCTGTGAGAAGGACTATATCATAGTGAAGAGGGTAGTGGTAGAGGTGGGTTCTCTTTTGGTAAAAAATCCATGCTATCTGATATGGAATCCTCATGTTGGTCTTTCTTTATATTTCTCATAAGATATTTGGTGTGTATTTAATATTTTTGATAAAACTTCATGGTCTCTATTTAATTCTCTTCTAGTTTTTAATGTGCAAGAAGTCTTTGATTGGCCATGGCGCCTTTAACATTTTTCGAGATTGTAGTGAAGAACTTTTGTCTACTATTTCTTTTTATTTTGTTTTTGTTATTTTCATTTCCTTTTTTTTTTTTTTTTTTTTAAATTTTTGTTTCTATTTTTTGCTATTGTTTGTTGTTCCTTGTTTTTTTTACAACAACAACTGTTATTTATTTATTTATTTATTTTAATGTTTTTGAGCATGGCCATGTGAAATTGTAGTTTGGTGTCTTTTTTTTCATGTTTGTTTTATTTTTTTATTTTTATACTAACTTTGTTTATGGTTTTTTTTTGGATTCTATGAGTGGGGAAATTAAGGCAAGACGTAGTAACACATTGTGGGTTGAGCATTGATGAAGATTCAACAAATGTAATGGGCAAAAATGGAGGTATGTATGAGGGAATTAACTAGTTTGTTGCTGCATAATTTAATGGTTCTAATTTGTTTTAATTGAACTCTTTTGCTAGTTATATGATGTGTGTTTATGTAAGAAAAACTTGCTTCTAATTGAGTAGATATGGATGAAAAAAAAACAAAGTTTCAATCAAAGTTATGACCATATTAGTTTTCTTCTATAATTGGGAGGGGTAATAAGCACTTTGTGATATTTATTAGTTTTCTTCTATAATTGGGAGGGGTACTAAGCACTTTGTGCTATTGGAGGGTGCAGTTTTATTATGTGTGTTTCAATCTTAACATTTATATTAAAACATGACACATTTGGTCTTTCAGCTAGATAATATCTACAACGTTCTAACCATATTAGTTTTCTTCTATTATTGGGAGGGGTACTAAGCACTTTGTGGTTTTATTATGTGTGTTTCAATCTTAACCTTTTTATTAAAACATGACACATTTGGCCTTTCAACTAGATAATATCTACAACGTTTTGACCATATTAGTTTTCTTCTATTATTGGGAGGGGTACTAAGCACTTTGTGCTATTGGGGGGTGTGGTTTTCTTATGTGTGTATTTAAATCTCAACATTTTTATTAAAACATGACATATTTGTCCTTTCAGCCAGATAATATCTACAACTTTCTATATGGTTTCTATATGGTTGTTTTAATATATTAAAACATGACACATTTGTCCTTTCAGCTAGATAATATCTACAATTTTTTGACCATATTAGTTTTCTTCTATTATTGGGAGGGGTACTAAGCACTTTGTGCTGTTGGAGGGTGTGGTTTTCTTATGTGTGTATTTAAATATCAACATTCTTATCAAAACATGACACATTTGTCCTTTCAGTTAGATAATATTTACAACTTTCTATATTGTTGCTTTATGTTTTTATGAAGGATCCAAAGCATCATGGACTTCTTCCATCATCATAAAGGAATGAAAGTTTGACAAGAACTTACCACAATTAAATAATATAATGAACATAAATAATTTGGCCTCTAGAACTCTAGGAAAGAGTGCATGCAACTTTGGTATGTGTAGATTTTATGGAGGGGGTATGACTTCCCAACAACTCCCTTTAGTCCTTATCTTTCATGCATTTTTCTGCCATTTCTTCAATAAAATTTAGGCTCGTTGGGCCTATTTGTTTACTAACCTATCTCCAATATTGAGACGAAGCTTAATCAACTTTCATTGGCCTTAATTCCACACAATAACTTGTTTTGAAACCAAGCCTCATAAAACCTAGGAACATTGACTAGTTAAAACCAAATACGGTCTCTAACTAGACAAAAAGGAGATGAAAGTGAGCCTCAAAAGAAGCAAATACATTAGAAGATCAAAGCCATGGCATTCTCTTCATTCTTAACACTTTCTTTATTTTGGCACTTCTATGATTTTTCCATCTTGCCACTTCACATAATAGTGTGACTTTTAGTGGCTAATTCTTATAGAGCGCAGAACAATTTCTTATCTATCTCTTGGGGTTAAGATCCATCATTATCATATAATGAAGCAACATGCTTCTTCAGCCTACTATGTCATGCTAATTTGAGATGGAGGTCCCACACATATTTAGTCTCATGTACTCATGATAGGTGTGACTATTTTTGGTGGCCACTTGTCCAAGCTTTGCTACTTTATAATGTTCTCATTGCCCTGATATTAACATTCATATATCTAAGTAATACCCTTAGAATGCACTTAGGATTTTTCTATTGTGCCATTCCAGATAGTAATGTGACTTGTAGCCATTAATATTGGTAGAGGGGGAAATAACCTATTTATGATCATTCTCTTTGTGGTCAAGATCCATAACTCTCATATCATGAGCGTACATGGTCCTTCCCTCTACGTGATTGTGATGGTTTGAGGTAGAGTGACAACAACCTGCAACTTTTTTTAAATAAACAAATCAATTATTCATAGTGAACTTGGTTATAAGTAAATTTAATATTAAATGAGGTGAATTAAGTTCTCTCTATAAAATTTGGAGAATATCAATGAATATCAATATATGATGTTTAAACTTTAATTACAAACATTTTTGTATGGTGAAAGTTTTAGTCCCCCGCTCTAGTCGGGGACTCTACTTTTCCTGCAACCTTCAAAATCCTATGAAGGTAATTAGTTTACACAATTCCATCATCTTTATTCTAAGTTTTTATCAAATTTTAATATTTAGTTTATTTATTTATAAAAAATGAATTCAATTTTATATTTTTGAAATTTAAAATATCCCTTTTTCATGGGTTCATTCTTACATCATTTAACTTACATTTCATGAGTGTGGGCTTTATTTCTACTTAATTGTTAGGAATAATTAATCATTTTTTTGGTATTAATCACTATGTAGGCTTATTAAATAATTATGAGATTGCAGAGCTCCCCGCAATCAATGCTTTGCAGTTCACTGTATTCCATGTTGTAGGTGGGACGTCACTGTCTTGTTCAAATTGCATAGATTTCTACAATTGATGCTCTACATTCCATTGCAGTGGATGGGGTGGGCGTGCCATTTCTCTAGCAATTTGTGATACTCAGTAGCGCATGGATGACCTTCCTCCACCACCCCACAGCTAGACCATCAATCGAACTGTAAGTTCCAACGTCATCCCAAGCATCCAAGGCATATCCAAAGCCATAAGCAAAGGCAAAAGCACCAAAGTTAGCATTCCCCTCCCTGTTCCACCTTCTTTCCTAGTGGAGGCATCCATTACAATGCCCTAATTTCCCAACATCCAATTCAATCTAGGTATGTTTTTCCTTCCGTTGATACAGGCACATCTACAACAATAGCTCTGGTGACTACATATGCTTAGGGCGTGGGAACAACCTCTAACTGATTTGAGAAGCATGATTGAAGATTTAGTTGAAAAAAGCAAATGAGAGTGCTATTTTCAATGTAGTGATTGAAACAATTGAGCTAAGCTTTTCTCTTCAAAATTGTAGTTAAGTTTACTAGAGCCATTCCTTGAAAGAGAGGAAGAAGAGTTAGGGCAGACCTTAGGCCCAAATAAATGTTAATGGTAGATAAAAGGGAGGGAAGGGGAAAAATATGAAGAGAGGAAGGAGATTTCGGAACATGAGGAACCAACGGGAGGACAAGAGGTTACTATTGGATGGATAACATGGCTATGGATACTACTGGCCACACCTAGTCATGCATGCAATGGCATGGATGGAGGCAATGGAGGTATCCACATTGAACTTTTGCATCAATTACATCAACATACCAATATACATAACATGATAATATATGCACATGACATGACATTTATGCACAATGACGGGTAATGAAAGGATAAAATGCTTCTAAAATTGATTGAACAAGCTTGCATCATCTTGATAAACAACGCTGTTATTGATGAATCTGCTTAGCAAGTGGTAGAGATATAGGCATATCAATACAAAAGGGAGATGTTATGAATATAATTCATAACGAATATAACAAATATAATTATTAAATAATCAATTAATGATTATGTAAGTAGTCATTAAGTTAGTGAAAGGGCATGTCTAAGAGACATGCCCAGCCATGAAAGGTCACCTGCGTAGGTATATAAGCAGGGCCTCATTGTAACATTTTATCATCATCTCTTATCCATAATATAATATATTATTATTACAATACCTCTTGTGTATTTTACAATTAAGTCAACAAGGCTACAGTTTTGTTGCTCCATTTGGTATCAGAGGAGCTATCTTCTCCCCTAGAAGGAAGCACCTACACCACTGCTGGCTACCTTCAGCTGTTACATGCGGTGCCTCGAAATCGCAGCTGCTCGATGTCTTCATCAATGACGATGGACGATTTCAACATAAAGTTGATCGAACTTGAGAGTAAGATCAATAATAATTCCGATAAATTCACTAAAAGATTAACCAATCTTGAGGATAAGGTTACATGAAATTCTGACAACATAAAAAAACTTCAAGACACAACAGATCGGATAGAAAGAAAAATTTGGCTAAACCATAGAGAGGCCACAAACAATCATAACAAAGCAATGCAGAAGATAAACGCCATTTTGGACAAGATTAATCTGATGCAAGAACTAATATTCTCGAATATTGAACATAGTCAACAGAATAATTTAGATGATTCAGAGAATTCAGATGATAATCATGAAGAGTCACTATATTCTGCAGAAGATCAAGTTATGAGAATTATAGATTTAGATGAAGATGATCTCAACAACTGTTGTGACATGAATGACAATCAAAGTGGTTATATGGAAACTAAAAAAGAAGACCACTCAAACTTTGAATCCAGTTGGGTATATGAAGAAAAAGAAGAAAATGCTTGTGATGAGGAAACTGATATGAATATGAAAAAAATTTGAAAATGATGAATATGAACATGATGTAGAATAAGAAGATGAAAAAGGCAGTAATAATGAGAAAGATGTTGAAGTAAAAAAATAGTCATTGTCACAAATCTAGTGGATGATACTAATATTCTTCAGTCTACTATTCCCAGTTATAGAGCTATGAACATGGAGGTTGTTAGATTGGATGCAGATTATGGCTCCCAGTTTTCTGGTGTACTGGCAGATCGAGGCAGTCTAAATTTTGATGCTGTTGCTAAAGACGATGAACAATTAATGGTTCCTGAAGGCATAGACATAGGCATACACCCTGGCTACTCCATCCTCGACCCAATAAAAAAAGCATTACCACAGCGCGGTGTACATGTGCATTACAAAACAGGATTAGCAAATTTATTGCACGAGATTTTCATGAGCATTCTAGATATCTCTTGCAAGGAAATTAAAATGGAAGGAATTGTAGAAATTCTTGTCAACAACGTGTGGCCCCTGCCCCCAGATTCCGAATTTAATGAGCACCTCTTGATCAAACAATTGGACTCCTTAGAACGCCTCTCCAACGACCATAAATTTGGGGAGCGGATGATTGATTCAGACATCATAAGCAGGTTACTCTATTTAATGAATTCAAGAGTTCAAAGCATTGAAAAGAGCGATGGTGCATGGTCCTCAGCTGCTTCGCTGGCTATTGGGACGTGTATGAGAACTCTAGAAAGACTGTGTCACCATTGTCCGCGAGCACATAAGATTTTCGTTGAAGTTTTGAAGACGAAGGACGCTTTTTCTCCTCATTTGAAACTTGTGGGGAATTATGTTGAAGGCTCTGACTTCCTTAACCACTTTTTGGGTGAGCCGTGGGAGCAGCAAATAGAAAACCATTCAAGCGGTGGAGGATAAGTCATAACTCACCATGGGTCAAAACGCCGTTTCGAATAAGTATACCATTACAATCAATTATATATATATATATAAATCAATTATATAGTTAACAATTTAATTAGTTATATAATCCTTCTATTATATAATTAATTAACTTTTAAATTAATTATATAGTTAATTAATAAATAAAACTTAAAGTATATAGCCCCATAAAAATTAAAAATAAAATAAAATTGATTACCCTAAATTCAAGACAAATATCCACCACAAAAATTATACAAGATGAAGTACGAGGGATGTCCTATAAAAAAAAAAAAACGAGCAAAGTGAAGAAAAGCACAAGAAGAAAAAAATGTTATCCATAAAACTTTGAGGAAAAAATTCTGAAGGAAGGGCCAATTCATAATAAAGAAATAAATAAAAGATAATATATTTAAATTGTGATGAAAGCAAATGAAGAAAATTGTGCGTGATTGAACTGAAGACAAGTGTCAACTATAAGCTTTGAGGACAAAGCTTTTGAAGGAAGGAGCAATGTTATGAATATAATTAATAACAAATATAACAAATATAATTATTAAATAGTCAATTAAGGATTATGTAAGTAGTCATTAAGTTAGTGAAAGGGCATGTCTAAGAGACATGCCCAACCATGAAAGGTCACTTGCGTAGGTGTATAATCAGGGCCTCATTGTAACATTTTATCATCATCTCTTATCCATAATATAATATATTATTATTACAATACCTCTTGTGTATTTTACAATTAAGTCAACAAGCCTACAGTTTTGTTGCTCCAGGAGATGTATGACCTTTGCTCCTTTGATGGAAATAAAAAATCTCATTCATGTGGGAAGGTAGCTAACTTGACGAATAGTAAGCCATAACTGGTTTCCTAGCTTAATTGAGGGAGGTTCCACTATTGAGAGGATTCTATTGAGAATGTCAAGCATTTATAAAGGGGAGACACTTTAAGTGAGAACCCTTCGGGGTGTTATGGTGGAGCAAAGACATAGGTAGAGTAGGACAAAGGGAGAGGTATGTTAACTAAAGGAGAAGAAATACAAGAATGGGAGCACTTACCGTATTTTCATTTAGATAACAATTTTTCATTTATATAACTAAAAGTTTCCATTTTGAAATCCATACCATATGTTTTGCATCCTCGAAGGGTGGATGGAGTTGGAAGTCCTTAATAAGAGCCATAACCTATGCCAACATCTTAGCTTGGTTCAACTTCCCTTCGTTCAATTCCAAATGCTTAGGTATTGCTTCATGGATCTTGTCTATCTTTAGTTTTCATTTCAATAATATTTTTTTTGGCATGCAGGTTGCAAGTTTTCGAAAAACCACTATAGTGCGATACTTTTGACATTGTATATTCTTTAGTTAGCATGATCAACCTCGATAAAGATCACCCAAAAGAGAATGCCCTCGTGCAAAATATTAGGTAATAATGCCACTTTAACAACGAATGCCCTTGCCAAGCCTCAAATTACTATAAGTGTGGTTCAAATACCCCCTTAATGAGAGTCTTGCTTCTTCATATAGTTTTTCTCAATTGGTTGGTTCAGATTGGAGCATGGTTGGGTATGGAGGGCACGGGGCCTTGTCAAGTCTTTTTTTCTTTAATGAAATACTGCCTTGCATCACTTACTGAGTTATTTCACGACCTTAGTATAATGTTTTAATGATTTACATACTAGGTATGATTTCCTCTTTAGGTCTTTAATGAAATATTGCCTTGCCTGACTGATTAGTTTATTTCTCTACCTTATTGTAATGCTTTTCCACAGAAAAAAAAATCGTAACTTCTATTTATATGTGAAATAAAAGTTACATGCTGTATATGCATAATAGCATATTCATATAAGCTAAGAAGCTATATCAAGATAACAAAAAATAAATACATCTGAAATATAGTCCATGTAGGTACAACTATAAATGGCAGCGATATATATTTACATTACTGTCTATGTTAAAAAATCTGCATAAATAGCCAAAATAAACCAGTAGTTGCTGATAGTGCTGAAGATATCACCCCATCCTTTGATTTGGATCAAAAGGACGATGGAAATACTGATAATATGAATGTTCATTCTGCTCCTGTATCTCCACGTGGTCTCTCAATAGGTGCGCCACCTCCTCGGATAGGAGATCAGAAATCACATTCCTTTCCCTGTAAATGTGTTGACATGAGATGAGATCAAAATGATTTTTGAGTTGAAGGACATCATCCAAAATATTCGATAGTGTGTGCACGTGACAGGTTGAGAGCAAGTTGAACCAATCAATGAAAATCTTGGAGTCGCCAAAGATCTGTAGTTTGTTGCAGTTTTTTGTCATGAAAAATTGTAAAATAACTAGTCAGCAGGATAGCTCAGCAAAATTATTAGTGTCGTGACCAAGACCAATCTTAACTTTGAAGTGGTGTAGAATCGATAGGTGAAGGATGAAACCACCCCCACAACCATCCAGTTGTGTAGAGCCATCAAAATATGCCCAGGGGAAAGAGTGATCAATGAGTTCAGGTGTGATAGTCCGGGGAATGGGTGGGGGGGGGGGGGGGGGGGTTCATCCGGAATCATATGGTAGATATAGATAATGAGGGTAGCAGATGATATCCAGTTGGGTGGGGTGTTGTGGAAGATGGCCCGATTGCGGGCACTCCATATACCCCAACAGACTAATAAGGGGAGTTTGTGGAGCTTGTGGGGATTAGCAAAAAGCCACCAAGATTCCCATGCAGAACAAACAATTGGTTTCTCCCATCTATGGTGGAGGTTGAGGGAGGAAATAATGAGGCCCTAAAGATCAAGAGTGGCTGGACAGGAGAGGAAAAGGTGCGCCGTAGCCTCAAAGGCCGAGGCACAGACGACACATCTGTTGGGTTCAATTTGAGAGTGCAATTGTAGATTAGCCCCAGTAGGAATTTTCTCGGTTAGAATGCACCACATAAGAAGTATAGCTTTAGCAGGACATGTGAGTTTCCAAAGAGTATGCCACCGAGGGAGTAGTATTGGAGGCCGATGGGGGCTATAGATGTGTAGATACCCCTCTTTTGGTGTGTATCTGCCGTGCTTGGAGATAGTCCAAATTAATTCATCCTCTCCGCATTCAGGTAGAGAGTCTAGGTTGCCTCCCATTGTGGATGTAAGTGTAGAGCATGATGACTTAACCAGCCTTAAGAGAAGATGGTGGTGCGTTCCCTGTCGACAATTTGATGTAGTGTGTGTATACCAGCTCGATTGAGTGAGTCGATGAGGGCAGGGGGGAGGATATGAGCATTTCTGTACCCCGACCAAGGATCCCAGTCGATGCAAACCTTCGTGCCAGATCCCACTTTCCAGGCCATTCCATTACTTATGTGTGATGGAACTTAGAATTTCCCTCCAGGTAGTAGAGATGTTAGAATTATGTGCAGGGATATGTCGGATCCAATCAATTGTGCTACGAGGGAGGATGCTCTAGTGGGTGACAACTGTGGTCCAAAGATTTTCTTAGTGAGGATCTGCCACCCAAGCTTTGTAGCAAGTGCTTGTGCAAAGGTCGGGAAGTCTTTGATGCCCCATCCTCCCCATCTCTTTGGAAGGGCAATACATGTCCATTTGGACCATGCAAATGTGTGTCCTTCTTTTTCCCCATTCCAAAGAAATCTGCGGCAAATCTTTTGAATCCTGTATAGTGTGCCTTTAGGTATTTAGGCCAGGGACATCCAGTAGACTGGAATGGCCTCCAATACAGACTTAATGAGAACCAACCTTCTTGCCCCGGAGAGCCAACGATGGCACCAATTATTCAGTCTCTTTTCAATCTTAGTGATCAACCAAATCCAGTCAGTGGCTTTGTAGTTGACAGGCTTAAGATAGAAACCCAAATATTTCAGACCTGCATCAAATCTAGTGAGGTTGAAAGGGAATCTTTGTTGAGAAACGTGGCAGGTGATGGTAGATTTGTTGTTGTTACAGGTCATACCTGTAGCTCTACAAAAAAGTAGAAGTACAATGTTCACCACAGTAGATTCACCAAGGGAGCCGTTCAGGAAAAGAATGATGTCATCAACAAATAGCAGATGGGTGAGAATACAGTCATCTGTGATCTTAATGCCTCTTAGTCTTCCTCTGTCCCTTTCTTCAATAATACATCTGCTGAGTCCTTCCATGATTAGGAGGAAGATTAGGGGAGACAACGAGAAATACTGATGGAGGCCTCTTTCCACATGAAAAAAATATGTGGCAGCACCATTGATGAGGAAACTATATGAGACGGAGGTGATGCAGCACATGATCCAGTTGATAACCTGAATGGGAAAGCCAAGATGAGTAAGGAGCATGTGGATGTAGAGCCAACTAGCCTGATCAAAATCTTTTGCAAGGTCAATCTTGAGGATCATGCCTTTTATTTTCTTGGTGTGCATGGAATGTAGACCTTCCTGAGCAATTCCAATGGCTTCGTGAATCTGTCTGTTCTCAAGAAATGCAAATTGTTTAGGAGAGATGAAATTAGATAATATATGTTTAAGTTGATTAGCAAGAATTCCAGCCATGACCTTATAAATGCAGTCACACAAGGAAATAGGGCGGAAATCCTTGAAAGAGGAGGGATGATCAGTTTTGGGAATGAGGGCGATGAAAGTGGAATTGAAAGCTTCATAGATGCGCCCAGATGACCGAATCTCCTCCACCACCTCTAGTAGGCCTTATCCCAGCAAATAAAAAAAATTCAGATAAAATTCCATAGACCATCCATTGGGGCCGAGAGTCTTATCTTTCTTGAACCATTTGAGGATGGATTCTAGTTCCCCCATAGTGACAGGTGCGAGTCGATCCTCAGCAGAATGTTGATCCAGATATCTGGGGAACAGTGTGGCGACCTTGATAATCTCAGCCAGAGAGGATTGCTATGGTGCCTTGTAGAGTTCTCTGAAGTGGGTGATACCCTTCTGTGCAAGTTGTTCAAAGGTAGTAGCATAGGTTCCATCATCATTCTCAAGCTTCTAGATAGTGTTAATGGCTTTCCTGCCCCTGGAAAATTGGTGAAAAAACTTGGAATTTTCATCCCCTGCTTTGATCCATGTGGCGTGGCTTTTAAGCCTCTAGGCTTCATCTCTGCCCTATAAAATTTTCAGTTGGTCCTTTTCCAGCTTGATGAGCTGGGCGTTAGCGGATTTAGATATCAAACCCCCACCGATGGGATGTTCAGGACTGCCTTATTGTAATGCTATAATGATTTACATATTAAGTATGCTTTCCTCTTTGTGTATCAGGCACCAACTCCAACTTGCTCAAGATTGAGCCATAATAGGCATGTAATATAAGCCTTGGATGGTGCAAAGGGAGGCCCAAAACAATGCTTTCAATGAAGATGGCGATGGTAGTCAACTCAATTGCAACTTCCCTTCATAGGGTTTCAAATCCACCTGTAGAGGAAGAAGAGGTAGTTATAACACAAACAATGCCACAAAAGGTTGCTGCATACCAAGGAGTAGTTCCAATTGTTTACTCATAGGCAACAACACTAGCAACAATGGTGGTATACGCATCATTAGTGGTAGAACTACCAATACCTAAGGTGGCTCCAGGAGAAGCAAAGGATGCTGAGATAAGTTGCATATTGAGATAAATACACAGACTCCAGAGTTATCAACTCCTAGTACAATAGTAATAGAGGATTTAGATGTTTTTTGTTGATTTTTGGGTAGCTGTGAGAGTTATTCCCCGGCTACAAGTCAACTAATTTAAAAGGAGGGATATTAAATTTAAATTTAAATTCAAATTGATCAAGTTGGCCCCAAAAGTACAGGTCGACCCAGGTAAGGGACGTGCCACTTGGGCACCCTAAAATCAGTGTAAATAGACACTTAAACCTCTCATTTGGTCACTCATGCATCACACATTCATTATCTCTCCTTTACATGTAGGGAGCATTCTATGGAAGAAGTCGAATATCTTTAAGAAGATGAATTTTTGAGCAACCAAGTTTTGACTAGCTTTGACTTGTGTTGACCAACGTTGATCGAGTATTTCTGGGTAGAGTTTGACCGAGTTTCTGGGCAGTTGTAGGAGGGCCGAATTTCGGCTTGTTTGACCATGTTTGATATGTGATACATTTTTGGTATGAGTTCAAGATTTCAGATTGTACTTTTATTGAACTGAATAAATTTTCCTAGAAAGATTGTTGGGTTTTCTCTCGAGTTTGGGTTTGCCAGGGCATAATTTTGGTGTCTATTGTGCATGGTTTTACTAATGTGTTCTTTACTATTCCAATTTCCATTGCATTAAT
The DNA here is from genome assembly GCA_034641835.2 of Pinus albicaulis. NCBI lineage: Eukaryota > Viridiplantae > Streptophyta > Pinopsida > Pinales > Pinaceae > Pinus > Pinus albicaulis. Next base: position 1,243,433,337 of record CM076582.1, read on the forward strand.
GTTGAATTTTTTTAGTGTAATTGCTTAATGATATTTGGGACTGCCCCAAAAAAAATAAAATCATATATCATTGGAAGTAATTATCAGTTGCAGAAAATTGTGCTTTTCTATTTAGCACTAGAAAATTAACATGGTATCAAAGTCAAGTTACCAAATATTCGACCTATCTAAGGTTTGACTGAGGGAAAATCTGAGCCAAGATTTGACCTCCCTGAGGCTCCATCTGACACATATCTTGGCCTGTCCTGTGAAAAATTGAACTTTCTAAGTCTTGTATTAGTCCTTTGAGGCAATTGAATATCTCTTGCCTTCTAAGCATAACTTCTGAGGCTGTTTGAGGCCTATTGCGGCCCTCTTCTTGAGGCACATTTCAAAGGTCTTGAGGCTGAACTTTGACCCTATTCTTGAGGCATATTTCAGAGGTCTTGAGGCTGAACTTTGGCCCTTGTTCTGAGGATTATTTAGGTTTGTTTGAGAAGTAGACTTGAGGCATAATGCAAGGTTAATGGACCATAATTCTAGTGGAACTTTCTCCTCCAAGCAAAGAGGCTAAAATATATTTTTAAGAGTAGATATGCTTGAAATCATCATAATTGAAGGAAGGTTTCCATTGGAATCTACAAATAATGGTTTTGGAGACATGAATAACAACAATTGGGATAAAGGGATTCGAGACAAGGCACCTCCAACATCTGGAACTTGAAATGATTGTTGTCATTATTGTTGCTCAGACAACGGTTGTTGTTGATCACTAAAACAATGTTGAAGTTATTTCTAATAATGATACTGATATGAATTGTTGTTGTAACTGACTGTTCTTGTATGTTATGGGCTTATTGTCGAAGGATATTTTGTTTGTGATTATTTCAATATGGCACATTTCTTGAACAACAATGCAAGTTACTACACAAGAGTGGCATGACAATGTAAAGGCATCTATTGAATATTTGAGAAAGAAAGATGCACAAGTTCATGAGAGTTAGACACAATTTACACATGACAAGTTTGTTGGACTTGTAAAGGGTATTGATGAAATTTGAAAGTCTTATGGTTTGTAAACCCTAGAAATCTAGAAGGATATGACTTGTGTTGAAGTCTTGGTCCTAAGGGTTTGAGAAACCTTAGAACGAGACCTAGAGTGTGGAATGCTAATGAAGTACTTGGTTCATCTTCTTGTTTGAGCTTGCAGTTGAGCCTTTAGTGTGGCTGGATATTTAGAGAATGAAGAAACCTTAGCTCATACAATTCATGCAAGGAAGGAAAGGAAAGCAAGATGCATTAGTTGCTGATGATTATGACTAGGATGAACATTTCTAGCTTGATGAGATTGTAGATGGATTTTAGTGATTTTTGCAAGAAAGTAAGTGGGAGTCGACAATTCCCTACAATCCTTATATCAAAAAATAAGTAATTCATATCTTTCTTCCTTGATTATCATTACTTTATTTCCCTACAATCCATATATCAAAAAATAAGTAATTCATATCTTTCTTCCTTGATTATCATTACTTTATTTTTGGTCAGCCTATTGTCTTTGTATCTTTTGCTTGGTGATAATCGTTTCTTCCATGGCCTCCTCATGAGGTTTGTAGGTACATCGTGAAGGTTGTTATGGCAATGATTCTGGTAACAAATGGAAGCGTTGAGAAGAACAAAGCAAAGTTTGTGGGAAGAATATTCTCCCAGGGTCGAGCGTAAACTCAGTGAGAGTGATTTGTGTTCGAGAGGGAGAAATTGTACATACATCTAGAACCATGCAAGATGACTGGAAGAGCTTCTAGTCCAAAGGGAGAAGACAATAAGGTAGAGTGGAAGGATGCTACCTACTGGAGATCCAAAGGGTATCCCATGATGATGAAGAGAAAGAGGCTCCCAAGGATGTGGGTTCAAGTCCATATGTACTTGTGGAACATCCTATAGATCATGAGGAAGAGCTAGAAGGGGCCATTGAGCCAATGGACCCACTTAGGGTCATTGTTCTAGAATCCAAGAAGTGGTTGGCATGACTTCGAAATACATTGCAGGAAGCAGAGGGACATGCAACTCCTTATGGAACTTTCAGGAAAAGCAAACATCTTATGAAGTACTAAGGATATGCAACACTGACGAGTCACATCTTTAATTTCGAGCAATCCAATTATGAAAAGGCAGCATGCCAACAAGTTTGGAAGGATTCCATGATGGAGGAATTTCAATCCATCATGAAGAATGATGTGGGGGAAATTGTGCCGAGATCTGAGGGGAAGTTAGTGGTGACTTCCAAGTGGATCTACGAGATCAAGCATGCAATAGATAACAACATAGAGAAGTACAAAGCGAGATTCATGGCAAAAGGGTTCTCCCAGAACTGTCATCAAGAGAGAGGGATGCAATGGTGCCTTCAAAAAGTAAGAAGTTATGCTTGGTGAGTGTCCAATTGTAAATGTGTCAAAGTTATTCTATCGTGGAGAGGGGAGAAAATTAAGCCTCTAAGAGAGAGGTAATAGTACCACCCAATAAGAGACACACATGAACGAGAGGGAACCTTCTAACATCTAGCTGAATAGTCCACAAGGGAATCGACAGTAGTTACAACCAAAAAATGTGAAAGGTTTGTCTAATATCCCGTGGAATAGTCCACAAGGATGGGACAACAATAATAACCATTTCAACACATTCTCAACAAGGTAACTACTAAAATCACTGAAATGGTTCAACTATATTAGCACATGTGAAAGAAAACATGAAGTACAAACATACTTAGAATAGTCTTACAAACATTCATTATCCACGCATGAAGAACGTGTTGGCCTTGAAGACTTATGTTATTAAGTAAAAGTTCAAGGACACATGTATACAATGAACATCACTAGCTCCAATAGTGGAGCGTTCAAGCTACTCCTTACTCCCCAAAAGAACTAGCTTGTCTCTCTAATGCTTTGTGGGAGGAGCCATGGTGAAAATTCCTTCTCTCTTACAATGAGGGAGTATTTATAACAATGAGGAGGTGATACTTCACCTTCCTTGTGACTCTTCATCTAACCTCATGAATATTTGATTTCCTATGAATTTTCAACTTTACATGACTCTTCGAATTCCACACATGTCCTTTGGACTCTCACATACAATATGTTTTTTAAACATATGTTACATCATTAGCAACAATGGTGTGGCATGTGACCACTCATGACATGACATGATTTGACACTGCTAAAATGTATTGCTTGATGATGTGGCAATTTCAAGCCACTGATATTGTTGAGTTTTGAATGTATCCTTAAGAATGCCCCTCTTTTCACCTTTGCATGGCTCGATGATAAGGAATCTTCAATGATCTCAAGTCTTTGGTATTGGTCGCAAACTAGTGTCCCTTCATTTTCTCATGATTGATTGACTTGTGAATTCAGCTACAAAATTGTCTTTGAGCATGCTTCCCTCCTTCATCATATTTCCATGACATGATAGGGTACTTGTTCCTGTAATTCACTCATGATGAGATGACATCAATCTCAAAACTCCCTAGTCTAAGATGGTGCATTTTGATCGGTAGACTGAGCCTGGAACTACTGACAGGTTGGCAAGAGGGGATTAGTGAATGTGCAACTACATATTTTAAGAAACTGTGGGTGAGGCTTGAGCTCTAATATTGCGCAATGCACAGTTCAGGCTAGATTGAGGGAGAAAACTGCACAATTCTGGGAGCCAGTGAGACAGGCTAAGAGAATGGGAACTAAGTGAGCATACTCAGCAATTTTGGGAGACAAGGGAGGTTGGGATATTGCACAAATGTGCAGTTCAAGAGCTCAGGGAATGAGGTTGAGGCGTGTGATTAGGAAGTGTGTATTCTAATCCATGTTTGAAGACATGATTATCATTGCAATTTTGGAGTTCAAGGTTAGAGCTTGGGTACAAAATCTGCGTAGTGTAGTAGTCCCGGGAGGCAGGAAATGTGCATTGCGCAGTACCAAGCAACAAGATCTATAGAAATTATATAAAGACTCTATACCAATGGATTCAATTTGATCATGTAATGTACTAAAACAAGATACTAAATCCTTCTGCTATATTTGCAGAATATAAAACACGATCACTCAATCACATGCAAGTAAGAGAAAGAAACACAACACAAGATGTTCTTGGGGAAATAAACTGCTTAAAACCTAGCTATAATATATTGTACAAAGTCACAAAATCATGAAACAATACAATTCTTTCTCACACTGAGAAAATCCTGCACTCTCCTGACTGTCTCACTCTGAGCCTGCTCAAAACTGACTAGCAATTCTCAAGAAAAATTGACAAACACTTGGCCAATTCTCAACCCCTGCTAAGCCCAGCCTTGCTCACACAATCCCTAGGTAATTAATCCCTATTAAATAGGATAATTATCCTTCCTTGATTGTGCAATATATCATGGCCTTCTCGTGACTTTATAATTGTGCCCGAGCAATTTTCTAATAATACACATGATAGTTATCTTCCCTTTAACATGTGTCTCAACTGGGTCTTCATCAGAACTGGCCTGCATGCATATATTAATAGTGAATCATCAGTACTCTGATTGATCACTAGTTTAGAATTAAATCTAATTTAATTCACTAGTCCGCTCACTAGCTGATCACTCAGTTAGAACTAGTTAAATTGATTTTAACTCAACTAATTTGAGTTAACTGATTACAACTCACAAATAACTAAACCAGGGGTCCTAAAAAGTAGGAGATCCCTTTTCATGCATCCTCTTAGGCCTCTAACTCGAATTTCCTAAGCTAACTAAGTCTTCCTAACTCATTTAACTAATACAAGTCGCCATGAGATGAAATTACAATTTTTCTTTCAATTTAATTAAGGGAAAATTAAATCAAAAGCCTCATATGGTAGCTATTTCTGGGTGCCATTTTCTGGATTTTATTATTGGATGCCAATTTCACTATTTCTTGTTGCAAATTTCAATGCTCCCTCTCAACAGGAAAGGAATCCAATCTATCCCAATATGGTACCTTTGGAATGTTTTGCATGCAACACTTCTCTAGTGTTGTTTTCTCCTACAAATCTTGAAACTGAATAGCCTCTGAACAACTGAATCAGTATATTGCATTTGTATTTGGAGTCTTCTGACTGCTGGATCCTACTGCACCTATCTACTAGACTCTTTGCGTTGTTGTAGACATCTGCATTCGTGCCCTTTGCATTACTGCCAACTTTGATATGAGCTCCATTATCTGACATTTGTCACTTTGATTTCTATCTAACAGATCCAACCTGCTACTGCTATACTATGGGATCCTCGTAGCCATGTTTGATCCATGAGACACACCATCTCAATGGACCATGCCCAAATTTCTTCTTGGGATTATATCTACACATCGCCCCACCTCACACCTGGAGGTATAGCTGCATGTACTCCCTCTACCCATATGGCTCGAAATTTTCCCCTCCCGGAGGTCTCTACTTGAGTGGACTCTTTGACTCGGTCTCCTCTCTGCTTCTCCAATTATGACTGCTCTACAACCTTCTAAGATTACTTCTCAGGTTGCATGTTAAGAGATAATTTCTCCCTCTCAACCACCAAGTCATTAACCAATGCTTTTCTCCTCAAAGCTTTGCATGCATCCTCAACCTCGAGAGCATACAGGTTCTTAACTCTTACATGGATTTGTTTCACCTGTCTCATGGCTATGGGTTTAAGGAAAACATTTCCTTTTATAAACATCACATCATAACCATGGTCTTCCAATACCTCTACGGATACAAGATTCTTCCTTAAGCCTGGAACATAAAAAACATCTTCTAGTCTGATAGGGGAGCTAGAATCCCTCTGAAAGGTAATTGTATCTATGATGGCCATGCTATACCTCCCGTCATCTCCAAACTCTATGTTCAGCTGGAGGTCATTCTCCACCAAGTCACTGAAGAGATATTTATTCCCCATCATATGAAACGAGGCACCGCTGTCTAGATACCCCATGCATCCAATTACAGTGTTGGACATGCATGAAATGAGATTAAAATCAAGCTTGAACTGTGACGCCAACACTTCACCCGCTGCAACTGCAAGCTCCTTCTTTGTTTCCTTTTTCTGTGGACAATTCGAGGCATAGTTCCCATGCTCGTGACAGTGAAAACGATCTTGGACAAGTCTCTCTTGCCCTCTTTGCCTTGGGACTTATTTCCCTTCGCTTTCTTTCCTTTTCTGACTAATGCACAATATTCTTCTTTGTTAGTGTTTTAGGTCCTGTCTTTGGTGCTCCGTTTTATCATTTATGTTATCAATACAGACCACAAATGCTCCCAGTCTGGTAACTTCTCCCTCCCATTCATAGATTCCTGGTAACTATGCCAGCTCTTGGGAAGGCCTAAAAGTGCTAGGCTCACCAAATCATCCTGGGCTATAGTCACACCAACACTTCCAAGCTCATATCGACATTGAATAAACTTCGCCAAGTATGTTGGCACTGTCTCACCCTCCTCCATCTTGATCTTTGTGAGCTTTTCCTCAACGCCAACTTCCTGTGGTCACTACTATTCTGAAACAAATTTGTCAAGGACTTCCACATAGCATATGGAGTTTCCTTCCCATGGAGACTCGAGACAATATGATCTCTAACTCCCTCTAACAAGATCCTTCTCGCCTTTGCTACCTTCTTCTTCCATGAATCAAGAAGTTGGGCATATGCTGCTGCGGGATTGGGAATATCAAAATCTATCAATTCCTTAAACCTATTGTCCTCCAACACTACCTCCATCATATCCTTCCATGCAATATAATTTTAATTTATCTTTATTGCATATTCGAGTCTCAAGCCATTGAAATACATCTTGATTTGTTGTTGGATCCTAAAGAATAAATCTGCAAATTTGAACCCGTTCAAGACAAACTTGATTTCTTCTCTTCTATTTTGATTCCTGGTGCTTTGATACCATGTAGAAATTATATAGAAACTCTATACCAATGGATTCAATTCGATCATGTAATTTACTAAAACAAGATATTGAATCTTTATACTATATTTACAGAATATAAAACACGATCTCTCAATCACATGCAAGTAAGAGAAATAAATAATCAATCACAAAACACAAGATGTTGTTGGGAAAAGAAACTGCTCGAAACCCCACTATCATATATTTTACAAAGCCATATAATCATGAAACAATAAAATTATTTCTCACACCAAGAAAATCCTACACTATCCTAACTGTCTCACTTTGATCTTGCTCAAAACTTACTAGCAATTCTCAGGCAAAATTGGAAAACACTTAGCCAATTATCAGCCCTCGTTAAGCCCAGCCTTGATCATGCAATCAAGGAAGGATTATTATCTTATTTAATAGGGCTAAATTACCTAGGGATTGTGTGAGAATGATTGGGCTTTGCAGGGCCTGATAATTGGCTAAGTGTTTATCAATTTTGCCTGAGAATTGTTAGTCATCTTTTAGCAGGATCAGAGTGAGACAGTTAGGAGAGTGCAGGATTTTCTCGGTGTGAGAAAGAATTGTATTGTATCATGATTCTATGACTTTGTACAATATATGATAACATGTTTTTGAGTAGTTTCTTTCCCCAAGAACATCTTGTGTTGTGTGATTGATTATTTATTTTTCTTACTTGCATGTGATTGAGCGATCGTGTTTTATAATCTGCAAATATAGTAGAAGGATTCAATATCTTGTTTTATTATATTACATGATCATATTGAATCCATTGGTATAGAGTTTCAATATAATTTCTACAAGATTATAGCTATAAGACAAAATACACAGTGCGTAGCTCAGGGAGGTCAAATGAATCTAGGTTTCTGGTCGGGAAGTTTTTTCTGAAAATGGCTAAGTGTGAGATCAGTGAGAATAGTGTGAACGGTGATAAAAATTTGATTGTGATCACACACCTAGCATACTTTGACGACTCAACAACATAGATCATCCATAACACATTAACAAATAATTTCCCTCAGTGGGACAACTTTACGACAAGTGTGACACTAAATATAGACTTTACGACAACCGTGGTGACACTTGTGCGATAGTGTTAAAAAATTTGGAAATGAGTGTGATGGGTACTTACAAGGTTAGAACAACTCATTTGAACAAATATGACCTCTTGGAACCACCACACTAGGAATATATACATGAGGCGACAATTAACATGCCAAAAGACGACACTTTTCCCAACTTGCAAAATGGAACACGACACTCTAATAAAACACATGGAATGTGTTTCAGAGTTTAGGATGACGATGGACAAGATCAAGGAAGGATCATAAATTGGGTATAGGCCAAAATTTTGGAGGGTGTTGTAGCAGCTACAACACCTGGCGACACATTGTCATAACTCCATATTCTTTGTCTCGGTTAATTTATTTCGTGTAGGGCCTTGGTTCTTTGAGGAGTATTGATTCATCATGCAGATTACTTTGGTTTCCCCACTTACCCTATGAATAGACGTAGTCCCCATCATACCTTCTCAGTCCAGCTCAACATAAAATTCAGCATTGTTACAATGTTTCGAATTGGGAAGGGTAGTGAAGCTTGTGAGTATAATATTTTCAAAGTATAATTTTTCATCTTTGGTGTTGCTCCCCTGCGAGCAAACCTAGAAAGTACCTCGATGGAGTCACTAAAGGAACACAAACATTGCTCTATTATGGTTAGTGAGCCTGGTCAGTACCCCGATGGAGTTTCTTTCTTCAACTCTCTGCACATGAATCCTTTCTCTTCTTTCACCTTTATTTTTTTTTTATAGGACTGTGCATCAGAACTTATTTATTTTGGGCGGAAGAGGGATCCTAACTTATTGGGAGCTTGAGAGGTTGTTCCTTTAGAGAAGCAAATAAAGACCTCTGATTTATTTTTTCTCATTTATATTTTTCCCCTTCTCCTCTTCTATAATTGGATAAGCATGGAGACACTAAAACATAAAGAACCAAATACAGGCATAAGGTTTCCCATCTAGACACGATTTCATGGTTTGACCAAAACTATCCTTACTAACGGATCGTATTTTCCATCAGAACTTCATCGAGCAAAATACATAACCAACACAAGGAAGACAGACTGAAGGTTTACCCAAATGTTGAAGTGTCAAAAAACTCCTATGGACTTTAGCCACACACATTCTCAGAATCCAAAACATGTATAAGGACAACACTTATTCACACAATGCAAATAAATAAAGGAATAAAGACAACAAAAACAACAACAATAAACAAAATAAAACTATGTACACAATGTAGGGCACATCACCTTCTTATCATTGAAAGTAATGTTTCAAATCTTGGCCATTAACAGGGCGAGAGTCAATCTTCCCGTCAAGTGATTGAAGAAGATAAGTGTGTAGGTAAAGCTTCTCGTGCACTATGAATGGATCAATCCATAGGGATTGAAAGTTAGTGTGTTTGGCATTGAAACTTAGTGTGTTTGGCTTTATCTTCGTGGGATTTGTCCCACTTCAAGACTAAGTCACCCACACTAAAGTTTTTCTTCCTTGCAGAATTCTTGTCGAACCACCTCTTGATACAACTTTGATGGAGTGAAAAAAAATTATTTGGCTTTTAGCCTTCCTTCCTGTAGCTTTTGAAGGGTGTATGATCCTACGCTGCACTAACAGACATGGCTTTCCTTGGGATTCTTGTGAGAGTTGGAGAGCAGAAAAGTAGATGTTGGGCGCGAGGATGTCTTATTATTTGTATACTAGGAAGTAAGGAGAGATGTTCAGAGAGGGCTTCGATGTGACTTGGTCATCCCATAAGGTATTCACCAAAGTAGAGTGTCAGATACTTTGTTTAGAGAATATGGTCTTCTTGATGATACATATTAGGTTCTTGTTCGTGGATTTAGTAATACCATTCCCCTGAGGATAATAATTAGCATAATTTTTCAATACAATTCCATTTTCTAATGCAAAATAATAAAGTTTGAGAGATGAAAAATATGTTGCATTGTCGAAAACAAGTGACATAGGAACATTTAACCTGGAAATGATATTCTACTAAAGAAATCTAATAACCTCCTGATCACTCCCCTGTTTAAGCATAGTTTCTTCTGTCCACTGCGTAATGTAATATGTAGCATTGAGAATATAGTGGTCTTGCTTTGACGAATGCAAAAAAAATTCTCTAATAACATCCAAGCCCCATTGTTGAAAAGGTTATTCCATTCTGATAGGCTACAATAGGGTGGTTTACTTCTAATTTCGGTTAGAACACCTTTGATGGGCCAGACATTTGTCGGTGTAAGCATGAGAATCTTTGAATAATGTAGGCCAATATAACCCAGACAACATGATTTTATGTGAAATTGTGTTGCCCGCGAAGTATCCCCCAGCTGGCCCTTCGTGGATATCAAGCAATACCTTCTCTAAATCATGTGCTTCCAAACACCTGAGCAACATTCCATTGTGATTATTTCTGAAAATCACCCCATGTACCAACTTGTAAGATAATGATATAAGTCTTAGTGCCCTCTTCTTTCATGCAGATAAATGGGAGGGCATGGTATCGTGCTCAAGGTATTAGCAAACACCAGCGTAGCAAGAGCCTATGCTAGCAGTGGTGAAGGCTCGCTCAATATTGTACATTTCAATTTATTGCTCCCACCTGAGAGATATTATTCCACCTTTGCATCCATTGCTTCTGTCGCTATTCAACGTAGACCATATGGCCCTTGATTGTGTGAACAAGCTTGATCTTCAGATCATATTCCTGCAAACCAGTCATCCATTTTTCCCTTCTTTCACCCAACTCTTGTTGGACAAGTAGTGATCCGACTGTTGGGTGTGGAACAAAGATAATGCAATGATTTTCCAAGAGATAGGGTCGGAAGTGTTTCATTGCCTTGTATACCACATAGGTTTATTTGTCAATGACGGGGAAATTGAGTTCAGGGTGAGTTCGAGTACTTGAATACTAGCTCTCATAAAAGAGGTAGTTCGCTCATTTTTCAGATCATCCTTTTGTGTGAGTACAGTGGTGAGAGAAGTGTGAGAAGCAAAGGTGTAGAGCAAAAAATATTTCTTGAAATCTGGGTTGTATAATGTGGGTGCTTCTGTAATAGCTTGTTCGATACAGGATAACATATCATTTTCCCTTTTATCCCATTTTTATATTGCATCCTTCTTCACCATCTCCTGTATTGGCTTGAAAATTTGAGCATAGTCGAAGATGAACTTACGAAGGAAATTTATTTTCCCAAAAAGGGATTGCATAGCTTTCTTGTTTACTAGGAAAGGAATTTGTGTAATTTCTTTGACCCTCTACAGGTCCACTTGAATCCCACTCTTAGAAATTATGTGGCCCAAGAGATTACCCTCGAACACTTCAAGGATACTCTTCTTGGGATTAAAATATATCTCGTGCTTGCGACATCGCTCGAAAATTTTCTTCAAGTGGTGTATGTGATCAGATCTTTGTTTGAAAAATGTTGTGAATCCATCAAGATATACCACTATTCTTTGTCTAATAAATCCCCAAAATGTGATTTCCATGACACGTTGGAATGTAGCACCAACATTAATCAACCCAAATGGCATTCGCCTAAATGCGAATGTGCCCCACTTCATGTAGAAAAATGTTTTAAGATTGTCAGGTTCTAAGACCAAAACTTTGTTGTATCCTGAATATCCATCTAAAAAAGAAAACATTTTTGACCCCGATATTGTTTGCAATATATGTTCCATAGACGACATGGGGCAGTTTTCTTTGTCCGAGGCGCAATTTAAATTTCAGAAATCAAAACGTAACGATATTTTCCTGAAATTATTCTTTACCGGGACCAAATTTGATACCCAAGTTGAATGTCTCACTCTGTATATGATACTAGTATCCAACAATTCTCTTAACTCTTTCTGAATTAGAGGGTCAAGCGTTGAATTTACTTATCTCAGCTTTTGTTGGAATGGCTTGGCCCCTTCTTTTATTGGAATCACAAGTTGGATAATTCACATGTCATAAGTTTTAAGCTCATCATACGTCCACGCGAATATATCTCTGTACTGCTTGAACAAGCGGTTAAAATATTTTTTTCTCCTGTGGTGTGCAACAAAAACCAAGATTGAAAAACTTCAAATCTTTTCCTGCTCCTGAATTAATCTGCTCATGTGACAACAAGGAACTGTGGGTTTTAGAATTGACAGACTCCTAGAAGTGGTTCTGCAATTGATACAGATTTTCCAAAGATACAATGCCCTTCGGTATGAGATTTCCTTTACTTTTTTGGCTTCATCCTGCAGTGCTTTCTCATGCTCATCTTCATTGTTCGTTGCATCTTTAAAAACATCAACATTCACCATGAAGTATAGTATATGTTGTTCATCATTGAAAACTAATAAATTAGTAATATTATCGGGGATGGATGGCTTATAAAGAATATATATAGAAAAGTCGTCCCTCAAAGGTGATAACCTAGCAACGACATTTGATAATTAATCCACAATTGTTTACGCATTCCAGGAATAGAGATAATATTCAAAGCTTGGAAGTGTGAAATTAAACGCCATACCTCTCATTGATAACTTTTAATATGAGGGGACACACAATGTATGGTATCACGTAATTTTTCATACCACAATTTCTGAGTCACCTATTTATTTTAGGAATTTAATGTTGAGGTCGATGGCTCTTTGCAAACCCAAGATGAGTGCTTCATATTCTGCAGTGTTGTTCATGCACTTGAACTCCAAGCAGCTAGAGATCAAATGTTTTCTCTTCGGTGTGTCTATTAAAATGCAACTAGCTCCAGAGCCCTCCTATGTTTTGGAACCATCAAAATACAAAGTCCACATGCCATATGTACTAGGACTACAAACTACACTAGTAATATTACTACTACTACTACTACTACTATTAATTGTACAAAGGTCATTAAACCAGTTGGACTAGGAAGGAGATCCAACTGCGTTTCTGGCGGGACTGGGGATGGTTGTGCAAGATAACACTCCAATTGAATTTGCAAGAAGAAATTACCGAAAATAAGTTTTGCGAAAGCCACTAGTTCATTTTTTCCATTCAAGGGAGTGGTAGTATGTTTCATGTACCTCTTTGAGTTCACTCAGATCTGATTATTTCTGCCATTATACGGAAGCCACAGGTGTGACCAGTCCATAGCGAAGTACCCTTGTAACTTTTTGGACCAATCCCTACTCAAAAATACTCTGTATGCTTCTCGTATGTCCACAATTACCATGTTTATACATTGTTGAACTCGATCGTTGGATTATAAAATGATAATCACGTCTCTGAGTTCACCAATTGCGTGGACAATAGTCTTGTCCATTTGAATAATCGATGCGTCTGTTTTGTTCCATTTTGCATTGATTTTATTTGCAGAAGATAATAGAATTACATTTAATGATGCACATGTATCAACTAAGCAATTGTGTATATTGAAATTGGAAATTTCGAACATTAATAGAAAGGGTGGGTCAAGTGTATTTGCTTCCATTATTAAAGCGCTAAGCATTGATTCGAGGGAACAAGAGGACGTACATAATCCCTTGTCTGAAGAGGCATCATTACCTGTAGTGGACTTCCCAAGTGTGTGTAGGAGGATGTCCCGTTGTCTAATGATATTTTTTAACTCGAACATTGAAATATTTGCACGAACCTTCTTCATGTCCTCAACGATGCTGTAATCTATAGCTGGAAGGATTGTCGAAGTATTTGGGGGCGTGACTTGTTTTGTGACTTCTAGAATGATGGTCTTATTCTTACTATTTGGGGAAATACTTTTCGTTGGGACTGATTTCCTAGACTTGCTCTGAGTGTTCTGATTTGATTTGACGGGTGGACTAATATTCCTTCGAAAAATTTCTCTGGTTTTCTGTTTCGTAAATTATGCTTCAGTGGTTGGCCCTTGGCTTCTCAAATTGTACTGACTGGTCTACTTTTGGGCCGAAGGATCACTCGAATTTTGTTTCTTGGTCGTGCTCTTGTGGGTCTTGAGTATGCAATTAAACATTTTTATTACATGCCCCACACTTGAAGTCTCTTCGGTTGCAGCAGCTTCTTCCTTTTCTTTTTCAGGCTCCATCTGCTCATTAGCAAGTACTGCATTGAAAAGATGCAGAGCAAGAATTTTCATGGTGTGATTCCATTGTGGGCATGTTTTCTCAGAATGATATGCTTGATGATATGTATAGTATTAAACCATGCCCATACTTTTGATATTTAATATCGGACATTCGAGCTTTGTGCAGAATTTTCCATTTGATTATTTTTGCTACTAGAATTTGAAAGTCCTTTTGTATAGATTGAATCTGGGAGGCTTGCTGCTCACGGTGGTCTCACTCGACCTTTGTTTCATATCTTTCGTCTCATGTGACAAAGTCTTGACGAGACATGTCAAACTTTCAAGATCGGGAGTTTCTTTCTCTTTGGATTTTCTTACGAAGGCATGATACTTCTTACTCATGTCCTTCCAGTCTTTTGTTGGTTCATCATCTATGATGACCCCAATCGCATGTATGTCCTTTTCAAATGTGATTGCCTCTTAATAATTTTTCATAATTGTTTGTTTTGTATTTCGCTTCACAAACTGCACAATGTCTGTTGGCAAGACAGAAATATAGTAATCTATGGTGATGGATTCATGAGGTTTCATGTTTGCTAGGAATTTATTTAGGATGTGGTTAAACCTCTAATTGAAATATTTCACTTTCTCTTTTTTCTCAATCTTAACATTACACAATTCATTCAACAACATGGTGGGGGTCTTATCATCAGCAAATTTTTCAACGAAGATTTTCTTAAACCCCCTCCAATTCTGGATGGAATTCGGAGGAAGACTATGATACCATATAGTTGCTCTGCCATCTAAGGTACACGGAAAAAGTCTACACGCAACATCATCATAGCATACTTCAAGAGTTTGCAAATGTACGTAGAATTTGACCAAGTGGTCCTCTACCTTCACTGTTTTTTAAGGGTCATACTTTGTTTAAGAGATTTTCCGAATGCTTTTGCATTTTGTGTAAAACACTCAGAAGTATAAGTGGGCCCTGAGTCATCCAATCGAGATATTGGTCTCTTATTTCTTCGTCATTGTCCTATTCATCTTTCTCATAATTTGATGGATCTTCTTCCTCCTCTTCACCACCTAATCCACAAAAAGTATTGTCAGAGAGTACCACATTATCACCATCACCACCATTTAAAGTTTGAGGTTGTTCCATATTGTATTCATCTTCCTTAGAGTCTGGTAACTCTTCAATGGTGGCGAGAACCAGATATTCAACTATCGAAACAACTACCCCAATAGGAATAGTTGGGTTCTTCCTCTAAAAATATGGAAGTGTGTGTACTCTTGGTATCAGGCCGATAGCATTCGCAAACTTGTGAGTGATGGGGCAGGGTGCCTGAATCTGTCTGTATGTGAATTCGTAAGGCTGTGCAATACCAGCTTGAGAGGGACCACCAGTTTCAAGAGCATGCACAGGGGAATTGTTGGGAATATTACTGCCTTGACAAGATAATTTATAATTTGGGTCGGTGAGGTTATCAACCATAAAAATTTGGTTGCCATCCTTCTAGCGCTAGAAATGTTGACGGTGTTGAACCCGCATTTGGTTTGGTTAAATCTTGTCCAAAATTTGAAGTATTCATGGTTTATTTTGATTTGGGAATTTATATGTATTCATTAGCAGTTTGAGTTTGGTTTTTTCAGTAGTTTGATACTGAATAGTTGAATTTCAATATTGGGATATCATTGAACATTATTTGTAAGTGGGTCATTGTCCCTAGTACATGAACCCACATCTCACCTTAATTTTTTTATTTCGAGGATGGTTTCCATGGTGCAAGGTAGAAGATTGAAGCCTCCTTCAAGTTGGATCTTGAAAACACTTCAGTTTGGCAGGGTGGTGCTAGAGGCAAGTTGTAGCTTGTAGGGCATTGGAGCATCCTTCTAGTAGAAACTGCTAAAGCAGGGTGTTGTAGCATCCTTTCAGGAGTTGGAGCTACCTGGTAAATCTTGAATGCTTTTCTAAATTAATAGGGAGTTGGGGATTCTCTTTCATCTAGAGCTGATGTATTATACTCACAAATATTAAAAAAAAAGTGTTCAGTGGTTTTTCTTCCACAAGGGTTTCCACCTAAAAAAATTATTGCACTGTCCTTTATATGTGTTGATGTTTATTTATTATTTAATGCTCTGAAAATTAATAAATACTAATTGTGATAAGAAATATTGATTCACCCTGCTCTTGGTTTTTCCAACATTAAATAAGTGCTCTAAGTTTTCAGATCCTAGGAAGCACATATGACATCTTGAGTAATATGAATCTTAGGGGGTTATAATTTAGTTCGGATGTATAAGTCATAAAATCATATTTTTATATAAAAGGGAACTTGATAGATATGTAAATGATAGAGTAAGCCTTGATTAAAGTTGAATTGATCAATAAGACACCTTATAAAGAGGAAATAGGAAGAGAGTGAATGTCTAGAAGGAGAGGTCCCAAAATTGGCCTCATTATAGGTAATGGCTCTTCTTAATGGAATTATTCTTGTTCATTTCTCACTTTCTCTCTTTCTTCGTATTTTTGTGATGTATTTAGTTCATACATTTTTATCAATGTTCTTGTTATTAGTTTCATGGCATATCAGTATGTTTTTTCTCCTTCTCTCTTGGCATTCAAGCCTCCTAGATCTTAGGCCCCATGATATGAATCAATGGTATCAAAGTAGATTACGACTCCAAGGTGATGAGGGCTTGAAGAATATTTCAGTTTCAAATTTTTGGAGCAATATCCAACCTATTTTTGGCACCTTTGGCGTCCATTTGTGGGACCATACATTATAAATATCACAGTTGGACCAGAGGCATTATAGGGTTTTCTATCCTCAGATCTTCATCCACTATTGTAGGAGAATTTTTACATGGATTCATTACATCCATTGGTTTGCAAATGGAAGTTATGTGACCTCTATAGCAACCCATGTTACTATGTGAACCCTTGGTGTCCTTTATGGCTAAGTGTTGGCCAGAATCGGTCAGCTAGGCAGAGGAATAGACTATACAGCTACAGGTTGTGCTCTGCTTGAGAGAGAATTGTATTTCTTCTCTATTCCTTGATTAATTAAATACATATAGGAAGGGGTTTTGAGCAGATTCTTTCCCTTAGATAAATATTTGTGTGTGTGATAAATATTAATGCATGTTTATGATTTTTCCAATTGCAGATGAGTAGAGTAGATTTGAGTCTTATGTTTTAGTAAATTTCATAAGAATTTTTAGATCTACACACTAAATTTATACATGGTATCAGAGCAGGATTCATAGTAGAGAAGATATTTCGAACTTGTTATTGTAGAAGGATCGAATTTGCAGGATTAATTCTTTAGAGTTACCAGGATGTATTTCTATGGACTAAGACTCGATTATGCCCTTGAGGGAAGCTCTCATTATGTTTCTTGGAAGGATCGCATGGAGGCAGTGCTAGAAGATATTGGTTTGAAGGAATTCATTGATAATGATATCCAGAAACTAGCAGCAGTTGATACTCAGAATCTAGCAAATTGGAAGAAGTGTGTAGTCAAGGTGAGGAGGATCATATTGGAGGGAGTACGATACCATATTATCTCTAATATCCATGGGAAATATACTTTGTATGTAATGTGGAAAGCATTGATAGATCTGCTCGAGAACATCGGTGACTACAGGAAGTTGGCACTCAAGGACAAGCTTTAAAATATCAAGATGCAGAAGAACGACACCATCTTGCAGTACCTAATCAAGTTCATACAATGCCATGATGAACTTGGTAGTGCTGGGGTTATTGTTTTAGAAGATTATATAGTAAGCCTAACCCTTCTAGGCCTTCCCAAGAGTTGGCACATCTACCCAAATTCAGTGAATGGGAGGGAAAAACTACCAAATTGGGAACACCTATGGTCCGATTTGGTATATAAGGAGAGAAGGTGGAATACTAGAGACAGAACTTGATCCAAGTGTGAGGATGAAGAAAATTGTGCCTTAGATGGAAATGAAAATAAGGGGGAATGGAATAAATCCCAATCCAAAGGAGATTCCAGTTAGTGGGGCAAGAAGAAAGACTTGTCCAAAATCAATTGCATTTACTGTAATAAACTCGAGCATTATGCCACGAAATTTCCACACAAAAAGGTCGACAGGAATACCTCACTAGGACTGGTAGGTGAAGCTTTGTCTTCATAATTTGAGTTGGACTTCACCCTCATTGCATGCATGGAAAGCACAGTGATGGGGAGTGTGTGTATCTAGATAGTGGTGCCTCGTTCCACATGACGAGGAACAAAGAATTTTTGGGTGACTTGGAGGATAAATATCTCCAAATGCACATTGATATGGGAGATGTTGAGGTACAACGTGACCAGTATTGGTACAGACACCTTTCAGAGGGAGTTGGGCTCCCCTTTTAGGCTCAAGGATGTGATGCTTCTGTCAATTCTAAAGAAGAATCTAATTTACGTCGTGGTGTTGGAAGATCATGGTTACGATGTGATCTTAAGCAAAGGGAAGGAATTCATAATACACATAGCCATGGGACAAGTGAAGCATATCGGGGTTCGTGTGAAGAACCTTCACATTCTGGATATGGAACACTGTGTTGCAATGAGAAAAAATGCAGAGAAGGTGCAAGGCCAAGATGTCAGTGAAATATGGCATAAAATTCTTAGTCATTTTCATCATGGTGCTTTGAAGATCATGCAGCGAATTACCACAGGCCTCCCCAAGGGAGAACTTGAGATGCAAGATACATGCAAAGGGTGTACCTTGGGGAATTACACAAAATTCACCTTCAATGATCAGGATAGCAAGGCATGTACAATCCTTGAAAGGATCCACTCTGATGTATGTGGACCTTTCTCGACATCTGCCACTGCAAAGCATAGGTATTATGTTATATTTGTAGATGATTTCTCATGGAAGTGTTGGATTTTCTTCATGTGGAACAAAGATAATACATTTTCCAAGTTTTTTGAATTCGAAGCACTTGTTGAGAAAAAAAATGGCAAGAAAGTGAAGGCTCTCAAGAGTGAAGGTGAGTATGTGTCAAATGAGTTCAAAATTTTATGTGCAAAGAAAGGCATTCAATGGGAGTTGACAGCACCCCACAACCCAAAGCAGAATGGGGTGGCTGAGAGGAAGAACAAAAGTATTGTGGGAGAAGCAAGGGTGATGTTGCATGACCAAGGCCTACCACTGCACTTGTGGGCTAAAGCATGCAACACAATGATATATTTGCAGAACAAGAGTCCTCGTCAGATTCTTGGCATGAGTATACTAGAAGAAGTTTTTTTAGGGAAGAAAACAAATGTGTCACACTTCAAGATATTTGGAGCATCAGTATACTACCGTGTCTCCAAATAAGGAAAAATCTTAGAGCCGACAACAGAGTTGAGGATATTTGTGGGGTACACTCAAACTCCTCACAACTATCGTGTGTAAATTCCATCCATCAAAATGATAGTTGTGCGAAGGGATGTCACGTTTGATGAGGAGAAGGAAATTAGGTGTTCTCTTGAGAGGGGGCTTCAGTTCCATTTAGATCATGAGATTTTAACTCCAAAGGAATAACCTCAAGAAGTTGTGGAGAAACCACAAGCAGAGGAGCGGAGAGTGGATACAACCACTCAAATAGATACATCCATAGAAGGAAATAAACTAGGGATGCTGACATATTATTGGATGATGCTAGAGAGAATGTGGGAGCACCCACTTCACAGTGCAGGCAAAAGAGGTCACTCGATTGGTACATTGGCTACATGCCTCTCATGTCTGAGCTATTATATATTGATCCATCCTCATTTGAGGAAGTAATAGAGACACATGTATGGGTTGATGCTATGGTAGAGGAATATGATTACATTATTAGAAACAGTGTTTGGGAAGTGGTCCTAAAACCAGAAGATAAACCAGTGTTGGATTCAAAATGGATTTACAAGATGAAGCATGCAGCAAATGGAAGCATATATAAATACAAGGCCAGAATTTTGGCCAAGGGGTTCTCTAAAGTTAAGGGAATTTACTATGAGGATACCTTTGCTCCATTAGCAAGGTACTCATCCATCAAGTCAACTCTATCACTGGTTACGCAGATGGGGTAGAATATACACCACTTGGATGTGAAGACAACATTCCTCAATGAAGTTATTAAGGAGGAGGTGTACATTGAGCAACCAGAATGTTTTTATAGCTTTGACAAAGGGTCGCATGTGTGCAAACTCAAGCGAACATTGTATGGATTGAAGAAAGCACCTCGTGCTTGGTACACTAGGATCAACAATTATCTCACCGGGTTGGGCTTCACCAAAAATGAAGTAGATACAAACCTTTATCACACTGTGTTTGAAGGTAAATTATTTATTATTGTGTTATGTGTTGATGATTTATTTTTAGCGGTGATGAGAAGTTGATCAAATCTTGCAAGGAGGACCTTGTAAGAGAATTTGAAATGAAGGACATGGGATTCATGCACTACTTTCTCGGTTTGAAAGTATGGCAAGGAGATGGGGAATTGTTTATCTCTCAAGGAAAGTATGCGAATGAGATACTGAATAATTTCTGCATGGAGAGTATCAAAGCCATGGAGACTCCTCTAGGAAGGAATTGGATGAAAGAGGATCCCACTTCATGTGAGGAAGTGGAGGCTACCATTTATCGCAACTTATGGGTTCACTAATGTATTTGGTGAATACACAACCAGACATGTGTTATGCATTCAACAATTTTAGTCAAGTTAGTTAAGCCAACCAAACTGTATTGGAATGTAGTAAAGCATGTGTTGCAATACCTTAGATGCACCACCCAGTTTTGACTATGTATAAATGGAAAGAGGGAGTGAAGTTCCAAGGCTTCACAAATGTAGATTGGGTGGGGAGTCCATCAGACTGGAAGAGCACATCAAGAGGAATTTTCAGTGTTGGGTCCGCAACAGTTTCTTGGTATAGCAAGAAGTAGATATTTGTGGCACTCAGCTCAGTAGAATCAAAGTACATGGTTGTAAGTCAAGTAGCATGTGAGGCGATCTGGATGAGAAAGATAAGTGTTGAGTTATTTGGTTAGATGATGGATCCTATTATGATTTACCGTCATAATCAATTTTTTTTCTACTATGATAATCAGTCATATCAAAATATCTAAAAATCATGTATTTCATGATCGATCCAAGCATATATATATCTGATATCACCATTCACGGCATTGCGTGCAGAGGCGGATTATGTTGTTGGAATAAATTCCTACAGAGAAACAAGATGCATAAATTTTGACAAAGACTTTGTCAAGAGGAAAATTCAAGTTCCATAGAGGAAGGATCAGGGTTTGATAATCCCTTTCTTTCTGTGAGGGAGTGTTGAAAATGCAACCAAAAAATCTAAGTTTGACTTTGCCTTGGTCAAATAATATTAAAATTTGAATTTCTATTTTAGCAGAAAACTTGGAGGTAGT
Organism: Pinus albicaulis; assembly: GCA_034641835.2. NCBI lineage: Eukaryota > Viridiplantae > Streptophyta > Pinopsida > Pinales > Pinaceae > Pinus > Pinus albicaulis. Next base: position 1,243,454,736 of record CM076582.1, read on the forward strand.
TAACTAAGGTGACATGGAATTTGTCACTCGGTTAACTTAGTTAATTTGAGTTGGGGAACCTTGAGTTCAATTCAATGTGATTTATTTTTAATTTCTAGCAATATATTTCAGTTAATTGAGTTAGGTGCAGTTAAACTAGTTCTAACTGTTAGTAGAACTAGTGGAAGGTCAAAGTGTGGAAGTGTAACTTCATCTCACTCGGTGATCAACCAATTAACTAATCAATCATCCCAAAATAAATGATTCATGCAAATAATTTGAGTTACCCAGTTGATATGGAGATTCCAAGGCAGTGTACTATCAGTTGTAGACTATTCCAAAGTGTATAAGTGGTTTATGCAGTCATAGGATGTGCCTAGATAGATTCTACAATTCTCATTGAGGAATTTCCTAATTAATAGGGGCCTAATTCCTCAATGAAAAATGCAAGGAAATAGGAGCTTGGAGGGCTTGAAAATTGGCTAAGTGTTGGCCAGAGTCAGTCATACAGGCAGAGGGATAGACTATACAGTTGCAGGTTGTGCTCGGGCTTGAGCAATCATTGTATTTATTCTCTATTCTTTTATTAATGCAATACATATACGAAGGGGTTTTGAGGAGTTTTTTTTTCTGCTAGATAAATATCTATGTATGTGGGATAAATCTCGATGAATGTTTATGATTTGTCTTCTCAGTCGTGAATTGAATTTTTCATATGAGTAGAGTAGATTTGAGTCTTATGTTTTAGTAAATTTCATAAGCAGTTTTAGATCTACACATTGAATTTCTACATGGAGAAAACCCTAATTAAAGTTGAATTCATCAACAAGACACCTTGTAAGAAGGGAATAAGAATAGGGTGAAGCTCAAGAGGGAGAGGTCCCAAAATTGGCCTCATTACATGTATTGGTTCTTCCTTGATGGAATTCTTCTTCTTCAATTCTCATTCTTCTCTTTCTTCATGTTTTTGTGATGTATTTATTTCTTGATTTTTTATCAACGTTGGCAGATATCTATGTTTTTTCTCCTCCTCTCTCAACATTTAAGACTCTTGGATCTTAGGCCCCAAATCTGGATAATTAAGGGTCCAAAAAGTTAAGTTCTTAGATATTGTCCTTGTTGCATCAAAATATAGTAGGTCTTGTGAAAAGCCTCACGAGACAAAATCCAGAATAAGACACAACAATGGGGTGTATGCTATTGTCACCTCAACACTCCACCTCCTACTCTTTAGTCAAATTTCACCATAAAAGAGGCTTCCTAATATAGGTCACCTAAGGTTATTCTAGGTCAATATGATCAAGATGAAACTTTGATAGGATTAATCAAGGTACTTAGATTACAAAAAATGCTCAATCCTTTGTGATAGAGAGTAGTAAATAATACAACAAATCAATGTGATTAGCTTCCTCTGTAGCTCCCTTTTTTTCTTCCACTGACTGTTTTAGTATATTTTTCTCCATATTTTAAAAAACACACACTATTTTTTTCATTTTTTTCGTTGATCATATCCAGTCGATCTATGGCATGCATATTGGTTCAAGATCTGATTTATTTCTCTACGATCTATGCAATATATATTGGTTCAATACCTAATCTATTTCTCTAAGATTCGTGGCATATATATATATATATATATATATATATATATTGGTTTGAGATCTAATCTATTTCTCTGAGATATGTGGCATATATATTGGTTTGAGATCTGATCTACTCTAAGATTTATGGCATATATATTGGTATGATATCCAATCTATTTTGTGGTATAGTTAGAGGATCAACCTTGAGTTTGTGGTCTTGTTGGAAGACTTTGTGAATAGGATATTAGCACTTGTGGAAGCCATCTTATGGTCTTGATGTATTGTTGATTGATTTCTCTAAGGAAATGAAGATATTTCTTTTGTAGAACTTGGGACCACCATTCAAAGGGTTTTGTTAATAATCTCCAAACCAGGTTTTCCCTTAAAGCTAATTGCATGAAATATGTTCCTTTAAATGTAGATGCCCTTCCTCTTTTGAGCTTTTAATCGTGCTCCAATTAATTAAATTGAATTTTTTTCAATTTTTTTCCACCTTTCCATAGAAACTTTCTTATACACCTACTAATCTGACCCAAGATTCCTTTATGGGAAAAGAGGATTAAGCCCTGGAATATATATAGAGCATAAAAGGTGGATTTTATCAAGAACACTATGGCAACCAAATTTAGCCAATTAGCATCTGAGGAAGCCATTTTCTTTTGAATTTTTGAAACTATGTTATCTAAGTCTTAGTAGTAGTCCCTTTCAGGGATATTGGAATACCAAGGTATTTAAAAGTATTCCAGTCCTTTTCACAGCTAAATACTAAGATATCAGAGAGTTGATTGATCTTTTGAGAAGTGCAATTCCATCTATAAATTCTACAAAATTATATAATACCTAACCTTAGAATGCAACCTTGCATCAGGTCTGACAAATAATAATGCAAGTTGAAGCAAACCTATACAAAACCTTCACATAATGAAAGTTGAAGCAAATCTTGGAATGTTGTATGAAATCTGAAGTAGGATTATTCAAGGATCAAAGTAAACATACAATAATACAAAAGTGTATAAAATAATTAAATAAAGTCTACAATACGAGTCAATCAAATTGGCCAATAAATGAAGCCTTGGTGACTACTTCACAAAAATGCACATCCAACCTTCATTACAAGGAAAAATTAAGTAATCTAGATTGGAGAGTACTTTCTTACTCATAATTAACATTATTTTTTCACATAGAAATTTTTGTTGTGCAAGAATATGCCAAATTGGATCGAGTTCGTAGGGTTAAAGTCAAGGTTTGTGTGCTTCAAATAAATGCACACCAGGATTTGTACTTAATTTATTGTGTGATAATGATCATTCCAACCTAAATATAAAAACATTTTATGCAGGCTATCATAGTCATTTTCATAACTGAAATGTTATACACTAAAATCCAAGTCTGTCGAAATAACAATTGATCATATCTACCAATGATCATAGATGGAATAAATATGCACTCCAAGGCCAAACCAATTACACTCTTGGTAATGAATTTGAAATAGGACATGATTGGACAATTCCTAACCTTAAGATATAACCTTGTATCATGTCTCACAAATATCCTACATAACTATGTTTCCCACTTATACACAACTTTCACATAAGGAAAGTCGAACCAAAACATAGAATGTTGTATGAAATATAAAGTATAAACATTTAAGCTCAAAGTAAATATATAACAAAGTAAAATTGTGTAAAATAACTAAATAAACAATCTACAATTTGAATCAATCAGATTGTCCAAAAATGAAATATGGGCATGCACTTTAGTGAAGCAAGGCAATTTTGGCTTGCTTCACAAAAATGCATATCCAACCTTCATTTCAAGGCCAAATTGAATGATTTAACTTGGAGAGCATTTTTTAACTCATAAGTAACATTAATACAATTTTTTTTTTCTAATTTAGTGATATTAAGGTCAAAGTTAATGTAAATTAAAGTGTTGGAGCAATCACATTTCATAGTGTTTCCCCAAAAGTGTCAACAATTTGTGAACAACATAAACTTACTGGAAGAAAATTAGTGTGTAAAATTAGTAATTAAATAGTATACAATTTGAATCAATAAAATTCACCAAGAAATGAATCCTAGGCATGAATTTTAGTGAAGCAAGCAATTTTGGCTTGCCTCACAAAAATGCATGCCTAGACTTCAATTGAAGGTTAAATTGAATTATTCAACTTGGAGAGTATTTTTGTACTCATAGGTAACAATGTTTTTTTGGTTTAAGGCTCAATTTTCATTACTACTTCAAAGTATTACATTTGGTTTTTTCCCTGTGAAAATGGTCACCCCGAAGGGAAACCAACCCAAAACCACAGTTTGAGTTTCTTTAACTTGTTAGTGTTTTTTCTAATCATTTTTATAGTCATAAAGAAAAAATGCCTTTGCAACCCTATTCACAAAAGGAAGTTACAAGATGTTTGGTTGTGAGCTTTAAAGGTAATTACATGGAAACAAAAGTGTTTCTAATCATATTTAACTGAAATTGAGACCAAGGAAACGCCATATGTTAACATGGTTCACCACGAGAATAAGGAATTTGTTTCATTGGGATGAGCCGTTTTGCCAAGAGATGGTGTAGATATTTGTGTTGGGTCGTGGGTGGTGTCCACTTCTAAGGATGCTCGTTGGAGTACCCCCTAGGTTGTGCATACCATTGAGTGTTATTCCTGATGCCACTCTTTGATTCCATGTCTAGACGGCCTGTGGTCTTTCATTGAAGCACTTAGCCTTGAGCGAATGTTGAGTCATGAGCCGGAGTATGCTAACACATTTCCACAAGTTGATACCCATGCAAGACTAAAACATGAACCCTTCCATGAAACTAAGGTGAGTATCGAATAGGGAAGAGGTGAACCAATGTCGAATTTCCTTCTGCGGTGCATTGCATTACAAATGTCGATAGTAGGTGATGAAGAAGAGAAAATATTGTGTTGGCCTTACCAACACTGTGAGGCCGACAGGCTAATTCACAGAGTGAATCCATATGGCAAAAGGTGAAGTGTGAGGGAGGCCAAAGGTAGAGCCAAAAGTAAAGCTTACAAACCAACCTGGATATTGACATACAATGCTTACTAGTAATCCTAGTAACGGGTGCGTTGAGAGCAGCAGCGCTACATGCATGGTGACGATAGGCTAAACTCGGAATGAACATTGCTAATTGAGAAATGTCACCCTCCAATGAGAGAAGATCATGCCATCTGATCATGTCTATAGCTCGTTGATGATGCAATAAACATACTATTATGGAAGGAAAGGTACCTCTACAATTTGAGTCATGGTGGCCACAGAGATTACATTTGAGATGAAATAAAGGGGCATTATAGTGAATGATGTGAGGATCACATTACTATGATTTCAAGCGTGTGAGGTAGTTAATTTCATTAACCAAAAAACCATGTGGTAATTAAGCTTGTTCCATTGCCTTATCTTGTTGATAGCTGTCAGGTTCATACACCTGTTGTGGGGATACTCATAGGTAACATTAATACAATCAAATATGTTTATTTTTTCACATATATATATTTTTTGTTCAATAATAACCCAAATTGCATGGATTTCATAGGGTAAAAGGTAGGGTTTGTGTACACTATAAATTTTAACTTATCATGAAAAATATGGACATATCACAAAATTTCATTATATCATTTTTTTCTAAGTTAAGTCAAAATTTGAGTACCTAATGTCCCGCATTATACATTGTGTCCTCATTTGATTTAATATGACACAATCTGTTGCCATCACCTCATCTGGCACTTATAATACACAACATAGTCAATAATGTTTAGTATACCAATTATATCATTTCAATTAATATGCTATCCAACATAAAAACTTCACTTTAGTCATATATTTGACATATTGATATCATGTTAATTTGGAGTAAAAAAAAAATTATGACCCTAGGTATATACATCAAACCAAAATTTTGACGAAAAAATTATCCAACATCCCTATCCCACATGGTCATCCAAATTTTCAAACATTTTCCTTGATCATAGAATAACATTTAATCACCATTCTTGTGCATTTTCAACCAATAAGTTTGACCTGAAAGGCCTCATGGAAACAAAATTGACTTTCTCTCATCTATGTTGTAGTATTTGTGAATTCATAAAGACCTTCTTCCTTTGGTTGAGGTTGCTTGGTCTTCTTACCTGTATTGTATCCGCAGATTTGTAATGTCCTCTACAAATGGATGACAAATAAGGCTCATTATCCTACCCATCCCCGTAGGCTATAGTCCACCTAAAAAGGGGAGAAACCCCAAAATACTCATTGTTGGAAGTTTTAGGGCAGATAAGCAAAGAAACCCAAAATTATGGTTTTACGTAAGATTTAATCAACCAATTAAGAAGATGAAACCCCTCAAAGAATAATATAAATAAAGGAGGATTGAATTCATTTTGGAGCATCAAGTATTTCATTTATGTTTTGAGTATATTGCTATATGGGTTTCGAGACCCATTTTTCCTTATTAATATTGGTGGTGAAAGATTCCACCCTAGTTAGTAATTTTGTTTTTAAATTTTGTTCTATTTTGCAAAGTAGGGAATCTATTTGTCTCGAGTTGTTAAAATTTGGGTTGCAAAGCAAGTAAAGGGATAAATTCATGGGACTGTGTAAAGGTGGTTTTTGGAACATTTATCACGTGTGGTTGTTAACCTCTTTGTAACAAAATCGCAGAATACTCAGGAAATTTTAGTGAAATTTATTTCAAGTGAATTCGATCCTTACCAAGGAATCATTTCATCATCAATTTTGAACTAGTGGTTATCTGAGATACATCCCTGTAACAATTTTGAGTGTCAAATGCAACCGAAGAGCCTTATCTTGAAATAGGGATCTTATTGAAAATTCTCGCATATTTTATGTTGGGTTGGTCTTTTCCACGTGAATTATTTTCGGAAGGATAGCTTGAAGTCAAGACTATGTTCTGACGCAGATCCCCATGGAGGGTTTAAGCGAGCTTGTACCTGAAGAAGTTGTCGACCCTCTAAGTGTATCTGAGACAGTGCGGGATCGAAAACCTAGGATTTTAAATAGATTTGACTATCAAAAGGGTCTTCGCAGTGGCGATCATTGAATTATGACCACCCAACATACATATGTATGCTCTATTTGTGTGTATTTGGATCATTCGAAGCTTTCGGGTTTGTTGCAAGAACTAAATGAGGTATACAGGTCAACGAGGACCATCGTCTGTCGTCATTAGGGTTTGAATCCCAACACAAAAGCGCCAGTGACAAACCTGGGTTCGGATCCCAACACGGAAGCACCAACAAAAAACCGAGAGTTCGTAGATAGAGCAATAAGAGATTGGGGTTGCAGATAGATCTTGAATTTTGTATAGAATTATAAAATTATGGTCATGAACTGTCTCTAAACACGGTTAATTAGTTACGTTGTTCTAGCACGGTGTTACGAAGAATTTAAGCATTGAAAATTATGGATCAAATCTTCTAATGATGAGATGTTGAATTTTTCAGCGAAACCTAGTTTAGTATTGTTTATAATTGCATTTGATGAATTGAAGAAATGCGCTATAGACAATAAGTACAGCCTTGACCAGTCTCTTTGCATACTATTTACAAAGTTGTAAAAATCCTAGGGTAAATTAGGGAAAAAATTTAATGCTTCATTACAGTGGTATCAGAACGCTAGAAAATTGTTAGTCATGAGTATATGAGTTGTGCATACTTCTTGCAGATACAAGCAACGTCATTGTAAGGAAAAAGAGAGGTACTCATCGTTCAAGCATGGGGGATAGAGCATGACAACAAGAACATGACCATGGTATTCCGTTGAATGGATTACTAAATGAAAAACACCAAATGAATCAATAGTTGCAACATCAAGGACAACACATGATTTAAGCGCAGGGGGAGATTGCACAATTTTTTGATCAAGGAAAACAATAGATTTTTCAACTAATTACTCATTTTATAGGACAAAAAAGTGTTGTTGACAACAATAGGACCACCAAGGAAGTTAGTGGTAATCATAGTCTTGGTTTTCCTAATAATCATGCAAACAATAAAAGGATCAGTTGACCATTACTTCCCCAATTCATAAACAATCAAGGGATGAAAAACCTAGAAACAGTGGATCCAAATCAACTTCTTAACGCATATATTCAGGACTATGCGAGATTGTATGAGAACAATCGAGCAACTATGACCTTCAATGATTACAACAACTTTAGGTATATAAATAGACCCCATGGTAACTTAATGGGGAACTTGCATGCAAGGTTAGTAAACTTCCTCCCTCATTTAATGGATCATCTAAATGTACAGCAAGGGCTTGGGTGCAAAAATTAGACACCTACTTCAAGCTCAATCCTATGGCTGAAGCAGACGCAATCCAATTTGCCACATTAAATATAGAAGGGGAAGTGCATGAGTGGTGGTATCATGTCCTAGTAACTATGGGACATGCCAATGTCACTTCTTATGAATATTTTACACAATGGCTAGTAGAAATATTTGATAGAAAGAACCCAAACATCCATTTTAGAGAATTGGAACTACTCAAGTAAACAAGGTCACATGAAGAGTTTATTGCAAAATTTGAATGTATCGCAGTCACAATAATGGATATATCTGAAGAACGATTAATTATGATTTTTACTGAAGCATTAGTTGAGCCCTACAACAATGGGTCAGGGCATTCAATCCTGCCACTATTTAAGAAGCTATCAAGAAAACTCAAGACATGGGAAATGTAGTCACTAAAGCTAAGGAACCATCCAAGCCTTACATTCCTCCTAAAGATAAGGAGAAAAATCCTTTTCAACGTGATGGACCTAGAAAATATTGTTAGATGAATAAACATAAAGTGAACTCACGAGGAAAAATTTATGTTTCAATTGCAAGGAGTCATGGGAACCCGGTCACCATTGTTTAGGTAAGGGAAAAATTCACTATATCGAAGTAGTCTATGATGATGAGGAAGAAGGAGAGGAAGCTACTTCAAATGTTAAAGAAGAACCGGTGCAAAAAGAAGTAAAGGAAGAAGAAAATATTAACATCCCCAAGGAATAATTGTCAAAAAATGAAAGGCCCAGCAGAGAAAACAAGACACGACCCTAGGTTAAGATTGCAACCCTTTCAGGCGCATCCAAGTATTATGCCTTCAAGGTCAGGGGATTTATCAAGGGACAATGCATCACAACCATAACTTATGGAGGATCCACACGCAACTTCATTGATGCATCATTATTAGCTAAAAGGGGATTTCCAACTGAAGAGTTTGAGGACTTGGATGTGATAGTGTGGATGGGTACAAATTGGATTTCACACAAATGATACCAAATTTAAGTGTAACTTTCGGTAACTATACATTTAGTAGTGATTTCTATGTAACAGATCTTGTAGACCTCAACATGGTATTGGGTGTTCAATGGTTGTATTCATTGGGTAAACACACAATGGACTACCAAGCATTGGAAATGGAATTTAGAGCACCAAATGGCAGTAAGGTCATATTAAGAGGCATGTCAAATGGTAACCCACAAGTTGTTTCAACCACGAGGATGGAAGCCATATTCAGGCATGGGGATAAACCATATACAATAGAATGTAAGGTTATGACCCAAAAGACTTAAGATAATGACAAATCACAATACTTGATAGATATTCAACAAGTGTTGGACAATCATGATTCATTATTTAGAGACATTCCTCTAGGATTCCCTCCTAAAAGAGGATTTGAGCATACTAGTGAATTGGAAGAAGGAGCCAAGCATGTGATCACCACACCATAGTGACATGCAAAAAAGTTCAAGGACAAGATAGAAAAAACCATCCAAGAATTATTAGCCATGGGAAATATCATACCCAGTTCAAGTTTGTTTGCATCATTCGTAGTTTTGGTGAAGAAGAAGGATGATATGTGGAGAATGTGTATTGATTACTAACATTAACAAGAAAACCATTAAAAACAGGTATCCCATTCCAAGATTGTTGGATGAACTCCACGGGGCAATGTACTTTTCAAAGATCGATTTTACGCTCCATGTGTCATAAAAAATTTAGTGAGGAATACATGTCAAAAACATCATTCTAATGCCACTATAGACACTTTGGATTTCTGGTCATGACATTTGGGATAACCAATGCCCCCGCTACCTTCCACTCCTGCATGAACAACATTTTCAACAAGCAACTAAGGAAGTTTTTGTTAGTGTTCTTTGACGACCTTCTCGTCTACAATAACATGTGGAATTTTCATTTGGGACACTTGGATCAAATTGAGCATCATGCAGGAAAAATATCTTTATGCCAAGGCATCAAAATGTGAGTTAGGGTTGATGGAATTTCTTTATTTTGGACATATGATTAGTGCAAAAGCGGTACAAGTTTATCAAGAAATGATTGAGGCAATAATGGATTGGCCTACACCCAAAAATTTAACAGAATTATGAGGTTTCCTTGGGATCTGCAGCTACAATTGGCAGTTTGTTAAAGGATTCTCCCAGTTAAGTACACCTCTGATGGACTTAACCAAAAATGGAGTGTTCAAGTGGATAGGGGAAACTGACAAGGAATTTAACAAGCTAAAAGAAATAGTGAGCTCATGTCTAGCACTGACTCTAGTCAACCATTCATATTAGAATGTGATGCGTCATGAGAGGGAATAGGAGTTGTCCTAATGCAAAAGGACCATCCTATCACATTTGAAAATCAGAAGTTGGAATATTAAAAAAAATTCACTCCATTTATGAAAAGGGGATGCTAGTTACCATGCACATGTTGGAAAATTTCAAACAATATTTAGTGGGAAATAGGTTCATAGTTAGGACATACCACAACATCCTGCACCATTTCTTACTTAAAGGGACCTAAATGAACGACAACAAAAATGGGTAAGAAAAATCCAAGCTTGCAATTTTGACATTGAATATGTGAAGGGGAAAAAGAACATTGTGGCTGATGCACTTTCTAGGAAACCATCAACATGTGCCCTCCTAAAATTCATAGGAGATTGGAAGGCACGCCTCTTTGCGGAATATGCCAAGGACCAATTTTCTTACGCGCTAATAAACAAAATCGTCAAGGATGACAGGTACAAAATAATTGATGGAGTTATTTATTATAAAAATTGGATATCTCTGGTTCATGAGTCTACACTCAAGGATAAAATTTTGAAGGTTACACATGATGTTCCTTCAATTGGGAAACACGAATTCCTCAAGACATATCGATAGATTCTAGAACGATTCTCATGGAAAGGGATCAAGGAAGATGTGATGAAATATGTTAAGGAATGTATCACATGTCAACATAATAAGGTTGAGCATACACATCCTATAGGTATTCTCCAACCTCTATGAATTCCAGAAGAAAAATGAGAGATAATTTTGATGGATTTCATCACAAGGTTACCCAAAGAACAAGGTAAGGAATACATCTACACGATGGTTGAAATCTTGACTAAATTCGTACACATCTTTGCCATCTTAGCAGATTACTCAGCCAAACAATTGGCATAATCGTTTTTCAAATAGGCCTTGATACTGCATGGGCTTCCAAACAACATAGTCAACGATTTTGATAGTAGATTTATGGGAGAATTTTGGTAGGAGAATTTCAAGCTAGGGGGAACTGAATTGACCCCTAGCACTAGCTATCACCCTAAAATCGACAGTCAAACAAAAATTTTGAATAAGTGGATCAAGGGGTATCTACGCAACTATGTAACAGGTTAGCAAAAGGCATGGATTAAATAATTGTACTTTGGGGAGCATTGCTACAACACCACCTACCACTTATCCATTGGGATGATACCTTTCAAAGCTTTGCATGGATATGATGCACCATACTTCATTGATATAATTTTTGGAGGCAAGAAGGCACTCCTTACCAAAGATTGGATACAGGAGAGTCGTGAAATCCTTAGGGTACTTAAGGAGAATATGTAGGTTGCTCAGAATAAACAAAAGTTGTATGCAGACCAACATCGAACAGAGCACAGTTTTGAGGTAGGAGATATTGTTTTCTTGCGATCACAACCCTATAGAAAATCTACACATAAGAAGAGCAGGGTATAAAAACTAAATCCAAGGTTTTTGTAACAGACCTGGGTTAAAAGTTCATGTAATAAAAGTTGATAAATGTAAAATAAGACCACAGGAAAGGGACACTTATTCCAAGCTTTATGTTAAGAAAAATATCCTAGTGGGAATTACTTGTTGTATTTATGGCTAAGGGAAATCAGAAAAGGAAATGGCTAAGGCTTTGGAAAGGAAAAAACGTATTTTTGGCAGATTATTTATGAAAATAATGAAAATTATGAGAAAATTAAGGTGAAAGGTCATAGGTTGCATGTGAAGAGGAAAATGAAGGAAAATAAGGGAAAATTGAAGAAATTAGAGGCCTCTTCAATAAAAAGACCTCAGAGCATCAGTTGGTGGCCTTTTGTCAGTTTAGTGTTGGAATTTGTCTTAGGGAGTAGAAGAGCACCAAGAGAAGAAATAAAGAAACCAAGCAAAGGACGGACAAGGAAAGGAAAGGAGAGGAAGGACAAGGAAAGCAAAGGAAGGCCAGGATTAAGTAGCTTCAACGAGAATAATTGCAGGTAACATGTTGCATGTATGATTTCCTAGTTTTTTTCTATATGCATGGTATGTGCATGTTGGTATTTTTCTTTTGTTGTCATTAGCATGGAATTTTTCAAGTTTAGACAATGTATTTTAGCCTAGCCTTGCCATTTCCAGATAGCCATGGTGTGATGGGATAGTTCTTGGTTTGAGCTTTGGATTGTCCGAATATTTTGGATTTGGGTGAGGTGGTCTCAGGAAAATTCTCCAAGGCCTAGGAATCCCTTGTCCAGTAATGGTGGGATGCAAAGTAAGGCGAAAGGGTGGAGATACAAAAATTCCTCAAGGTATTGGTGAAGAAATTATGAGGCATCCAAGCTTGGTTTGGTTTTGTGATCTCGACACCAGTTTAGGTGAGATCACGGTATGGTGAGGGTGGAGGTGGTTTAACCTCTGGATTCCCTTGGTTGTGTTTGGATTGGTTTATCCAATGAGATCCCACATTCATGCTTGGAATATGGCACGAGGGTGATTGGTTGAAAGAAAGAATTGGTTCAGCCAACCTATGGTCGGGTGGTACGTGGAATTCCCAAACCTGGTCGTCATTTTCCTATGTTTAATGAGAGCTAAGTTTTTATTGCTTTTGATAAGGAAATGTACTTGTTATTATGTAGCTTTAATGGTTTTTCTCTTATTTTTATTTATCTAGTTATATGCTGATTATAAGCATGGTTTTATGACAAATATTAGTCATGGCTCTTTTCATGTTGTACTTGTAACTAAATGAATAATGAATGCAAGACCTAATTAGTGTTATGACAGTTGTTGTGAGAAGGCAGTGACCCTTCTTGTTAAGCCTCAGATAAGTTTCAAGTCCCTTATGATCGACCAACGACCAGTAGGACCTTTGGTGTAGTGGACAACCTTTCCAGATTTGCTTGCTCCGCTTGGCAACTGAAACCTTCAACCCTATTATCTGATCTCCGGATTGCGCCTTGCCTTGGAATAGTTGGAATAGCCCACTCCCCACTTACTCTCTGAAGTGAATGAATGCCCCCCACTATAGAAATGCCCTACCGCTAATGGAACCTCTTCTATTGTAGGCCAGCCCCATGCTTGCTTGCGGGAGGGAATTAAGGTTACTTACACATAAATAAGGTTATGGTGGGATAGCTCATCCTCTTGTTTCTGGGCCTTCCAACTATATCCGAGCCCTATTACGATACCCGTATCCAAGCCCTATGACAATACCCGGTGATTGGGCCTGCATTCATGACCTATATGTTGCATATTTACCAAGTGTTTGATAAAATGTCAGTCCCTATTGGGGATGGTAAGGTCAAGTCCTAGTTTCAGTTTCTGGTTTACAATGATCGTTTCTATGTCATTTATATTGTCTGGAAGTTTCACTCAGTTTTGGGCAGAGTTATGAGTCCTAGCCCTGAAAAATTGGCACATAATTTGGGGTTTCCTGCATAGAACTGAGTAGAAAATTCCATAGTCGCATGGAAGCAGGCCTATGGGAGCGACTGGGGACCCATAGTCGCGTGGATTCCTTGGCAAGGGAGCGACTAGGGCTCTAGGTTAGGGAAAAAGTGAGTTGTCTCAGGGGTTGGACACCTGTAAGGGTTGGATTACTCCTAGAGTTCATGTGGTACCTAAGGGAAGTCAGTAAGGTCATAATTTGTCGAATACATTTCCTTAAGGTCATATATGAGGTTGAGTCTTATCATAGTATCCCCTCAGCTCATGTTTACCCGAGCAAGTTGGTAAAACTAGGTAGATATAAGAGGAGGTGTGTTACAGGGTGGTATCAAAGCATGCTTTCTCTCTCTTTGGGTAGAGTTTGATGTTGTCAAGGTTATTGTTATCATTCATGGGGTCATGGTATACAATTGGTGTGTTCATGCATGATGGGGTATGTTGTTATGTTATTACATGGATATGCTTATGATTATACTTGTACATGCTAATGTGGACTAATATTGCAGATGAAATAAACCTCCCTTGAACATCACTAAGGTATAAATTTGATTTTGGTATCTATTTGGTTTATCTAACATGGTGCACTTGCAGGAAGAAGAGAATTCAAGATGACAAGAAAAATGGTAGACTACAGATCTCGTGACACTTCCTACATGTCAGTTGGGCAGCAAGGAGAAGAGTATTCTCCTGGCATGGAAGATACATTGAGGAGCTTGAGGGTAGAGATCCGAAGTTGCAAAGAAGACAATGACAGGTTGGTTGAGGCTCAAGAAAGACTTTCAAGGGCTTAGGAGAAGCAGGTAGAGGTTAATGCAACAATCCTTCAGAGCTTGTCATATTTGTAGAAACAGGGAAAATTGAGGATCAATCAAGAGCAGGAAGAGAAAACTAATGGAGCCTATGGTAGTAGATCTTGGTCCGAATACAGGTTGGATAGAGGGGACACAGTTATAGGTGGAAGATCACTGGATACACATGATAGGAGAACGGGTATATATGGACATCATTGTAGTTCCTCATCCAAGAGACATCATCACAATCATCATCTTCATCATCTGTATAGGAGGAGGGAGTATTTACCTGAGGAGTTCAAGAAAGTGAATTCCTCCCCCCCCACCCCCAATTTTGATGGAGAGATGAAGAAGTTATAATATGCAGAGGCATGGTTTCTTGGATGAATAAATTCTTCAGATTACACAACTACTCAGAGAACATGAAAGACAAGATAACCACCTTCAGTCTTAAAGGTAAAGCAAATATCCGGTGGGAAGATGTGAAGAATGTCAAGGACATTTGGGAGGAAGACTTGATTTGGGATGATTTCAAGAGGATCTTCAACAAGAAGTACTTATTGGAGAGGTACTATGATGATATACTTAAGGATTTTTATAAGCTACATATGGGTTCTATGACAGATGATGAGTATACTAACAGGTTCTTGGAGTTGTTGAGATACATGCCTTATCTCAAGGAAGAGAAGGCTAAGATTTAGAGATTCGTCAGTGGATTTCCAGTGGCATATAGAGATCAGATTGACTTAATTGATGAGCCTAGATTGTTAGAAGAAGCCATCCAGAAATTGAAACATTGTTATGAGCAGTCAAAGCGGAAAGATGAGCCTAAATGTGACTCGAAGGGGAAATGATAAAGTAAAAGGGAAATGGCCACCGAAGCGGGGAAGACCTCAAGATGCAGGTGAGAAATAAAATTTTGCTGCTTAGAATAATTTCAATCCAGTTGAGAAGGGACATGGGCCACAACCTGGAGATCAACTGCTAGAGGTTATGGTATAGCACCATTGCAGTGTTGGATATGTGGCAAATATCATCATAAAAAAGGATTGTCCATTGTACCAGGGAGGTAGGCCTCAGATCTATAGTGCTCAGGAGGCAAGAATAGTTGGGGATGTTGGTCATAGAATTCCTTGAATTTATGCACCTGTGGACAACATGCGGGCAAGTCATCAACCATCTATTATTGATATGGATGATAAGATTTTTTATCAAGTTATTTCTATTTTGATTGATCCTGGATATAATTATAGTTACGTTAATCCTGACCTCGTGGATAAGTGTGGCTTGAGAAAATAAGTGCATACAAAATCTTGGTTGGTGCAGTTGGCTACAAGTATGAAGAAGAGAGTTCATCATTGGGTAAGAGCTTGCTCATTTAAGTTGAATGGTATGCCTACAACAACACATTTGAATGTACTGCCATTGGGATGGTATAGTATGATTTTGGGTATGGATTAGTTGTATCTTCACAGGACCAAGGTAGATTTCTATGACAAGGATATTGAATGATTGAAAGGAAAGAAGAAGCCTACATAAGTGAAGATGTTCATAGCTATGTAGGTTAAGTGCAGTTGCAGAAAATGGTATGTGATGTTTACAGTTCATATTTCCAGTGACAAGGGTAAGGATGTTGAGGATGTAGAATCTTCAAGAGGTACCCTGTATTGTTGCAGTTTTAGGATGTGTTTCCAGGATAGATTCTAGAGTTTCCTCCTCACATGGAAGTATACTTTTCTATTGAGTTGGTACCAGGGTCAGCACCATCATCAAAGGTACCTTACAAGATGAGCATGCCAAAGCTAGTAGAGTTGAAGTTGTACCTGAGGGAAATATTGGATAAAGGATATAGTAGGTCAAGTGTATCTCCTTGGGGTGCACCTGTATTGTGCGTGAAGAAGAATGGTGGTACTCTCAGGTTGTGCATTGATTACAGGCAGTTGAACAAGGTGACGATCAAGAATAGGTACCCATTGTCGAGGATTGGCTACTTGTTTGATTAGTTGAAGGGAGAAGGAGTGTTCTCAAAGATTGATCTGCGATCAGGATATCATTAGGTACGCATCAAAGAAGAGGACATCTACAAGACTTCATTCAGGACCACGTATGGGAATTATTTTTTTTTTGTAGTTCTATTCAGTTTGACTAATGCTCCAGCTACCTTTATGTGTTTGATGAATAAATTGTTGTGTCCTTATCTAGACAAGTTTGTTATTGTATCCATTGATGACATATTGATATATTATAAGAATGAGGAAGAGCATGTTGAGCATTTAGCAGCAGTGTTGAGATTTCTAAGAGAGCATCATTTGTATGTTACGCTTATAATGTGCATTTTATTTCAGACATAAGTACACTACTTGGGACATGTTGTTTCCTAGAATGGCATAGCAGTAGACCTGGAAAATATAAAGGCTATCATGGAGTGGGAAGCTCCTAGAAATTTGGAGGAAGTCAGATCATTCATGGGGTTATCATGTTACTACAGGAGGTTCATCAGGAACTTCTCACACATTGCATATCCTATTACATCCTTGCAGAGGAAATGAAATAAATTTGAATGGATAGAGGAATGTGCAGCGAGTTTTGAGCATTTGAAACAGTCGTTGAAAAATGCTCCATTGTTAAAGATTGCAGATCTGGATAAATAATTCATCAGATGTACATATGCTTGCAAGAAAGGACTTGATGGAATCCTTAAGTAGAAGGCACATGTGATATGATATCAGTCCAGAAAATTGAATAAGCACGAGTAGAACTACATGACTCATGTTCTTGAGTTGGCATCTATTATTCATGCTTGGAAGATGTGGAAACATTATCTTCTTGGCATGAGGTTTGTGTTGATGAGTGATCACAGTAGATTAAGACATTTTATGACCAACCAAATTTGAATTCCAGGTAAGCTAGATGGTTTCCTTCCCTTAGTGAGTTTTACTTTGAGATCAGATACATCAAGGGCAAGGAGAACAGGGTTGCAAATGCTCTCAGCAGTAAATTACAGTTGAACCATGTTACAATGGTAAGCTCATATGGAATAGATCTACACTATCATATTTTACAGGCAGGACAGTAGGATGGCAGGTACAGGGAGCTTATTCATAGGTTACAACAGGGTACAGGTGATCAGGATGTGGACTATTGTCTCACAACATATGGCTTGGTAAGGTTTAGGAACAGGATCTATGTTTCGGATGACAAAGAGATCAAGAAGCTTATCTTCTGGGAGTTTCATGTAAAACCATATTAAGGTCACCTAGGATATCAGAAGGCATTGATAGAAGTGAATAAGTTCTACTATTGGTTGAATCTGAAGAAGGAAGTGGCAGATTTTGCGGCAAGACGTTTGTAATGTCAGTGGGTCAAAGGAAAGTGTAAGAGTCTAGGTGGGTTGCTTTAGCCTATTCTAATTCTAGAGTGTAAATGGGAGTTCATTTCCATGGACTTCATTACAGTTCTTTTGAGGACATCGAGGCAGCATGATTCTATCATAGTTGTGATTGACAGGTTGAGCAAGGTAGCTCGCTTCATTCCAGTAAATACTACTTATTCAGTTAGTGAGGTAGCACAAGTATTCATCGGGGAGATCTTGATATTGCATCATTTTTTGAAGAATATTGTGTCAGACAGGGATGTCAAGTTCACTTCCAAGCTTTGGAAGGAACTGTTTGCAGGATTGGGGATAGATTTGGCCTTCGACACAGCTTATCATCCCCAGACAGACATGGTCAAAAGGATACTTAAGGATATGTTGAGGATGTACGTAATGCATCAGCATAGGAGATGGGAGGAGTACCTTCTATTGGTCGACTTCGCTTACAATAATGGCTATCAAGAGTCATTAAGGATGAGCCTATTTGAGGCACCATATGGGCGGAGTTGAAACACTCCCATTAGTTGGAGTGATCCAGTGAGCATGATACTTATTGAATCATACATGTTAGCAGACATGGAACATAAAATGGAGGCTATAAAGAAGAATCTAGAGGCAACATGGGATAGGTATAAAAGTTATGTAGACCAGCACAGGGAAAATATCCTTGAGGATCAGATCATGTGCCAATTTAGCACCACGATATTGCGTTCCTTTTGAGATCCTTGAGAGGATTGGACTAGTGGCCTACAGACTTGCACTACCTCCGAAAATGAAATTCCATGATGTTTTTCATGTTTTATTGCTTAAAAGGTATGTAAAGATGTTGATAATGTTACTAATTGGTATGTATTGCAGGTGGAGCAAGAAGGATAATTCCAGCCATAACCTCAATGCATATTGCAGCAGAAACATATCGTGCTCTGAAATAGAGCACTCGAGCAAGTTAAAGTGCAATGGAAGCACTTTTGCCCAATGAAGCTACATGGGAGATGGTTGATCAGATGTGGACTATGTATCCTTCATTGCTTGTCAGTGGAGGAAAATGTGTTTTGGTATTCGTACATATTTATGTATTGTTTCTATTGTAAATACCACAATGAGCTATGTTATAAAGCTTCAATAAGCATGGTTGTCATGTTTTACATGATGGTTTTTATTTTGAGCAGGATGTTATTGTAAATACTATAACGAGTTGGGTTATAAAGCTCCATAGGTAGTATGTTTTTTTCTTTTCAGCGGTTTTTTTGGGTATAGGTGTGGTTTAACACAATAGTGATCTGATTAAGGTATGTTAGTAATTTTGTGTTAATTCCTCTTTCATATTTTGAAACAAATGTTTTACATGTGCTTAAGCATTCAAGTTCTCTTGCAAGTCACTGAGTCTCATGAATCAATTTTATGTTAATTTTATGAAAATTTTAACATAAAAAAAAAGATCGAACAATAGCAATAAAAAGTACAATACATCACCATACAACACAGAGATTTGATGAAGGAGTTAGCCCCTCCTTGGCTACATCTCCTTGGTCAAGCTTCCATGGCTTGGGCCTCTATATTATGCTGAAATTTGCAAAATTATATGTTTACAATGCTTTTATGCTCCTGAAACCTGCTTCATTGAGTTCAAAACACTTAACATTGGTACCTTAGCATCTTTCTGCTCCTAATTTGGTTGAAAATTGGCTGAGTTATGAATTCTCCAAGTTTGCTCCACAATTTCCTCCCCAAAAATAGCTAACGGGCCCCAAATTGGGCTAACTGACTCTAAATTTGGAAAATCCCGTAGGATTTGTTGGAACCTCCAATTAAAATTGAATTAGTTTGAATAACCCTGCTTATCTGCTAACTAAACCAGATCAATATCTTAATGGCGCCCGTTAATTAAACCATATTAATCATTAATTAATTTGGATCATGGTTAATTAAATACACTTAGGATAAGCGCCCTCCTGCTCGCATGTGATTCTAGGTCAGTGGTTGCATGGCTTGGGGTTGGCCCCCTCTTCCCCAGTCGACACACTTTGAAAAACTTAAATACATGTGGAGTTGTATATAGGTAAGTAAAACGGTGTAGGCGGAGTGGTGGCATGGCTTGTTAGCTGGGCGGAGGTCTGGTGTTCGACCCCCACCCGGTCCTTTGCAATAATTTTATAACACCATGAGGAGGACACATGGCGGCCCCGGGCTAAACCACGTGCCTCCTCCTCATTGGCCCAAAACATAACCAATAAGAAGTTTCCAACATGCATCCAAACGCTCCAATCACCACCTACCACTTGGAAGCCTTTCATTCGCTGGAGGAAAAGAGTTGACTAAAATTTGACCTGCCTAGTCAACATGCCACATCAGCAGTATATACTACTGATTGGGCTCCTTGTCTGCCATGTTTTTACCAAATTTTCCTCTTTAGGAAAAAAAAAACGAACTCGTTTCTAAAGCCATACAAAGTCCTTTTCGCGTGAAACGAGTTGCGCCAGATTCAGAATGAGGAAAACTACACGATCATTCAGGTTTCGTGTCATTCTGAGAACTTTTATTTTTTAGCATAATTCTAAGCAACTGATCATTCCTCCCCACTGGAAGCTTTTGGACCCTAAAAATATATTTCATTATTGAACATGTGGATGAGGGTACAGTTCCCTCACCCTTTGAGTCTCAATCCACTGGAATTTGCCTAAATTAAACAATTTGAGATTTTCATAAAAACTAATCTTTTTCCTTGATTCTGGAGACCCTATCTTCCTATTGTAGACACCATCATGCTGCAATTTCCCATAATTTGAAGAGCAGCAACATGTCTTTGAAGAAACAAAATTGTTCGCACCTCGGTCGTCAATCAAAGGAAACTTGAATAACTTCAAAACTTTCTAAACTCGTGTTATGACTCAAAAAAAAGTGAAACATTATTTGACATGGTCATAGAGTTCATTTGTCACAAGTTGGTATAGGAAAATTTAAATTTTTTCATCTTTTACCTATTCTAAGGTTCAAACCCACCTCCATTTAGGTCATATAATGTCCTATCAGTCATCATTAGGTGTCGGATTTCATTTCCCAAGCATTCAAATTCAAAAAGGACACTTAAGTTACTTTTACATCTTTTCGTAGTGTTTTACATAGTGAAATAGCAGTTTTTGCTAAGAAACTGCCGAATAGTTTTGTAGCAAAACTCTCAAAAATTGAATTAGATTCGCTACGAAAATCTGTTTTTTTGTTTTTCTTATCAAACCTAAAGTGAAGTGTCAGTTCATCATTGGAGGAGTTAGGGTGGATGTCATTCGAGTCTATTAGGGTTAAATCAAGATACAAAGGTCATGTCTGAGGTCATCATTACCGATTTTAACATGCATGTGTCATGATTTAGGCATGTGTTGTCATCGAAACCATAAAACATTACCCAATTGAGTCTTTTTGTCATTCTCCACTTCATCTTTGTATGCTATGTAGTTTCTGGAGAGCTACTTCACCGAGCCAAGCTGGTTGCTAGCATTTTCAAAGGTTGCAGTTGTCACTAATCAAGCGAGCCTGAGAAGATATAAAATCACCATGGCTGCAAGAAAGAAGACTAATAAAGGAGGTCACTGCCTTAGGTATGAGCCCATGGACATGAATTTGTTAAACGAGGACCCAACTGGCTTAGAGATATTCAGAAGAACAGGTTGTTTGCAATTTTTCCAAAGGCTGCAGGGTTATCATCTACATGTTTCTAAGGAGTTTGCTATCAGTTTCAATGGGACAACTTCACAGGTGGGAATGTTAAACCTCACAGTAACACTAGAAACCATTGCAGCAGCAACAGGAATCCCTAGAGGAAGGGAACAATGGTTTAAAGGCATCAATTTCACCATGCAGGACTACGAAGAATTCATCAAGTCAGAGCATAGTGAAATTGATCTCACAAATGTTATCCCAAGGAGCTACATGAAGGAAAACTACTCAAAGTTGTTGGTGATCATTCAGAAGTACTTCACCTGTGAAGGGAGGTTTCACATGGTCTATTCCTACCACCTTACGCTTCTGCTACATTTTGTGGGTAAGAGGCCTCTTGACTTTCCCATTTACTTATACAGAAGTCTAACTAAAATTTCAGATAAGGTCCAAGTTAAAAAAGAAGAAAATGAAACTTATCTCTTTCACCATGGTATGATCAAGTTGTTGGTGTTAGAGGAGTTAAAGATATTAGGCAGAGATTGGACATCTTTTTTGTTCATCAGTGGTTTTAAAGTAGATTTTGTCACTCCTAAAAGAGCTTCCAAACCTAGAGATATCCCATCACCTTCAGTGGTAGAGCAGTTAGAACCAGTTAGCATGGAGACAAAACCTTTGTAAAAGATTAACACACCCAAAGCTACACCTGCAAAACAGAAGCCAACAGTTAGCAAACATGGCAGCAAGAGAGTTACTAGGAGCCAAACAATGGTTAAGGGTAACTTAGAGGACATCTTGCATGCCATTGATATTGAATAAACTCCCATTGTTCAAGATGAAGACATAAATGAGGGAGGAAGGAAGCTTAAGAAAGGCAAAACATCTAAGAAGTTAGAGTTTGTAGGTGATGATGTTGGTTTCATGTTTCAAGCCAGAAAGCCAATGACAAGACATGCAAGAAAGGTCTTGGAAAGCAGTAAAGAGGCTCAGAAGGTCAGTGAAACTACTCAGCCACCACCAAGCATCATAGACCTCTCCTCAGCTACAAAAGAAGATCTGGTCATCAAACAAAATAAGGGCAAAGAGAAAATCACTAAAAATTCAGAGGTAGAAACTGTTAAGGAGCATTTGAAATAGGCAAGGGAAGAGATATCAGTTATGAATAAAGAGGCAAAGAAGCATAGAGCTGAAAGGGTCTAGTTTGAACAAATGAGAAATATTTGGGAGGCTCAAGTCACAAGTGTCTCAAAGACCTTGGACAATTCAGAAAAATTGATAAAGTGGACTCAGCCACTAAGAGGAGAGGTCAAGCACATCAAAAAGGTAAATCTACACTTGCAAGCCAAGAACAGGGCACTGAAGGATCAAGTGAAAGATCTAGAATAGCAATTGGAGTTTATTCATGAATAACTGGAAAAGAAAGGTTTGAATATGACTGTGGTTGATGAGCCCATTGCTCAACTAATCATAAATGAGGAGGAAACACCACAAGAACCATAAGTTGAGATTGAATATGATTTAGAGGGTTCATTACATGCATAAAATCAAGTTTTTGCAGCTGGAGTTCAGTTTGTTAAAACAATTTTGAAATGTGCAATCTCTACACTTTTACACAATTTCATAGTGTTTCCTATGCTTAAAGCTAGGAAAATGCTACAAAAAAACCTGTAGCAGCCTTTTTGCCTCTAAAGTCACTTTTTTCAGTTTTCAAAGAGGGAGATTGATGGTGGTGACGTGTCATGACTTGATTGACACCATGGAACAACAAAGGAGTGAATTTATTAGGTGCAAAAGCCACTTTTTCAATGCTACCAAAACTCGCTACAACACTGTCCTGTTTTCGTAGCGAGCAATTGTTGGAGGTTTTGGAGCATCTTAATGGCAGTTTTGGATAGTTGGATACCTCCAACATGTCAAGGGATCTTATCATCAAATATTTATGACTCGAAGGAGGTCCTATGAAGACAGGTCATCAGCCAAAGCAGTTTTGAAGATAAGGGTCATGCATTCCTGAAAAGTAGGGTTATGCTCCATAGATCTAGGAGGGTTTTTAATATATAAAGTGGTGATGAACTATGTCATGCCTTTTTCAAGCATGTGATACTTAATTTGTAACCATCATGTAATAGATTCACAAGATAAGGTAGATTTATGTAATAAATAGGAGTTAGAACCCTATTAGAAGATGTTTTCTTTAGGGTATAGCTATCAGTTTTCTATTAGGAGTTATGTTTTTCAGTTATGAAAGGTGTCATAGGAGATTTTGATGATCTAGCCACCAGGTAGATCATCCTTGTTGTAAGAATGTATATTTAAAGACAAAGCATCAAAGTATTGAGGGGTTGGAGATATTTTGCGCCAAAATGCTGCTTTTATGTATTTGACTTATATCAGTAATACAGAGTGACTTTCTTCTTGACAGACCTGAGATTCTCAGAAGGTTTTTAATGTCTTATTGATATATATATTTATGTGTTTACCACTTGCAGTATTACTCATAATTCATAGTTTAATGTTCTGACTTCCTTTAGTGACGAAATGACTGTGTTTTCCTATGTTTTATGTGTGAGTTGCCTTTGTTAAAGACCTCTATCTGCCTCAGCTTCCATGTCAAGAAACCTTGCCAATGAAACCACTGATTGTTGACTCCATAAGCCCAATGGTAGCAAGGTTGCATTCTTTTCAACTTGCAAACATAAAAAACAAGTTACATTTCCCACTGAGTTAGCCATCTAGTACTATCATTATTCAATATCATAAAACCCCCTTGAGAGAACCCTCTCAAACTGAAGAGGCTAAGCTTTAGTTAGAAGTGGTTTGAAACAATTACACTGAGTTGTCTGATCAGCAGCCAATCAAGTAAAATTTTGTGATAACATTTTGGTGCGTCTGTCGGGAGTCTGAAGATATAATTTTCCCAAAATTTTGAAGTTGAACTCTTGAAGGTAGCAAGAGCTCAAAATATGTTCGAGGCTACAACTACCTTGGTGACTCCATTCAAAATTCTCATGTTCAAAGGTGGCTTCGAAAATGATATATACGAGGAGTAATCCCGACCCAAATCCACCTGCAATCATGGATAATCCAAACACAATTTCCAGAGGCATTCAAGGCAGTTCTACAAAATCAGGTACTCCATTACACACAAAAGCCTTGTCCTCTGAAGTTTTAAGAAGTCCTGAAGATAAAAAGTTTGATGATAAAATTCAGGTTGTCTTGTTTAGGTATGAAAATGAAAAAGAATTGACTGAAATTGTCTTAGACCTACATAGGAGAGGTAATGATACCTCTGCTTTAGTGACCCAAATAGATAAATAAGAATTTTGGGAAGCAGTCACATTAGAGTTATTGTTAGAGAGGGAATATTTGGATAGGTTGAAGGAACTAGACCCATTTGAAATATTGCTAAGAAGAAAATTTGGTGTCCCTTTACCTGACTGGAGTTCAATTGTAACTGTACTACAAAGACCAACTAGTCTACCTCCTAACAGTTCCTCTTCCTCTACTACTGTTGTCCCTAAAACTACCACAGTCCCAGTCATCATGGCAGGAAATCTACCACCTCCACCTATTGTTGCACCTGCTAGGTATGCCCCTCTTGTTCTCCCAACTATCCTTAATGCCCTTCCTAGCAAATATTCTGCTAGAATCAAAACTTGGGGAAGTGATGAAGAGATTACAACCGAAGAGCATGTAGACCAGTTTAATGACTTCATAGATAGGGAGGAGGTTGACCATGAGGATGTCAAAATGAAACTATTTTCTTATAGCTTTACTGGTGAGGGCAGAAAGTGGTTCAAGGCCCTTGCTCCAGGGAGTTTGCATAATTGGAATGAATTTGAAGATAGCGTCTTGAGAAAGTGGGAAAATAGAACAAACCCTGTGCAAGCCCTCACTAAGTACAATAGTCTAAAGAGAGTTATAGATGAAACTGTCCAAATTTTTTCCAAGAGATTTAATAAAGTCTATGATTCCATTCCTGCCCATCTAAAGCCTCCACCAGGAGAAGCTCAACTGAGATATGTTGAGGCCTTTGAATATGACTTTTCTATCCTACTAAGAGAAAGAGAATCCCCTTCACCAGCTGAAATGAAAAATGATGCTATGAAGGTGGAGGTCAATATGATAACAGCTAAAAAGTCCAAGATGAGAAAGACAAAATTGAAAGAAGAAGATAAGCCTTCCACCTCAGATGAAAAATTTGACTCCATGATGAAAACAATGGAAAAACTGATGGATAGGCTTTCCCTTGGAAACACTTCTGCTCCTCCTACACAACATGAACCACAGTTTAGAAATCCTCAGTTCAGAAGACCTCAAAATCAGCAGAGACCAAGGGAAAATAGAAATCAACCTGACCCTTAAGTAAGGCCTCATTTTCAGCAAAATTTAGTTGATGAAGAAGATCAGCCTGAAATACCAGAATACTCAATTCATTGCTTAGATGAAAACATGTCAGGAAATTTTTTGACTAAGGAAGAACATGGTGAGTCTGATCATGATGTAAACAAGGGTGAGGAACCATCTGATTACCTTAAAGGTTACCGACATGCAATATTTGAGATGCAGAAACAATACAACCTCAGAAACAGAAATGTTCCTATTACTGCAAACAAAACACAGCCAAAGAAAGATGCCCCAAAAGCAATTGAGGTTAGAAAAGATCCACCACCTCCTCCTCCTGTCAAATAGACTTGAAAAAATAAAAATAAAAATAAATAAATAAAATAAAATAAAAATAAAAATCTTTTGTTTTCAGTTTGGAGAATGAGATCTCCAAGATCAAGATCCCAGTCCCTTTTGGAGAAATTATTAAGGTGAATGAATACAGAAGTAAAATTGTAAAAATGTTGAATTCCCAACCTGGAGCTGCTGACATCCTTAATGTTCAAG
This sequence comes from Pinus albicaulis, assembly GCA_034641835.2. Lineage (NCBI taxonomy): Eukaryota > Viridiplantae > Streptophyta > Pinopsida > Pinales > Pinaceae > Pinus > Pinus albicaulis. Next base: position 1,243,481,027 of record CM076582.1, read on the forward strand.
AAGACCATCCTACCATTTATTTGGGACCAATATTGGAAGATGAGTAGAATGAAGAGGTAACCCCTTTCTATGTCAGTCTTATTATTCATGACATGACATTACACAATTCCATGTTGGATTCAGGGGCCTCTCATAACCTCATGCCTAAAGTGATCATGGAAATGATGGGATTGGAAATCACTAGGCCACATAAGGATTTGTTTTCCTTTGATTCAAAAAGAGTTCAATGCATTGGTTTGATAAAAGATGTTGTTGTTGGTCTCACACAAGTCCCTGCCAAGACAGTGGTAATGGAAATTGTAGTAGCAGACATTCGACCCAATTTTGGCATGCTTCTATCCAGGTCTTGGGAAGCAAAGATCAAAGGCACCATGCAAATGGACCTAACATATTCCACCATTCTTATTTTTGGTGAGCAAAGAAGGCTGTACAAAGAAACAAGGATGGCTTATATGGTAAGTATTAAGGACAAACCTCAGAATTTCCCAATGTATGCTGTTGAGACTGAATTAGGATCTGCTATACTTTTCAATGAACCAACTAATGAAGCAAAAGATGAGAAGAAAGCAGAAAATCAACAAATCAGTGAAGAGAAGGCAGAAGGTTGGTGGTTGTTACACTTTGATGGATCAGCTGGAAGAGAGGGGGTTGGAGCATGAATTTGGATTACAACTCTAGAGGATGAAAGCAAGTTATTTTCTTTCAAACTGAATTTTGATTGCACAATAATATGGCTGAGTATGAATCTCTATTTTTGGGTTTAGAAATTTTGAAAAGTTTGGGTGCCCAAAAGATTTATGTTTGTGTAGATTCTTAATTAGTTATTAAACAATTTGAGGGTGTATATCAAACCAAGGATGTGATAATGATAGCATACATAAATTTGATCATGGAGATGTTAGATAATTTTCAAGAATATTCATTTATTGTGAAGACTAGGGACAAAAACTCAGTAGCTGACTCCCTAGTTGTTTTTGCAAGTCTGTTTGTTATCCCTGCACATTCCACTGAAAGGTATGAGGTTGAAGTTTGCCATAGGCCTGCTATCCCAAACAACATTATTCATTGGAAAGTTTTTGAAGATGACCATCAATTCAAAAACTTTATAAAATTGAAAGAGGAGTTTGAAAGTACACAAGTAGAATTCTGAAGTGTTGCAGTTGAAGAATAATTCTATACCCAAAGGTTTTATCCCACTTGAAAATATTTTTGACCAAAATGATGTGTTCAAATCTCCTAGGATACAAGTTGATGATGAAGAGGTAGAGAGTTGTAACCTTGGTACAGTAGCAATGAAAAAAATGATTAAGCTTCCAAAGTTTCTTTCTATAGACATGAAATAGAAATATATTGAGATGATGAAAAGGTTCATTGATGTTTTTGCATGGAGTTATGTTGATTTGAAGAAATATGATCCTATTATTATTCAACATACCATTCCTATTAAAGAAAATGAAAAACCTTTCAAACCAATGTTAAGGAGGATTAATCCACTTCTTATTCTTCTAATTGAGAAGGAAATTAAGAAGATTTTTGATGCAAAAATTATTGTCCCTATAAGATTATCCAAATGGCTTGCTAACTTCGTTCCAGTCAGAAAGAAGAGTGGAGAGATCAGAATCTGCATTGACTTTAGAAACTTGAACAAAGCCTCTCTGAAAGACAATTACCCTCTCCCTAAGATGGATCAAATTCTACAGAACATTTTTGGTTCCCAAAGGACGTCTATGCTGGATGGTTTTTCAAGATACAATCAGATACTAGTGCACCCTGAAGATCAGGAGAAAATTGTCTTTACCACGCCATGGGGGACATTCATGTATGCCAAGATGTCCTTTGGTCTGATGAATGCAAGAGTGACTTTTCAAAGAGAAATGGACATTTCCTTTGCTGAGGAGAAGGATAAGTTGGTGGTTGTATCTCTGAATGACATAACAATTTTCTCAAGGAGAGAGGAAGATCATTTAAAGCATCTAGAGAAGATTTTGCTGAAATGTAGAAGGTTCGGTATTTCTCTCAATCCCACTAAAATCATTTTTTCTCTGACATTATGGAATTTATTTGGGAATATTATATCTAAATATGGGATTAAGATTGATCCAAACAGAGTCAATGCCATTCAGAAGGTAGGCCTTCCTAGAAGTAGGAAGGAAATTAAGTCTTTCCTTGGAAGGGTGAATTTTGTGAGAAGGTTTATTCCAAACTTTGTTGAGATTTTCAAAGACATAACCAAGATGCTTAAGAAAGGAGCTGACATTAAATGGAAAATTGAAGCAAAGTAGTCATTTGAGGAAATCAAGAAGGCACTCACTCAAGCACCAGTGTTGATTAGCTCGGATTTTTCAAAGGAATTTATGGTTTTTACATTTGCATCAGAAAATACAATTGTTGGAGTTTTGTTGCAGAAAGGGCAGCAAGGTATTGACCATCCTATTTCATTCTTTAGCAAGACCTTAGATAATTCAGAACTGAAGTACAATATCCTAGAAAAACAGGCCTATGCTTTTGTCAAAGCCATCAAAGATTTCAGAATTTACATTCTGCATTCTCATGTCATAGCATTTGTTCCTAATGTTGTTGTGAAAGACATATTGACTCAAGATGATCCTGATGGTAAGAGAGGGAAATGGATAGCCAAGCTGTTGGAATATGATATAGAAATTAGACCTATGAAATTGGTGAAAGGTCAGGGCTAGCAAAGTTGATGGCACAGTCCAATTTTGATTGTCTTGATATGAATTTAATTGCAGAAATTTCATAATTATCAGATGAAGATGAAGAGTTGGTTCCCATTGAAGAGAAGTACATCCTATCTGACTGGTACAGAGACATTTTTTTTTCTTACATCATCATAGAGCTCCTGCTGAATTGACAAAATCTAAAGCAATGTTTATGAAGCTGAAATCCCTAAGGTACTGCATCATAGATAAAAATCTATATTGGAAAGATACTGGTGGTATTTTTTTGAATTTTTTGTTGGAAGAGGAAGCTGAAAAAGTGATTGAGGAGTTTCAAAAAGGATATTGTGGAGGTCATCATTGCTGGAATGCTACATCAAACAAAATTCTCAGAGCAGGGTACTACTGGCCTTCCATGTTCAAAGATGTCTACAAAAATATAGCTGCCTGCCATGAATGTCAGATTTTTTATGGTAAGAAAAAGCTTGTTCCTTTACCCTTGATGCCTATTTATGTTGAGGCACCATTCTAGCAGTGGGAGCTAGATTTTATTGGTGAGATTCATCCACCATCTTCAGGACAGCATCGTTGGATCCTAATAGCAACTAATTATTTCACCAAGTGGATTGAGGCAGTCCCAACAAGGAAAGAAAATGATGCAGTTATCATTTCATTTTTGGAGAATAACATATTGTCTAGGTTTGGCTGCCCTATGAGGATCATCACTGACAATGCACAGACATTCAAATCAAAGAGGTTGATCAGTTTTTGTCATCAATATCACATTACACTTGGACATTCTACTGCATACTATCCACAAGGTAATGGTCTTGTTGAATCTTCTAACAAAAGCATTGTGAGGATTATTAAGAAGGTGTTGCGGGAAAATAAAAAGTCATGGCATCTGAATCTAAAGTATGTTATGTGGGTTGATAGAGTGTGTACAAATAGGTCAATTGGTACTTCACCTTATGAGTTGGTGTATGGAGCTAAAGCCATTTTTCCTACATCCTTGGGAGTGCCTGTTATGAAGCTGCTGCAAGGATTAGAGGAGGAGCCAAATGCAATTTAGAGGAGAATAAACCAGTTGATAGCTCTATAGGAAAAAAGGGAGGAAGTCTATAATAGCAATCAGCAATCTCAAAATAGAAGTAAGAAGACATTTGACAAGAAGTTCAAAGAGGAAAAATTTCATATTCAATATGTGGTATTGATGTGGGAGGCCAAAATTGAAGAAAAGGGGAAACATGGTAAGTTTGAGAATATCTGGAAAGGTCCATTCATAGTGCATGCATTCCATGGAAACAACACTTACATACTACAGGAGATGGATGGAAAACCTTGTGCTGGAGGGCCTGTCAATGGCAGGTTTTTGAAGCATTATTCCTCTTAAGTTCTACTGATTTTTAATTCCATTGTATATATTCCATTTTGTTATGCTTTTCTGCTAATAAAAACAAGTTGATCATCAAGCTTGAGCCCGAGGTGAAGGCCATTAGAGTTTGAAGGAAGCTTGGCAAATTTCATAGTTTTTTATTTCCAAGAACATGTATAGGATTGGAACTACAGGTTCTTTGGTGTACCAAAGGGGCACATCATCCCAAGTGGAGCCACTGTTATCACTTATAAAAAGTGAAACATTATTTGACATGGTCATAGAATTAATTTTTCAAAGATATGGTCATAGAGTTCATTTGTCACAAGTTGGTATAGGAAAATTTAAATTTTTTCAACGTATTCTAAGGTTCAAACCCACCTCCATTTAGGTCATATCATGTCCTATCAGTCATAATTATGTGTCAGATTTCATTTCCCAAGAGTTCAAATTCAAAAAGGACACTTAAGCTACTTTTACATCTTTTCGTAGTGTTTTACATGAAACAGTGGTTTTCGCTATGAAACTGCCTAATAGTTTCGTAGCGAAACTGTCAGAAATTGAACTAGATTTGCTACGAAAATCTGTTTTTATGTATGTCTTGTCAAACCTGAGGTGAAGTGTCAGTAAATCATTGGAGGAGTTAGGGTGGATGTCATTTGAGTCTGTTAGGGTTAAATCAAGGTACAAAGGTCATGTCTGAGGTCATCATTACCGTTTTTAGCATGCATGTGTCATGATCTAGGCATGAGTTGTCATCGAAACCATAAAAAATTACCCAATTGAGTATTTTTATCATTCTCCACTTAATATTTGCATGTTATTGAGTTTTTGGAGAGCTGCTTCACCTAGCCAAGCTGTTGCTGGAATTTTCAAAGGTTGTAGGTGTCATTAATCAAGTGAGTCTGAGAAGATATAAAATCACCATGGCTGCAAGAAAGAAGACTAATAAAGGTGGTCATTGCCTTAGATATGAGCCCATGGACATGGATTTGTTAAAAGAAAACCCAATTGCCTTAGATATATTCAGAAGAATAGGTTTTTTTCAATTTTTCCAAAGGTTGCAGGGTTGTCATCTACAGGTTTCTAAGGAGTTTGCTATCAGTTTCAATGGGACAGCTTCAAAGGTGGGAATGTTAAACCTCACAGTAACACCAGAAACCATTGCAGCAGCAACATGAATCCCTAGAGGAGGGGAACAATGGTCTAAAGGCATCAAGTTCACCATGCAAGACTGCAAAGAATTCATCAAGTCAGAGCATAGTGAAATTGATCTCACAAATGCTATCCCAAGGAGCTACATGAAGGAAAAATACTCAAAGTTGTTGTTGATCATTCAGAAGTACTTCACCTGTGAAGGGAGGTTTCACATGGTATATTCCTACCACCTTAGGCTTCTGCTACATTTTGTGGGTAAGAGGTCTCTTGACTTGCCCTTTTACTTATATAGAAGTCTAACTAAAATGTCAGATAAGGTCCAAGTTAAAAAAGAAGGAAATGAAACTTCTCTCTTTCACCATGGTTTGATCAAGTTGTTGTGTTAGAGGAGTTAAAGAGATTAGGCAGAGATTGGACATATTTTTTTTTCATCAGTGGTTTTGAAGTAGATGTTGTCACTCCTAAAATATCTCCCAAACCTAGAGATATCCCATCACCTTCAGTGGCAGAGCAGTTAGAAGCAGTTAGCATGGAAACAAATCCTTTGCAAAATATTAACACACCCAAAGCTACACCTACAAAACATAAGCCAACAGTTAGCAAACATGGCAGCAAGAGAGTTACTAGGAGCCAAACAGTGGTTAAGGATAACTTCGAGGACATATTGCATGCCATCGATATTGAAGAAACTCCCATTTTTCAAGATGAATATATAGATGAGGGGGCAAGGAAGCTTAAGAAAGGAAAAACAGCTAAGAAATTAGAGTTTGCAGGTAATGATGCTGGTTTCATGTTTCAAGCCAGAAATCCAATGACAAGACATGAAAGAAAGGTCTTGGAAAGCAGTAAAGAGGCTCAGAAGTTCAGTGAAACTACTCAACCACCACCAAGCATCATAGACCTCTCCTCACCTACAAAAGAAGATCTGGTCATCAAACAAAAGAAGGGCAAAGAGAAAATCACTGAAAATTTAAAGGTAGAAACCCTTAAGGAGCAGTTGAAAGAGGCAAGGGAAGAGATATTAGTCCTGAAGAAAGAGGAAAAGAGGCATAGAGCTGAAAGTGTCCAGTTTGAACAAATGAGCAAGATTTGGGAGGATCAAGTCACAAGTGTCTCAAAGACCTTGGACAATTCAGAAAAATTGATAAAGTGGACTCGACCACTAAGAGGAGAGGTCAAGCACATCAAAAAGGTAAATCTACACTTGCAAGCCAAGAACAGGGCACTAAAGGATCAAGTGAAAGACCTAGAATAGTAATTGGAGTTGATTCATGAAAAACTGGAAAAGAAAGGTTTGAAGATGACTATGGTTGATGAGCCCATTGCTAAACTGATCATAAATGAGGAGGAAACACCACAAGAGCCATAAGTTGAGATTGAATATGCTTTAGAGGGTTCATTACATGCAGAAAATTAGGTTTTTGCAATTGGAGGTTAGTTTGTTAAAATAGTTTTGAAATGTGCTTAAAGCCAGGAAAACGCTACAAAAAAACATGTAGCATCCTTTTTGCCTCTAAAGTCACTTTTTCATTTTTCAAGGAGGGAGATTGATGGTGGTGATCTGTCATGACTCAATTGACAACATGGAATAGAAAAGGAGCGAAGTTATTGGGTGTAGAAGCCACTTTTTCAATGCTACCAAAACTCACTACAAAACTATCTTCTTTTCGTAGCGAGAAATTGTTAAAGGTTTTGGAGCATCTTAATGGCATTTTTGGATCGCTGGATACCTCCAACATGTCAAGGGAGCTTATCATCAAATATTTACGACTCGAAGGAGGTCCTATGAAGACAGGTCATCAGCCAAAGCAGCTTTGAAGATAAGGATCATGCATTCCTGAAATGTAGGGTTATGCTCCATAGATCTAGGAGGGTTTTAATATATAAAGTGGTGATGAACTATGTCATGGCTTTTTCGAGCATGTGAAACTTAATTTGTAACCATCATGTAACAGTTTCACAAGATAAGGTAGATTTATGTAATAAATAGGAGTTAGACTCCTATTAGGAGATGTTTTCTTTAAGGTATAGATGTCTGTTTTCTGTCAGGAGTTATGTTTTTCAGTTATGAAAGGTGTCATAGGATAATTCGATGATCTAGCCGCCAGGAAGATCATCCTTGTTGGAAGAATGTATATTTAAAGACAAAGCATCGAAGTAGTGATGGGTTGGAGATTTTTTTGCACCAAACTGTTGCTTTTATGTATTTTACTTATATCAGTGATACAAAGTGACTTTCTTCTTGACAAACCTGAGATTCTCATGAGGTTTTTAATGTCTTATTGATCTATATCTTTATGTGTTTACCACTTGCAGTATATTTCATCTCTATTACTCATAATTCATAATTTTATGCTCTAACTTCCTTTAGTGATGAAATGACATTGTTTTCCTATGTTTTATGTGTGAGTTGCCTTGTTAAAGACCTCTATCTGCATCAGCTTCCATGTCAAGAAACCTTGCCACTGAAAATACTTATTGTTGACTCCATAAGCCCAATGGTTGCAATCTTGCATTATTTTCAAACTGCAAACATAAAAAACAAGTTACATTTCCCATAGATTTAGCCATCTAGTACTATCATTTTTCAATATCATAAAACCCCCTTGAGAGAGCCCTCTCAAACTGAAAATTCTAAGTTTCAGTTAGAAGTGGTTTGAAACAGTTACACTGGGTTGTCTGATCAGCAGCCAATCAAGTACAATTTTGTGATAACACCTCGAACAAAATTGACATGGAGATTTTTAGTTTGTCTTGCCTTGAACTTGTGTTGACTTTTTACCAAGTGTTTTTTCCAATGCCATGTACTTTTTTCAAACAAAAAATAAGTACTTGTGGAACCTACGCCTTCTTTTTCATCTTTCTTTGGCGCTTTTTCTTTGATTTTTGCACCATTCGGCATTGGCATCTTGTTTCCATCACTGTTCAACACTGATGTGGACTGCTACAAATATTTCACATCTTGTTTACCTATTTTCAAAGACAACATGTTAGAGCCCTTAAAAATCTTATTACAAACATTAGAAACTTCAATGAAATCATCTTGTTCATTTGATGCATCTTTTTGGAAGGTCTCATTCAAAACTATGCTTGAACATTAACAAATCCAAATTTTGACTTGCATTCACTATTATCTTCATTTCTCCTACATGTATAAGAGACAAACTCCTCTTCTTATTATGCACTCTAACTATATACTCAATTAAATTCTTGAACAAGTGGTACTTATTCTCATGGTGATGAAATACCACCCTCTTATCATAAAGATAAGGACTTCCCAAAACAATACCTGAAATCTCAAGCATAACTACATCAAGTTCAACTTTGTCAAGAAAGTTTGAATTGATTGAAAACCTTAGGATGCTCTTCCTTGTTACCTACAATTTTGCATTCTTCCATATCCACGCTAAAGGATAAGGTCTTAGATGTGTAATAGTTTCTAAATTTAACCTCTTAACTAAGTCTTCATATATCAAATTGGTTGGAGAACCACTATCAAATAATATGTTTATTTTCGTATGCTTTGAAACAACTCTAATATGAGAGAGTTCAATTCTTATATCATCATATTGAGTTACATTAGAACAACTTGAAGAACTATTGTTTTCTATTTTCTTACCTTTCAAATCCATTGTTGTAATCTTGTTTTCATCTCCTGAATTTGAACCAAAGCCATGTTCAATGATTGCAGTTGTTTTTTCCTTCTCTTTGGTTTTAAGTTTGTTGGGCTTCAAATCTGGATGGAGTTGCCAACAATGGTCTTCATCATGGACATTTTTTGAACAATGTTTACATGTGAGTTTCTCTTTCTCTATTTTAATCGAACCATTTTTCTTTCTTTTTTATTAAACTTACCCTTTCCTTTACCTTCATACTCAAGGAAACTATCACTTTTCTCATCTGCACTATGTTTCCCTCTTGCTTCTAGATGTGTGGGTTGAACACAAACCTCATCTAAGTTTGTGGTATTGAACATGAGAATAGTGTGTCTAAGATAGATGTGAAAACCCCCAATATACTTTACAAAGTGTGTTGAGAAGATAAATTGACACCCAAAACTAGTGCTCTTCTCCTAAACTCTTGTGTATGATTTTGAACACTTTGTCCCTTTAGTTGTCTAAAAATTTTCCAGTCCATAATGGCTTTTTGAATGTAAGCTAGAGGGTAAAATTGCCTTTTAATGGCAGCAATGAGATCATACCAATAAATTTATATCGTACTGTGTTTTTTAATCTCATCTTGTGTCCTTGATTCCGACCATACAAGTGTTGCACCCTCCATTCTCAAGGAAGCCAATTGAATATTTATGTCATCCTCTTGAAGGTTCTGAATTCTACAATAAACGTCCAATTGATGAATCCAATTATCTAGCTTCTTTGCATTCACTTCACCATTATACATTGGTAGCTCAAATTTAACATCAAGTTTAAGTAAGGGTGATTTACCAGTTCCTTTTGAAGTATGTGGATGAACATATGAAAGGGTTGTGGCAGTGGAAGATGATGAAGAGGAAGTTGAAGATGGTGGTGAGGATGATGGTGGAGTGGATGGTGGTTTATTACCATCTCCATGACCTCCTCCTCCTGAAGAACCCTCTCCTCTAGGAGACCTATAACTTTCTCCTTGCATCCTTAAATTCCTCTTCTCATAGAGGACCTTTACCATCTCTGTCATATCAAAAAATTCCTTTTTGAATGCTCTCTCTTCTTCTGTCATGGTAGGTTATCCTTCATCATACATGCTCATTGAAGACTCAACTTCAATTTGAGGATGTGTTGGTGTTGAAGACTTTGGCAACTTTTCCCTTCTTCCTCTTGAGCCAACTACATGGCTTTCAACCAGCTTCCCTTCTCCTCTTTTGAGTTTTAACCTTGTAAGCATGACACAAAATTGCAAACAATTAGATCCCTTCTTACACAATAAACCTAAAGCTCTGGTACCAAAAATGATCTGATTAAGGTATGTTATTAATTTTTTGCTAATTCCTCTTTCAGATTTTGAAACAAATTTTTTACATGTGCTTAAGGGTTCAAGTTCTCTTGCAAGTTACTGAGTCTTGTGAGTCAATTTTATGTTAATTTTATGAAAATTTTAACATAGAAAAAATATTGAACAGTAGCAATAAAAAGTACAGTAAATGGCCATACAACACATCAACACAGGGATTTGATGAAGGAGTTCACCCCTCCTGGGCTACATCTCCTTGGTCCAACTTCCATGGCTTGGGCCTATATATTATGCTCAAATTTGTAAAATGGTGTGTTTACAATGCTTTTTTTCTCCTGAAACTTGCTTCATTGAGTTCATAACGCTAAAAAATGGTACTTTAGCCTCTTTTTACTCCTCATTTGGTCGAAAATTGGCTAAGTTATGACTTCTCCAAGTCTGCTCCACAATTTCCTCCACAAAAATAGCTAACTGGCCCCAAGTTGGGCTAACTAGCGCTAAATTTGGAAAATCCCATCAGATTTGTCGAAACCACCAATTCAAATAAGATTACTTTGATTAATCTTGCTTATCTGCTAACTAAACCGGATCAATATCTTAATGGCACTCGTTGATTAAACCATATTAATCGTTAATTAATCCAGATCATGGTTAATTAAACATGCTTAGGATAAGCACCCTCCTGCTCACCTGTGGTTTTGGGTCGGTGGTCGCATGGCTTGGGGGCTGGCCCCCTCTCACACCCCCCCCCCCGTGGCATACTTTTCAAAACTTAAACACATTTGGAGTTATATATGGGTAAGGAACATGATGTAGGTGGAGGTCTCGTGTTCGACCCGCGCCTGGTCCTTCTGGTCCTTTGCAATAATTTTATAATGCCATGAGGAAGACACATGGTGGCCCCAGGTTGATCCACGTGCCTCCTCCTCATTGGCCCAAAAAAAAACCAATAAGCAGTTTCCAACACGCATCCAAACACTCCAATCACCACTTTCCAGTTGGTATCCTTTCATTGGCTGGAGCAAAAGAGTTGACTAAAAGTTGAGCTGCCCAGTTAGCATGCCATGTCAGCATTACAAACTGTTGACTAGGCTCCGTGTCTGCAATTTTTTTAGCAAATTTTCCTATTTAGGAAAATAGACATAACTCGTTTCTGAAGCCATACGGAGTACATTTCACGCGAAATGAGTTGTGCCGGATTCAGAACGATGAGCACTACGTTGTCATTCAAGTTTTGTGTCATTCTAAGAACTTTGATTTTTTAGCATAATTATAAGCACCTAGTCACCGAGGATGGTGTTCCCCTAAGGGGGAGGGTTCTATAACAACCCCAGGTTAAAATTTCATGTAATAAAAGCTAATAAAGGTAAAATAAGACCATGGGAAAGGGACACTTATTCCAAGTTGAATGTTGGGCAACCTAGTCGGCATCACTTGTTGTGTTTATGGCTAAGGGAAATTGGCTAAGGGAAATTGGCAAAGGATTTGGAAAGGAAAAAAGGTATTTTGTGCACATTGTTTATGAAAATAATGGAAATTAGGAGAAAATGAAGGTGAAAAGTCACATGTTTCATGTGAGTAGAGGCCTCATCAATAAAAATACCTCAAAGCATTAGTTGGTAGCATTTTGTCAGTTTAGTGTTGGAATTTGTCTCCGAGAGGAGAAGATCACCAAGAGAAGAAAGAAAGAAAGCAAGCAAAGGAAGGAAAAGGAAAGGAAAGGGAATTAAAGCAAAGGAAGGACAAGGAAAGCAAAGGAAGTCAAGGATCAAGCAGGTTCAACGGGAATACTTGCAAGTAACATGTTGTATGTATGATTTCCTAGCTATTTTTGACATGCATGGTATGTGCAACTTGGTATTTGGTTCTTTTTCTGTCATTGGCATTGATTTTGTCGAGTTTCGACAGTGGCTTTTAGCCTATCCTTGCAATTTTTGGATAACCATGGTGTGATGTTATTGTTCTTGGTTTGATCTTTGTACTGTCAGAAGATTTTGGATCCGGGTAAGGTGGTCTCAGGAAAATTCCAAAAGGCCTAGGAATCCCTTGACTGGTAATGGTGGGATACATGGTAAAGCTTGAGGGTCAAGACAGGAAAATTTCCCCAAGGTATTGATGAAGAAACTATGAGGCATCCAATCTCGGCTTGGTTTTGTGATCTCAGCACCAATTTAGGTGAGATCACGGTATGGTGAGGGTGGAGGTGGTTTAACCTCTAGATTCCCTTGGTTGTGTTTAGATTGGTTTATCCCATGAGATCCCACATTCATACTTGGAATATGGAATGGGGGTATTTGGCTGAAAGAAATAATTGGTTAAGCTAATCTATGGTCGGGTGGTACGTGGAAGTCCTTAACCTGTTCGGAATTTCCTTATGTTTAATGAGAGCTAAGTTTCTATTGCTTTTGAAAAGGAAATGTATTTTTTATTATGTGTCTTTAATGGTTATTCTCTTATTGTTATTCATCTATTTATATGCTAGTTATAAGCATGGTTTTATGACAGATCTTAGTCATGTCTCATTTCATGTTGTTACTTGTAACCGAATGAATAATGAATGCAAGACCTAATTGGTGTTATGACAGTTGATGTGATAAGGCACTAATGCTTCTTGTTAAACCTCAGATAATTTTTTAGTCCCTTATGATCAGACTTGCATTCATGACCTGTAGGTTGCATATTTACCAATTGTTTAACAAAATGCCAGTCCCTTTTGGGGATGGTTAGATCAAGTCTTTGTTTTAGTTTTTAGTTTACAAGAATTATTTTTATGTCATTTATCTTCTATGTAAGCTTCACCTAGTTCTAGGAAGAGACATGAGTCCTGGCCCTAAAAAACGGGCATAGAATTTGAGGTCGTTGACATAGAACTGAGTAGAAAATTCCACATTCGCATGGAAGCAGGCCTATGGAAGTGACTGTGGACCCATAGTGGCATGGAGGCCTTGGAAAGGGAGCAAATAGGGCTCTACGTCAGGGAAAAAGTTATTTTTCTCAAGGTTTGGACCCCTAGAGGGGTTGGATTACTTCTAGAGGTCCTGTGGAACCTGAGGAAACTTATTAGAGTCTTAAGTTGTCGACTCCATTTCCTTAAGGTCATATAGCAGGTTGATTCTTATCAGAGTAGCCCCTCAGCTCATGTTTACGTGGGAAAGCTGGTGAAAGTGGGTAGATATGAGAGGAGGTGTGTTACAGTTTTATGGGCCTTACAGATTTCTTTATAGAATTGGTGTATTGGGATATGAATTGGTGCTACCGAGTGACAATATAATCCACAATGTATTCCATATGTCATGCCTTAATAAGGTTGTGGGTAAGTGGGTCACCACCTCGGTTTAATTTCCATAATTAGATGAAGGGAAACTAGAACATATTCTAGAAACAATCATGGTTGTGCAGGAAAAGAAGTTAAGGGGAAGAGGGATTCATGTTGGCTTGGTTTGGGCTGACCTAGGTTCGATTTATACCATGCACCAACAAAACCTTTGATTAATAGTCCCTTCAGCAACGACCTGCAAGCATATCGTAGTCTCACCCAAAGTGACTATGGGTGGATGCAGAACCAGGTTTCTCCAGCCTTGAGGGACTAGGAGATGTGTTACTATTATACTATCTTATACTTGCAACATATAAATCACTTCGCCACATTCAATTAATCACAATAACATTCCATATAAAACCATAGACCATTACTGCGTTGAAGCAAAATGCAACTGTAATATTTCTATTATATAATAGATAATAAGGAAATGTACACATCAATCACACAAGAACACCAAAATATCGTCCACAAAACTATTTATTATTATAATGAATGTGAGTACATCCAATTCTTGATTTGCGCACTAAGTTGCAGGCTATTTGTGCACTTAGCTGCGGACTCTTCTCTAGGCCTCTGCGCACTTAGTTGTAAAGCCTTCCCTTCGCTACAAGTTACATATCACAATATTTGTCCCATAACTCTCTATGTGTGTCCCCCTCTAAACATAGCATTTCAACCCTATATATATATATATATATATATATATATATATATATATATATATATATATATATATATATATATATATATACATCATGGGATTACATTGTCAAAATACCATGGTCCAAATACCATGGACTCCCTAAACAAGCAACGATGGTCTCAAAACCATTGATCCCTTACAAAATCGCACATTTTTACAAAAAGGAGGGGCTTGGGCACTGTGCAGTATATTTAATTCCTTAAACTGTGCTCTGTCGCATGCTCCACTGCGCATTACGCTCCAGAAAATGTGGATTCTTTGCCAAAATATAGGTCAAGTTGGGTTGCGCCCAACAGGACCCCAACACTCACATGTGACTCGTCCCTAGTCACTCAGCTAATTTTCCTTTGACCTTTACTGCAATATTGTCGTAGGTGTTGTTGATTTGTTGGAAAATGTTTGTGATATTCTTTTCTTCGTTGCACACTTCTTCCAGCAGTGCTTCTGTCATCAGTTTTGTAGCCTTGTACATCACTTCCTCCTCTTTTTGTCGAGACTCTTGAAGCTTTTCCTCCACTACTTGAGATAGTTGTAGTGCCTCATCCTGCCATGGTTGAGTTCTCTCTGTTATAATCTTCTTTACCTTCCTCACCTTCTCTATCTTCTTCTAGAGGGAATTTCCCTCATTGACCTTTGAGAGATTATGTGAGATTGGCACGGTCTTCACAGTTGCCTGAATCTCCTCTAATTGTTGTTACTTTTGTTGAATTTCCTCTTGTAGCTTCTACACATTTGGATCTTCCTGCAGCGAAGTCCAAATCTGTAAGCTCTCATCCAACAGCTTCCCACAATCTGCCAATGTTGCAGAGATACCAACCACTACAGCCTTGAGGTCAACCTTCATCTTCTCTCACACTTCGTGTGGTGTGTTTGGTTGTAGCTTCATCTGCAGCTCGTTAATATTATCTCATTTTCAAATTGTACATCTATGATCTTACTCTTATATCCTTTTACTACAATATTGAGCTTTGATAGCTTGTCCTCCATTGATTCTTCTTCTCATACATCAATGTACGGAACCTTGTAGCATGTGTGTTCAACCACCTCCTTCAACTTCTATTGGTATTGTACTACCTAATCCTTCTTCTAGGTGGCATGGTCAAGCTACTACTTCAACGAAGCTCACTCTCTTTCTACTTGAATGTTCAACTTTGAAGTGAGTTGTTCGCACTGCTTCGGCTCATCTATAATATCTTGATGCAACTCGTGTAATCTCTGAAGTGGTAGTGTTGCAATATTCATGTTCACATATTTACATCCTTTTGCATGTTTTTGTACCTCGGTGGAGTCAAACTGTAGGGCTCTGGCAGGTATCTATGTTATCCGCACCCCAAGTGTGGGCTCTACTAATCTTTCTTCTTGAAACCTTTCCTTTGTCTGTACTAGTTGTTTGGTTATCTGTGCCAATATCTTCAATTCCGCAATATGGTCCTTGACACAAGTTAGAATTGCGTTGTATCAATCCTCTAACTTGTTTCGTGACTCTGTCATTGTTTCCTAGATCCTATCCCTAATCTGATCTAGGTCCCCATCAGTGAGGACCAATGGCGTTATGTCCTTTGTCTTATCTTCCTTCTACTTCTTTTTTATTCTTTTGGCATCTTTGCCACCTGCCTTTCTCTTTTCTGCGACATATGGGTCTGTCTTTGTCTTTTTAGACTCTTTGTTCTTCTCATCCCCCCAATATGATTCTTGTTTTTATCACTAAAATGGAACCAATTGGTTTGTTCAATTGTCAATCTAGTGCAACTATTTCAAACCACTTTGGATTGGAAGTTAGCCCTTCCAATCAGAGAGGGCTCTCTCAAGAAAAAGGTAAGATATTCAAGAAAAAAGCTTATAATGAAGATGGCTAACTCTTTTTGTGTTTTAATTGATTTTGTAGGCGGAAGAATGTATGAAGGCTACCATTGGGCATGGAGTCAGCTAATGAACTTCAATTACAAACAAATGCAATTATTGGAAACTGAGGCAATTTAGCTTATAAAATAACTTTTTTCAGAAAAAAAAACATAGTACATGAAGGAAGTTGGAGCATAAAACTATGAATTCCAAGTAATCATGATACTATGAAGATGATAAAAATATATAAAATAGAAAGACACAAACATATAAGCTCCAAAATAATCTCAGGTCTGAAAGAAAACTACTGCAACTGTGTATTATCTTGATAGACAAAAATTACATAATAGCCTTCTCATGACCTTCCTACCCTTTCAAACTCCAAAAATCCCTCATTTATAGAGTGAGGTTTCATTCAAATGGTTTTCCACCTTGCTAGCTTTGAAGTCTTACCTAAGAGACCTATTTCAAATAGGATTGCATCACTTGGAGACTTCCTAGGGATATTTTCTTTTTGGTGGAGTTTGAATACAAAAAGGACTCTTCTTTCATTAAATAGATCAAAAAATCCTTTTAAAAACCCTTATCAAATGAAACCAACTAATTTTTTGAATGTACTAGACTGATGATGTGTCATTATGCCACATGGATGCTGAGCTCGACCTCTTCCAAGTTGAGTATTAAAAATTTTACACAAATCTGGCTAGTGAAAATTCTGAAAAATAGGCCTCAAAGATGAATGTATAATTTCAAAACCCTAATGGTTTTGCAAAAACTAAGAGAGGTTTTTGTAGATAGGCTTCTTCTGAAGAAAAACCCCCTTCATATTTTGAAAATTATTTATCATTTAGTCAAAAATTGAACTTGAAGTTGACTACTAAAATAGTCATGTATAGGATATTTCATAGCGCTCACTTCGTAGCAAACTCCAAAATCCACCTTTTGTGTAACCTTTGACCTTTTTGACTGTTGGAGGGTCTTCCTTGGGACTAATGAGGTAAACACATGCTTTAATATACCTCTATTCTGAAATTTTTGTATAAGTGTTGCCTCAAAGAATCCTACAATGATTTTGTAGCGAAAACTCAGCCTCAAGCCTAGAGCTCGCTACAAACTTGTCTAATTTCGCCAAATTGTGCAATTTTTCTTTATAACTCCAAAAACATATTTGAAACCCTGTAAATGACTTGATATGATATATTAAGACAAAAAGTAGCCAAAAAAGGTGTGTCTTACCATATTTCATAGAGCAGTAGGGTCATCTTCCATCACAATCATCTTTAAACCTTTTTTCTTCAACTCTGCTTGCACCATCTCTATCAAACCAAACTAACATGCTAAGGTGTTGACCAACTAATAAACTCAAGTTAAGACCTTGTAAACCTGATTTTAGATGTTGAGTTTTCCAATTGATGAGTTGGCATGCTTTGTTGACTTGATGAGTTGTCATCCGCATGGAGTTCGACTGTTGAGCTGCCCCCTTAAACAAATGGTCCAATGATATTCCTGATCTCATTTGATGACTTAGCTACCTTCTTTAATGCGTTGAATTCCCAAAAAAGACCAAAATTTCATAATTCTGGAAAAAAAAAGGATTAGGCAGTTTCGTAGCGAATTCTGACCAGTTTACATTGAATTCACTGCGGAATTGGGTAGAAGTGCCAAATTTACATGAAATGACCAATCTTAATTATGCATGAGATATTTTTGGGATTTTTATTTGACATTGAAACCTATCACCTTAATGATGACCTTTAAGACCCCCAAATATGTACATTTTGAAAATTTAAAATTTCAAAAGACCCTATTCAACCTAAGTGACTCATTCTAATTAACTTAAGACAAACCAAATTGTTATCATGGATAACACTTGTGACCCTTTTCGTGTTTCTCTTTTTGTTCTACCTCTTCCTCATCCTTGTCCTTATCCTTCCCACTCGCTTCTTCATGCTATGTTGTGTCCTTGTCTGTCGAAGAATCCTTCATCTCTATCTCCAGTGCAGTGATCCACTCCTCAGGCCACTGTTGTATCTCTGCTAGCAGATCATCTTTTGTTACCAAATATGGAAAGGGATGCCATGTCTTCTTTGTGTCCTTACGAGCTTGTATGTAAATTATGTGGAAGTCAGCCTTGAACTTCGCGGTAGGTTTATACTAACTTGTATAAGATTAGTGACAGGTCTGGGTGTTGCCTCACCAACATGTGTAAGTTCATATGATATGTAAAACAAAATCTTATTATCATGTGTGTGTGTTGGTATAGTGGTATACCATAGCGAGGCATACCCCGCAGCTTCACAAACATCTGAGGCTACCAAAGCGAACTATGAATATTCCATTTATTTCCATGCAAGCATTGCAATTATTAGAAGTAACCATGCATATTGAAATGTAGTACCCTTCTCCTAAGCCTCGCAATAGTCGTCCAGAAACTTTTTGCATAGGTATGTGGCCCAATTGCACTGAACCTCATCAGTGCACTACATAGCTAATGAAACCACCGGTGTAGGGATTTCATTAGCTCGACACTTCCTCATGATATTTCCAGCCAATATATGTGTTGAAAAGTGAACTCCCTAGTCATTGATCAAGTTGATAGCATACCAATGCTTCCCTTTTGTCAATCCAAACTTATTCTTTATATTTTCCGCTATGGCTTTGTCCTAGTCTTTCCCAACAAATTCTTTTCCATAGTTCATCCCTTGATAAGGCAGTCTTGTGATTCTCCATATCAGCATTGGGTTGATAGGGATTCTCTTTCCCATCCACAGGCATTCATCATGCACTAGTATGAGTAGTTTCCTCACATAGGTTGTGCTTCCTGGGCTTCTACCGAAGTGCAGCACATTCAGCATGTTCGATAAACCTGACTGCACTAACCCAACCATCCATTGTTGTGGTACTAACCTCATCACAACACTTTCATGGTAGTGTACTTGTTTCAAGTATATGTCTGGTGTGAACTGCGGATACTTCTTTTTGTCATTGAAATCTTTGTCCGCGAACTTCAACTGTGGAATTTTCCCAAGGTCTTCTCCAATGAATCACACTTACTCCAGCAGTAGAGGTGTCAAGGTGTCATACTTTGCTTCCTTCGAGTCTGTCATAGATTTTGCATCTAGTTTCCTTGGTGGGATATATGATGGGAGAGGTGATGGAAACATTGCGCCATCCATTTCCATTTTCTCTAGCTCTGCTTCTTCCTCGTTATCTCTCACAGTTTCAGGTTCTTTCTAAGGCTCAATAGGTTTCTTCTCCTGTTTCTTCTTTGTTCTCTACTCCTTGTTCATTTTCTTCAGTGGGGATCTTCGTTGCATTCATGATTATGCCGCTGCGGGTGATGATGCTACGACAGGCATCTCAGATGATGTTGTGGGTGTATTAGATGTTGCTGCAGATGTTTCCATAATTCCTGCTAAGCCCTTCTCGGTGAATATGCGAATAAAATCCTCAGGATCCATACAACTACGCAATTTTCTGCAACTTATTCGCAGTGGCAATACTCAAATTCTCAGGACAGTAAAGTACCAAATCTGGGCGGGATGCGGGTTTTTATAACAAATCTGAATTCTTATCCCCATCATTAGCTCAGATTGTGTTCATTAATTGCATATCTGTTACACCAATTTTTGCTCATCTAACCATTTTCAATTAGATGGATCGAAATACACCCTGTAAGACCAATTTTACCATAGTAAAATTGCCTTCATTATAAGAAATAACTTAATAAACCATATTTAATTAAGTTATTTATGGTTCAAACAGGAAATCCCATGAGGAATAATTAAACAAATCCTTATTTCTTTGATTTTCCTATAGGAATAATTAATTAAACCACTCTTTAAATAATATTCCTGGTCATATTTAACCCAATTATGAGAAATAGTTAGATAAATCATTATTTTTCTTATTTTTTCTCTAGGAATAATAAATTAAATCATTATTTAGTTATTATTCATTGTCAAAATTGACTAAATCACCTAGAAATAATTAAACAAATCATTATTTGTTAAATTATTCCTTAACCCCATTCTTGAAATGATAAATAAATCATTTATTTGCTTATTATTTCTAAATAAAGGTATTTAACCAATTTAAATTCCTTTTCCCTCCAACAAAATACTAATAAAATATTCCAAGCAGTTAGATTTAGATCTTAGTTAATAATATTTTATTATTCGCCATTATCGAGGATAACTCAATACTTTGTTATAAATAGGAGGTTTTTCCATTCATTATTCATTTTGATCACTTTCATTGTCACGCTTTGATCATTTTTATTGCTACTACTATTTTCTTTCTTCTTGATCTCCCATAGAGTTCAACATGTTTTGGGTTTTCTACATCGAGAGAGAGAGAGACTTCTAGATCTGAAGCATTGACGAAAACCAAGAGCCCATCCCATCGAGGGGGACTGGTAACATCATTCTTTGTTCCCTTCCCAGGGAGCCATTCCATTAGGCCATTACCCTTCCACTCAGATATTGTTTCTAAATCCTCCTTCTAGAGTCTTTTCTGTGCTTGTTATGGCTACGTTGAGCCGTCACAATTTGACCCTGGGGATCCCAGTCTGGTACATTTATCCCCCAGCAAACACTTTGCCTGGTCATCTCAAACCTTATACCGCTTTGACCCCAGTCCAACTGGTCGCTATGATCCCTCCCTTTGCTTCTATGCCTCAGCCACCTCAACATGAATCTACTCCTATTGTGAAAGCATCTGGTGAGGGGGACAAACCCAAAAAGAAGGAACCTAAGGACAAGGCCCCCCAAACAAATCCTACTCCTCCTAAGCCTCCAAAGCAGTAAAATCTGTGCATTTTATGTGATGTTGTTGGGCATGCCACCCATCATTGTCAAGCTTCCTTGCCTCAAACCTGTGTTCAACGAGACTTTTCCTAAATCCAATATCCCAGAGGTCCATATTACCTTACTCGATTTAGCCAAGAAACTCAAATTGTTGCGCACAAACCACACTTGTGCTTTGTGTGATATTTATGGCCACTAATCTCATATTTGTCCTCGTCTCGACGATTTTAGTGTGACCCTAGAGGTTGTTCACCAAATAGAGACTACTCATAGTGGATCTTGTACTCCTCTACTTGTGAGTTTTGCTTCAGCAGAACCAGAAGACATTTTTGCACCCATTGTGATACCTCCCCCCGATGTCAAGATGAAGGAACCTTCGACCATTATCCTCTATCTATCATCATCCATGAGATCCATGGTAGAATACCCCTCTTGGGCATCCCCTTTTGTTTCAAAGGAACCTCCATAAGTGATCACCCTCGGCTCAACATCAGTACATGTTTCATCTACTAGCTCTTCATATACCCTCCATAGCGATGAGTATGTGAACCATAACTCTCATCATTATGCGTCAGGTAGCCTCACAACGTCATGTGGTCTTTCTTCTACCAATATTCCCATATTCCATTATGATGAAGACATTATGGAAGTGATGGCCACCCCTGACTTTCCCTGTGATTTTATAAACCACCGTGCGTACTTCCCTCCATAGTAGTCCCATGACTAGTATGTCGTGGATTCTAAAGACTTCATCCCCAATGAACTCGATTGGTTTAGAAATCCCATGCTTGCACCAGATGCTTTCAAAGAAGGAAATATGGCCAATATCTCTCCTACCATTAAAATTAACATTTCTTATAAACCAGGGGTAGAAGAAAACATTACCTTGGGGGCACATTGCACCCTGGAAAAAATTGAGGCTTACACTAAGTTATTCAAGGAATTTTGTGATGTTTTCACTTGGTCCTATTCAGATGCCCAGACTTGATCCCACCATTTTCAAACATCATATCGATACATGGCCCAATGCCAATCCTGTCTGTCAATCCTTCCAGACGAGAGGCTATCAAATCCGAAATCAATAAGCTCCAGCAGGTTGGTTTTATCTATCACATTGAATACACCACTTGGGTTTCCAACCTAGTTGTCGTTATCAAGAAGCAAGGCACCATCTGTGTCTGCACTGACTTTCGCGACGTGAACAAAGCTTTTCACAAAGACAACTTCCCACATCGTTCATTAACCAGATCATATATGAGTGTAAAGGGCATAAGGTTTTATCCTTTATGGATGGTTTCTCCGGGTACAACTAGATTGTTATCCGACATGCTGATCAGTTAAAAACTGCATTCATTAGTCTGTGGGGAACTTTTGCTTATAGTGCCATGCCGTTTGGCCTAAATAATGCTGAAGCCACCTTCTAATGGGCCATGTCAAAATGTTTCCATGATCTAGTTCATATTATCCTTACTGATCTAAAATAACTATATTAGTTTTGTTGTGCTAAGGGTCTTTCAGTTTTAAAAACATGTGCATAATTGGTTCATTAGTTTGCATAAGGATTAAGGAGTTTTTCCATGAATTATAGATGAACTTTAGTGAATTAGAAGCATAAAATAAGTCTAAATAACATTGAAGAGCAACGTAAAACATAGAAATAAGTCACCACATGAAGTTTACACAACAGGCATGATGAAGTGGTTCACCCCTCATGGGCTACATCTATTGTTCCAACTCCCAATGGCTTGTCCATCTTTCATTATGCTAAAAATTTTGCTATTACAAGTATTTTCTAAATTTTTCTCTAATGGTTGTTTTCTCTGCACCGATGGCTTCAAAATGCTCCAGTTAGTCAAGAATGACTCTTCATTCACTCATAATGGTCGAAAATTGAGCCTTCTCCACTTTTTCTCAATATCTCCTAGGAAAAATCCACTAAATGTGGAGAACTCCAGTTAACTAGAGTTAAATTAGGGCTGACTGCCAAATTAGGCATGCCCTTATCTGCTTTTCCAATAAATTCATGCAATAAAAGTTATGGTTAGGGTGGTGGCCACATGCCCACCCCCAACATTTAAGTGGCTTATATGTTAGCAGAAACAGCGGAATACAATATCGGAGTTTCATTAAACATACATACGTTCGCGATCAACATCAGATCCCTTTTACGGGACTTCGCAATATCAAACAAATTCACAATTGTAATACAAGGTACATCGCAGATCAGGGAACATACAACCTCGTAGATAGCACGTCGCGGAATATAACAAATACCCTTAACGTTTAAACAATACAAGTGCCTTTCAGCTAAAATACCTTTTTGCATATTGCAGGGTTTAAGATTTCTCATATTAGAAATCTTAACCATCGCTCTTCGACTAATCACACATATAACTCATTTCACTTCACAAGTTTAATTTTATACCCTTAAACCTTATTCCTTGTGAACTGTGAAGTCGCTTCCCATGCGTTACGATCTCCACCGTTGGTTTGGTCCTTGATCCGACGATCCTCGTTAACTCTCCCGTTGATCTCCCACTGCTAATTCTGTGATCTAATCACCACCGTTCATCCTTCACTATTGACTAGATCATGGCCATCCGTTCCACCTGCAACATTTACAGCGATGTGCAATCCCTGATTCTATATGCAGAGTTCAAGACTCCATAACAGCCACCAATTCAGATCCCGCTCTACTAGTCGATCTTGTTCTGAACCTGTTTTCCATTTCGAACCTAATCCTTTAACTTGGAATTTTGAGCAAAACTATGAACTCCTGATCACTTTCCTACCTTGACGACCTCACTTCTCATTCTAGGCATCGGGCGCAACACATTCATGATTTGTGTATTGTCTTTCTCTGATGTCGCAAGTATAATATCCACCTCAACCCGTTGAAGTGTGTCTTTTGCATTCCTGTCGGCCATCTCTTGGGCTTCATTGTGTCCAAAGATGGTATAATGCTCGATCCCCTCAAAGTTCAAGCCATCCTTGAGCTTCCTATTCCTCATACCTTGCACTGGTTACAAAGCCTCCAAGTCAAAGCTAAATTCCTTCGCCAGTTCATCCTTGACTCTGCCACCACTGCACATGGGTTTCTAAGACTCCTTTAATCTAACATTCCATTTTTTTTGGATGACTAAGTATTTTTATGCCCTCAAACATTCTCTCACTTCCACTCCCTTGATTATTCCTCCTAACTTTAAAATGGATTTCATCTTGTACATCTCATCTTCCACCCATTCGGTCGTTGGGGTCCTAATCCAGGAAGATGACACCGAGAACAAAAATGTTATCTATTATTTCAGTAAGAACCTTGTAGGTCTCCCTGTGTCCTACTCGCGTGAAGTGAATTTGGTGTTGGTCATTGTGTTCTTGGTCTGAAAACTTCGTCATCATATCCTTACGCGTTCCACCAAGGTCGTGACCAATTCCAACCCTATAGCTTTCCTATTCAGTAGACAGATCATCAATGGAAGTACACCCATTGGATAGTTATCCTTCAGGAATTCGATCTTGAATTTGTCACACCCAAGAGTAAGAAGGGTTTAGCCCTTGTTGAACTCATTTCTAAATTGGCTACTAGTGCGCGAGATCTGTCGGTTAATGATGATTTACCCAATGAACACTTGTTCGCTATTACTTCAGATGACCCTTGGTATGGTGACATCCTTACCTACCTCTAAACCCAAAATTTTGCTCCCCACCTTGATCGTGATGCTCAACGACGTATCTTACACCAAGCCCCTTGCTATCTTATCATTGGTGACGATATCTATCATCGCGTTGTTGATTTTTTCCTTCATCGTTGTCTCACACACACTGAAGCTCAGCAAGTCCTTAATGCCTGCCATAGCGGTGCTTGTGGTGGAAACCTCTCCAGTTTGGCTAATGCCTAGAAAGTCATGCACGTTAGATATTTTTGACCTTCTCTCTTTGGTGATTACATTGAAACAATCAAACGTTGTTCCAATTTTCAACTTTTTGCCCCAAAGGCGCGAGCTCCACCTACTCCCATCCATCTTGTAATATTAGTCGGTCCCTTTTGTAAGTAGGTAATTAACTTTATGGAGTGTCAACATCCATCTTCTAGTAACCACAAGCATATCATTGTGGTGGTTGCCTATTTCACCAAATGGGCTGAGGCCATGCCAATGTTCAATAACAAGGCAGCTACCGCAGCTCTCTTTTTCTTTAACCATGTTATTAATCAATTCAGGGTTCTAAAAAAATTGGTCTCTGACCATGGCTGACATTTCGAAGATGAGATATGGCATGAGCTATCCTCTCTGTTGGGCTTTAAGCACCAATATTCATCATCCTATTATCCCAAAGGTAATGTTCAAGTTGAAGCAATCAATAAAATACTTAAAACTATGCTTCGACGAACGGTTAACAAGCACTTTTCCAACTGGCACCTTATGATCTTCCCTGATTTGTGGGCCTATAGAAATTATGTTAAAACCACAACCCGGTTTACTCCTTTTCACCTTGTTTTTGGCGTGGAGGTAGTCTTACCGATTGAATGTGAAATCCCCTCACTTCACCTAGTCGTCGAACTTCTCCCTGACATCCAACCTTTAGAATAAATACTTATCATGCTTGAGCATGCTTCCGAAGACCGTCATGTTGCATTGCAAACCACCGAAGCGGCCAAGAAGTGCACCAAAGCTCAACATTACCAAAAATTACACCCTCGTACCTTTCACGAAGGCAATCTTGTTCTATTGTATGACCAGGCTCATGATGTCCTTGGTCATGGGAAGTTCAACTCATTATGGCTAGGACCTTACATCATTAGTAAGGATTTGGTCAAGAGGGCATACCTTCTAGAGGATTTCAAAGGCCAACTCCTTCCTAACCCTCGCAATGCACTCTACCTTAAGATATTTTACCCATAGCATCTCCCATCGAGATGTGTGTTTTATTTCTGCCATGAATTTAGGTAGATTGCATTGTTCATCATCATCTCATTTGTTGTCTTGTGGCGCCTTTCAGATGGATCCACCGTCCACACCGTATATTGGCTATGCCGATGGTGCAATTCGCTTCTCCCAAAATCTAGCCTCATCAGCTTAGGCCATTTTTACCCCCATGCATTCGTTAGTCCTCTCCAATAGCATATGCATTGGATTTGCCACCAATAACCAGGCCGAATATGATGCAATGATAGGTTTGTTAGTCGATGCCCTTGATCATCGCATCCTTCATCTTCATGTTAGTTTAGATTCCTTGTTGCTTATCATGAAATTGAATGGCGTATATCATGTGAATAACCATTTATTTTTAGAATATATTTACAAGTGAAGTTCTTAGTGCGTGAATTTGAAACCATTACATTCAGTCATGTACCTAGATCCCATAATCACTATGTAGATAGCTTTGCAAACAATATTCTAGATTAGAACTTATCACATGCATTTAACGCGAGTTAATAATCATAAACCAAATGGAAAACCATACACTCGTCATATATAAAAGATGCATATCCATAATATGTGTCGACAAAATCATAAACTTTTTGAAGTCTACTACTCTAATACATCCGACATGCCCATATCATGTTTCCAAATAAAATTGGGGCACCACATTCCCCTACATATAATCATTAGCTAGAGGGTCTCGAGCCAATGGCTTGGCTCTTGCAGCCAGCAAATCCCGCACAGCCTGTCAGGCCATCGTCATGCGCCACATGACCCCTCACCACTCAAAGGGTGGCCCTATACATCCCTCGTTGTACTGGTCCTCAAGATCCTACCATCTATGCTCAGATATGCCAGTCAGCATCATCTCACACCTGCGACAAATATCCTCCAGCATTGCCTGATAGTCAAGTCCCTAGTCTCCTCTCGCTCTACTATACTCTACAGCCTCGAGCGCTACGGGTCGTCCCATATACCCTGTCGGCTTCACCGGTGATATATCTCCATACCAAAAGTAATGAATCAATACCACATACATATTCTAAAAAATTCAAAATGCATCATAATATATAGCAACTTTCACTTACCATCTAGTCCCCATGCTCGACCCGGCGGAAGTGGAAAGTCAGGGTCCCCCTGAAAGTTCATACCACAGTATGGATAGTCATATATATATAGCGGCATCTAATCCCAATGTGCGAATAAATTGAGTCGGAACACCCATCTGACTCCCCCACCTCCTCCTCTCTGCAGTAGCTTCCCTTAGCGGCACATCCTGGGCTCTCGTGGGTCCCCATCCTGGATTTGTACATGAGGCCGAAGTGTGGGGATCTTCTCGAAGAAGAATGAATACAACACTTTCTCAAAAGCAGAGTCATGGTTCACCTATCGCTTACATAGCGACAGCTATCATTTCACTGATGACAACATCATTTGGGCCCACCCATAGTAGGTCCCACCCAATATACTCTCAACTAACATCATCTGCCCTCCAATGATGTGATGGAATGCATAGTTGCCCAGGATCTGCAGTACTGCTACAGCGACAGCCCGTTTCTCTAGCCTCACTAGATCACTGATCGGTATGGTCTTTCCCTTAGCACGAGCATCTGGTCCACAGTGGCGTTCCATGAAATCTGATATGTTCCACCCCCATGGTAACACTGGATGTATATTTCCCACCACCCCTAGTAGCAGGATGCCAGTCAAGAAGTATATTTCCTTTATGATCAACTCGATCTGGTGCCCTGCACTGTAAAGGCCTCATGGTCTAGATCCCAGTAGCTAACTTTCTTGGAAAGCAAGCGCTCCCCTACCCTCATCAGTGGGTTCTCAAGCAACTTGAGAACCCTGTACCTCGCAAGTGCGCCTCGAACCACATGATCCCCCCGGATCTTGGCACGAAGCGCATCCAAATCCCTCTCTCTCCAGTTGATCTTCAGCTCTTCCATACCTACACAAACCCATCATGTTTGTCAGCTCAAAGAAAGATAAACTGCATCCCAAATCATCAAGTCCCGCTCCCTAGCAAAAAACAGGACAAAACCAACTTTTTGGCCAGCTCGCAATTTTCAAGCCCTATACCTGCGAGCTCGCATTTTTCCCCTTTGGAAAATATGAGCCATGTCGTAGTACAAGGCCCAGAAAGTGCGATCCGAGCATGAGGATGGGCAGAGTATTGTTCCTGGGCTTCGGGCACCTAATCTGAAAAACTGAACCGCTAAAAAAGTAGAGAAAGGTTTGGCAACCAACCTGCAACTGACAGATCTCGAGTCCAATGGTTGGTTTGTCTGTTGTGATCACTGCTAGATTTAGGGCCTTCTCCTCCTCTCCCAATTCACCACAGCTCCACTAGAAAATGAATCAAATTGGAGGGAAATCGCCCTATTAAAATAAAAAAATTATTTTTTCTTTCACCAATTGTGACCAAACCGTAGCTTGATTTGACGAACCGTCAGCACCGTTGGAAATATCTCACCGAGCTCTAAAATGGGTATCCTTTTGTTTTTGGTGATTTGATACTTCACCTGGAAGCCATTTTTCCAAGAAGGGTCACTTCGCCACCTCTCAAAATTGGATTTCTTCACTTGCGCTGCTTGTACTTGGGGTACCACTTTCCTTCATACTTTTCAACGCGTATGTATATTTTTGTCATGAATAACCATCTTTTGCTCATGATTTTATGGTCCCCACCGGGCCTATTTTGTGTGGCAGCCTCATCGAGTCACCTTGTTCAAAGCATCTGAGTTGAGTCACCATCACATTCATGGATTCTGTCCTGAGTCCCTTTACCTCCTGTTACAGTATTCCATCCATTTTTTCCTTGTACCTCTCTGGTGTATCCCATTTTGGCCTCCAGTCATACTTTCCCCCATCCCCTCCAGAGTTGAGTCAGTCACTTCCAGTTCATCCATGTTTTTATGCTCTGACAAGGGAAGGCATTTTTCCACTACTCAGTGTCCCCTCTTCCATCATCATCCTTGGTTTCAGTCCATCAATCACTTTTACTTTGATCCCTCGTGCCTTAGTTGAGGATTCCTCATTGCCTCACTTATGGCAGACCTCCTTCTGCCAACATCAGCAAATTCATTCTAGAATACATGTATAGCGGGTGGTGTACCTTGGTTAAAGCTTACATTCTTGTTCGGTGCCTCGGATCAGGAAAAGGGACTCCTCATTTTCTTTTGACTTGATTGTTTCTCATTCGTTCAGCTTCAGCATGATCGAGATTCGTATACTTGATGGTTCGCTGATCCAGCAGATTGCTGCAGTGATTCCTGGGTGTGTGTGAGATTTTCAGACCTCATGAGGGGGTGGACCTACAAGTAACCCACCACATGCCCGGATGACCTCATATTATGCTACAACCTCAGATGCAGCTCTGCATATTTGATGGGTTCAGTTCCAATTGCTTGCAATACCTATAGCATGCATGTATCACTAAGATGATCCATTCATATTTTCAGAGACCTTTCCTGTTTATTAGGGTTTCTTTGGTTTTTATTGTGTCTCATGTACTCATATCTTATTGTATTAATTCCTAGTTGTTGTCCCCGGCGCAGTATGTATGTGGGAACCTGTTAGTGTGAATTATAATCGCAAGCATACGAAAAAAGCTCACTTTAGATGTGCTGCATAACAAACAGCCCTGACATCAAAGATGGTTGTCAATTTCCTTAGATCTGCAATTAGTGATCAGAATAAATGCTACAGAAATCCAAATCTATGCAGTTAAAGACATCAAACAACAAATAATAAGTAAGAGTTGCTCCATGTTTCCAATCAACAAGACAAGATTTTTTAAAGAATTTTTTGAATTATGACACCTAGGAAGGGAACATAGAAAGATGTTACCAGTCCCCCTCAATGGGATGGGTTCTTGTATGTCCTCAGCGCTTCATATCTAACATCTCTCTCTCTTGATGGTGCAGAAAACCCAGACAAAAATGGAACTCAAGGGGAGCTCACAAGCAAAAAGTAGAAAAATATGACAATGATGGAGGATTAAAGTCAGACCAAAAGTATAGATCCAGAGCGATCTTTAGGCAAGAAAAGGAAGTGAATGAATGGAAAAACCCTTTTATTTATAACAAAATATTGAGTTAGTCTAGGTATTGGTACATAATTAAAATATTATTAACCAAAACTAGATCCAACTTCTATGGAATATTTTATTATTTTTGTTGGAGGAAAAAAAATTTGAATTTGGTCAAATCCCTTTATTTGTAAATAATAAATAAATAAATGATTTATTTATTATTTTAAGAATATGGTTGAGTAATAATTAAATAAATAATTATTTATTCAATTATTTATAAATTATTTAGTCATATTTAACAAGGAATATTATTTAAATAAGGTTTAAATAATTATTCCTAGAAAATAATAAGATAAATAAAGGTTTATCTAATTAATTTCTTTGATTTTGGGTTAAATATGACTGGGAATAATAATTAAATTATGGTTTAATTAATTATTCCATGAGGAAAATCAAACAAATATAGGTTTGTTTAATATTTCCTTTTGGGGTTTCCTGTTTAGACCATAAACAACTTAATAAATTATGGATTACTAAGTTATTTTTCATAGTGAAAGCAATTTTACCTTACATGGTGTACTTTGGTCCATCTAATAGTAACAAGTTAGATGACCAAAAATTGGTGTAACATATTGCCCTCCAGCGTGCGAGTGTTAGGGGCTAATCGTATGACCGAAGTATGTTGTAAGAACTCAATCACTAGACACCGAAGGGGGAGTCATAGAGAGAGAAATATAAGGTAGACTAAAGCGCAAGAGGACAAGACCCTAAGGAGGCGAGACTTATAGGTGTGACAAGTCTCTTTTATGAGTGAGTACCTATTCTACATGAGGCGGGGGAGGCATACCTATGCCCGCCGAGATAACAAAGTACAAAGAATAATGATGCGTCTAGCAAACAAGGGATTGAAATATATAGTACATGCTAGCATAAACATGGGCCAGATAAAAACATGATAATGGATCCCACATACATATTGTGCCTGGGACAACAGCCAAGACTTATACAATAATATCTGAGTACATGAGATATAAGTACAACCAAAGAGGCCCTATAAAACAAGAAAGGGCTCTAAAAATTTGAGCGATACATGCAAAATAAAAGGTGCTGCAAGCGGTTGAGGCCGGAACCATCAAATATATGGATCTCCATCTAGGGTTGTAGTAGAGAGGTCATTCGGGCATGTGGGGGGCTACCTGAAGGGCCACCCCCTCATGAGATCTTAAACATCTCACACACACTCGGGGATCACTGGGACAATTTGCTGCATCACTGAACCATAAAATATATTGATCTCGAACATGCCATGAGGAGTTGGAGCTGAGAAACAATCAAGTCAAAGGGAAATAAAGGGTCCCTTTGCCTGATCTGAGGCACCAAACAAGAGTGGAAGTTGGAATCAAGGTACACCGCCCTCTAGACTTGTCTTCTGGAATGAATAAGTTGATGTTGACAGAAGGAGGTCCTCCATAGGTGAGGCAATAAGGGATCCTTAACTAAGGCACGGGGGATACTGAGTAGTGGGCTAACGACTTCCCTTGTTAGAGCATAAAGGGAATGGACGGCCTGGCAGCTATTGACTCGACTCTGGAGGGGATAGGGGACAGTATGACTGAAGGCCAAAATGTGCGACATGAGAGAGGAACAAAGAAATGAAGGATGGAGGATTGTGGCAGGATACAGAGGGACTCGTGAGAGACTCCATGGATATGATGATGACTCAACGTGGATGCTCTAAATAAGGGCGACTCGATGATGCTGCCACATGGAACAGGCCTGATGGGGACCATAAAAACGTGAGTACAATATCGTTACTCATGATGAAAATCGACACGAGCATGGACAAGTCTGAAGGCAAGGTGGTGCCCCAAGTACAAGTGTTGCAAATGAAGAAATTCGATTTTGAGGAGCGGTGAAGTGACCCTTCTTGGAAAAAATGTGTCTGGGTGAAGTATCAAATCACCAAAAACGAAAGGATGCCCATTTGAGAGCTCGATGAGAGTTTTCTAACGATGTTGACAGTTCATCAAACCGAGCTACAATTTGTTCGTAGTTGGTAAAATAAAAATCTGGGGTTTCTCTTTTAATAAGGTATTTTCGCTCCAATTTGATTCATCTGCAAGTGTAGCTGTGGTGAATGTAGAGAGGAGAAAATGCCCTAAATCTTGTGGCGATCGTAGCGGACAAACCTACCGTTGGAACCGAGATCCGTTAATTATAGGTAAGAGGCCTTATCATACTCTTTCAATTCAGTAGATTAAAGTTTCATATTTAGGAACCCAGAGCCCAGGAACGGGCTAGGTCGCACTTTTTTGGGTCTATTCTGCAACTTGGGTGGTAGGTACTGGGAAGAAAACTGTGACCTGTCCCAGGAAATGACCTAAAAAGTGCGACCTGTCAGAGAAAGGGGATTTCAGTGCTGTTTTTGGCTAAGAGCTGTGATTTTTATGGTTGAGGGGCATAGGTGCCCCCAAGCATGTTATGGTCATGCCAAATGTATTTAGAAAAGTGTAATCTAAACACATTTGTATGATGTGGTTCACCATTTGTTTACATTATGGTTATGTTTTGCAAGAAGGATGGATAGATGCAGTTTGAGAAATGGAATGGAGGATTACCAATATCTTTGGTACTTGGTGCGTTGGTTGCAAGTGTTAGAGACAATTTTTCTAATTTCGAGATCACTTGTTTTGTCTCAATTGAAAATTCTTCTCGGAACTTATTTGAAGTCTTGGTCATTCAATCTTCAAACTTATCTCTTTCGCATTTATCAGTTATTACGTCTGTTAGCCGAATTATAAAATCTGCATATTTCTATGCGATATCCATCGATCATGTTCAATCAAAGGCGGATCGAGGACAGGAAGGATTAAGGGAAGGTAACAATGTTTCATCCAGATCCATTCTTTCTTTGATCGCCATATCTGAACTGAGATCACGCAAATATTTAGTAAATTTACTTGAATTCTCATAGCATTCAACAACGCAATTCTTCCTCCTTTGAATTGCCTCACGAAAATTAACCAGAGGTCCACCAAATGAAATAATCTTTTCCAATTTAACTCAGTGGTCCAAGGTTTCAAACGAACTCCACTAAGTTGTCATAGAATTAAACCTAGCTTTGATGACTGACCAATTTTCTTAGCTTTCTAGCTTTCTAGGGTTTCAAAACCCTCATGGACGCATTTTGAAGTAATTCCATTAAATTTTACTAGATCTCTTCGATACAAGTAAACCACTACCAACTTTTATTGCCGAATGTGAACCCAATTTATAATACGCTCAAATATAATTTAACACACAGAGAAATCAATTTAAACAGATCTCAAACTGGAATCAAACAAAATCAGACATATTTCAAAGGAAAATAAAACCCACCGGGATTTGACATTCATGCACAGATTAATCAGAGATAAGAAAAATATCAATTTCTGCCATTCCAATCTTCTATAGCCAAAATCCTCATTCACGATGTCCAAACTTACATAAATAGTCCACACAAAATCAAATTGATCCCATTCAAAGGATTGAATTTGCCTAAAATTAGATAAAATCACTATGCATGATATTTTCCCTAAAATTCTAAACTATAACTAAAATACATTGAATCAGATATTAAACAGTTCGAATCCTTGAATACTAGTCAAACCCAATCTACTAAACTTGTAAATTGATAGCTAAAGGAACCCACTCCTTTGCTTGTAAAATTTTTTTTGTATTTTTGGAATAAAATTGAAGTCCTTTTCCTCAAGGTCTCATGCTCCTGCATCAGACTCCTGAGGAAAAAATTCTTCATGGGCTCTTGTCCATGAGCTTCCCTACAGAACTGCCCAATTTTTTTAGCATGGTTTCTATCATCCAAGTAGCCTCTGCAATTGGTTGATCTTTCCACTTGACCAAATACTGAAAATACTCATGTCCTCTTGTCTGCTTAGACAATATTTTGTCTAAAATGTTCTCTGGCTGAAATGTATTTGCTATGGGTAACTGTTTCAACCAATCAATCTCTTCTTTTCCTTCAGTTGTATCATATGTGTCTTTGCCTTCATACCTGTACAAATTAGCAACATTGAAAATTGGAGATATTCCAATGTCAGGGGGTAAGTCAATTTCATATGCATTTGCAGAAAATTTTCTCAATACTCTACATGGTCCAATTTTTTTAAATTTTCAACTTGTTA
Source organism: Pinus albicaulis (assembly GCA_034641835.2). NCBI lineage: Eukaryota > Viridiplantae > Streptophyta > Pinopsida > Pinales > Pinaceae > Pinus > Pinus albicaulis. The sequence continues at coordinate 1,243,515,002 of CM076582.1, forward strand.
TACGCCCTTTTTAGAAATCTTTCCTTCCTCGGGTGTGTTAGAACCAAATCTCCAACCTCAAAGTTAACTTCTCTCTTCTTCAAATATGCTCTAATCTTTTACTTGATGTTGCTATCCTATAATTGTTGTTTTACCTGTTCATGTATTGCTTGAATTTCTGAAGCAAAATCTTCTCCTTTAGCGCTTCTCATCTCTGCTTTTCCAAAATTTCTTAATTCATACACTCCTCTTGGGTGCATTCCATAAACTATATGGAATGGAATCTGCCCTGAACTCCTATTAGGAGAGTCATTATAATAATATTCAGCCAGTGCCAAAATATGATCCCACTGTTTAGGATGTTCACCTGCAAGGCTTCTCAAAATATTATCCAAGATTATGTTCACCGCCTCAGTCTGTCCATCAGTCTGAGGGTGATAAGCTGAGTTGAAACTCAGTTTAGTACCAATCTTTTTCCACAATGTCCTCCAAAAATGACCAACAAATCTGGTGTCCCTATCAGAGACAATGCTTTTAGGTAACCCATGAAACCTTACAATCTCTCTGAAAAACAAATTAGCAACATGAGTAGCTTCACTGGTTTTATAACATGGAATAAAATGTGCCATTTTAGAAAATCTTTCAACTACAACATAAATTGCGTGCTTCCCTCTTTGTTTTTTAGGTAAACCCAAAACAAAACCCATACTTACCATATCCCAAGGTCTATCTAGAATAGGTAATGGAACATACAAACCTGTGTTTTGACTCCTTCCTTTTCCATACTGAAAAACTTTACAATTTCGCACATACTTTTCCACTTCAGATCTCATCTTTGGCCAAAAATGAAAATGACTCAGTTGTTCATAAGTCTTGTCTGCACCAAAGTGTCCACCAAGTCCACCACTATGTTTCTCCTTAATTAATTTTTCTATCATAGAACAATTTAGTATGCACAGCTGATTTCTTTTAAATAGCAAACCTTCTTGCAAGAAAAAGTCCAGCCACTTACTTCTATCCAAAAAAACAGGATTATTACACGCTTCAAATGCCTCTTTAAAATCCAAATCTGTCTTATATAATTCTTTAAGAAAATCAAAACCCAACACTTGAATTTGACTTTCTTGAACTAAAATGATTTTTCTACTTAAGGCATCTGCTACTTTGTTTGCTTGGCCATTTATATGTTTTAATACAAAATTGAAACTTTGAATATATTCTACCCATTTTTCATCTTTCTGATTCAGTTTTGGTTGTTGCATAATATAATGCAATGCATGATTGTCTGAATAAAGCACAAACTCTTCAGACATCAAGTAATGTCTCCACTTCTTTAACGACTGCACAACTGCATAAAATTCCCTGTCATAAGAAGAATATTTCCTTCTTGTCTCATTCATTTTTACACTTAAATAAGCTACAGGTCTATCTTCCTGACTTAACACGGCTCCAATAGCTTCCACACTGGCATCACATTTCACTTGAAAAGGTTTGTTAAAGTCAGGCAAAACTAAGATGAGCTTTTCTGTTATTTTTTGTTTCAACAACCAAAAATTTTTATCTGCTTCATCAGTCCATCTAAATGGTTGTCTATCCTTCTTTATAGTGTCAACAATAGAAGCATTGATCTTACTAAAATTCCTTGTAAATATATGTTGTAGAAATATATACCTATTTTTATTTTGTTGATTTCTCTTGAGTCAGTGCACATTCTCCAACCTCCATATTTTCTTGGACTCAACACTGTTAGCATTGCACAAGGACTCAAACTCTCTCTGAACAGTCCTTTATCTAACAGTTCCTGCACCTGCTTCCTGATTTCTTCATTTTTTGTGGGAGTCATCCTGTATGCTGCTTTATTTGGAAAATTTTCTCCTGGAATTAAATCTATATGATGGCTGATCTTTCTAATAGGTGGTAATTCATCAGGAAAATCATCTACAATGATATCACAGTAATTTCCCAGCATCTCTTGAATTTCAATTGGTAAATCAGAAATTTAAATTTTAGTGGAAGTAATTACTACTTTGGGTTTGAAAATTAATGCAAAGTTTACCTCATCATCTTCAATCTGTTGTAGGTATTATTTTCCACTCAGTAATAAAGCTTTCAAATCATGTCTTTTTGATGCATCTTCTTCATCTATAGGCAACAATGTATGATTGACACCATCTTTACAAAACTCGTATGTGTTCTTTTTTCCATCATGCATAGCTCCTCTATCATACTACCAAGATCTACCTAGCAATATGTGACATACGTCCATAGGCATCACATCACACATAATTTTGTCTTTGTAGCTGCCCAAATGGAACTCCACTTCACACTATTCATTCACTAACAGCTGATGTCCTTTCTGAAGCCATGACACCTTGTAGGGTGTTGGATGTTTCTTTGTCTTCAATTTCAATATCTTCATCACTTTTGTAGAGACTAAATTATCAGTGTTGCCACTATCAATTACCATTTGACAGCATTTTCCTTGAACTTTACACACACTTCTAAACAAAGTTTTTCTTTGTGTTGGTTCAACAACTTCCTTTGTTGGTTTTAATAGAACTTTGTTAACTACCAAGTATTCTCCTTTCTCTGGTATATTCTCTTCTTTTGGCACTTTTCCTGCTTCCTCTTCACTCTAAGCAACAATTGCATTTCTCTTATTTGTCCCCACATTCTCTGGACATTCATAAGCTCTGTGTCCCAGCTTATTACATCTATAACATCTGATTTCTCTTCCTCTGCCTCTACCTCCTCTTCCTCTGGAAAAAATCCTTCTGCCACTTGCATCACCTTCTGTGGGTGTATGCTAACTTGAGCTGCTACTAGCTCCTTCTCTAGGCGTTGTAGATCTTCCTCTACCACCTTGACTTCCTCTTCCTTGGAAAGTACCTCTACCTCTGGCATATTTCTTCCTCGTGAGTTTTTCTTCATCCTTCAAGGCCATCTGATAAGCCTCTTCCACTGTTTTAGGAGACAGCAGACTTATCTCATCTTGTATCTCCATTTTGAGACCATTTATATATCTTGCAATTTTCTCTGTTGTATCTTGAATTTGCCCTGCTCTTATGCTCACTTTGTAAAATTCCTCTGTATATTCTTTCACTGTCATTGACCTCTGTCTAAGATTCTGCATCTGTCTAAATAATGAAAGTTGATAATCACTTGGCAAAAACTTACCTCTCAACTTTTCCACCATCTTGTTCCAATTTTTTATTAGTTGCTTACCAATTCTCCTTCTTTTTTTCTGCACTCCATCCCACCAAAGTGTTGCATGTCCTTTCAATTTTGTGACAACAAATTTCACCCTTTTTCCTTCTTCCATTTCTTCATAATCAAAGAACTTATCCATGTCATTAACCCAATCTATCAACTCCTATGGGTTTAAGCCTCCTGTAAAAACTGAAACTTCAAATCTAGGTTTAGATGTGGATCCCAAAACTGATTTAAAAAATCTCATTTCAGGAGTAACTTCTGCAAGTTCCCCCTCTTCTGCAGATTCAAATTCAGGCTCACTGACATCTCTAGCATCTGCATCTCTTTTATTTCCCATTTCCACTACTTCTAATATATATTGTATCTGTTACATAGCTTCCAACACTTTATCATTTTCAACTGGTCTTCCTCTTCTTCGACCAGCACCACCTCCTCTTCCAACTCTGTAAGCCATGTTGGATTTCTTTTCCTGATCTTTGAGATCTTGCTCAGTTTCTAAAGGTGGTTCTGATACCACAATTGGTGGGTTGGTTGCAGGTGTTAGAGATAATTTTTCTAATTTCAAGATAACTTGTTATGTCTCAATTGAAAATTCTTCTCGAAACTTCTTTGAAGTCTCGGTCATTCAGTCTTAAAACTTATAACTTTCGTATTTATCAGCTATTACGTCCATTAGCCAAATTATAAAATCCGCATATTTCTATGTGATATCCATCGATCATGTTCAATCAAAGGCGAGTCAAGGACGGGAAGGATTAAGGTAAGGCAACAATGTTTCATCCAGATCCATTCTTTCTTCGATCGCCATCTCTGAACTGACATCACACAAACCTTCAGTAAATTTACTTGAATTCTCATAGCATTCAACAGTGCAATCCTTCCTCCTTTGAATTGCCTCACGAAAATTAACCAGTGGTCCACCAAATGAAATAATCTCCACCAATTTAACTCAGTGGTCCAAGGTTTCAAACAAACTCCACTAAGTTGTCATAGAATTCAACCTAGCTTTGATGATTGACCAATTTTCTTAGCTTTCCAGCTTTCCAGGGTTTCAAAACCCTGATGGACGCATATTGAATTAATTCCATTAATTTTTCCTGGATCTCTTCGATACAAGTAAACCACTGCGAGCTTTTATTTCCAAATGCAAACCCAATTTGTAATACGCTCAAATACAATTTAACACACGGAGAAATCAATTTAAAGAGATCTCAAATTGGAATAAAAAAAACTCAGACATATTTCGAAGGAAAATAAAACCCTCTGGGATTTTACATTCATGCACAGATTTATCAGAGATAAAAAATATCAATTTCTGCCATTCCAATATTCTATAGCCAAAATCCTCATTTACGTTGTCCAAAATTACATAAATAGTCCACACAAAATCAAATTGATCCCATTCAAAGGATCGAATTTTCCTAAACTTAGATAAAATCACTCTGCATGATATTTTCCCTAAAATTCTCAACTATAACTAAAATACATTGAATCAGATATTAAACAGTTCGAGTCCCTGAATATTAGTCAAACCCTATCTACTAAACTTGTAAATTGACAGCTAAAGGAACCCACTCCTTTTCTTGTTTTGTATTTTTGGAATAAAATTGAAGTCCTTTTCCTCGAGGTCTCATGCTCCTGCATTAGTACTGCATTTCTGGGTTCGCATACACGGTGTCACTATCCCAAAGAGTGTATTTGGATACACTGAACTGGTGCTTACCTATAAAATGCAAAGGTTGGTCAACAACAATGTCTATGGGACTGGGTTGTTGATGTAAGATGAAGGAATGATGAAGTGGATCATCCCTAGAGTGATCTGAAGTGATATGGAACTCTAGAGGTTCTTCTAAATGGGTAAGAATAATGATACTAGAGTCGACACGAACATATGCACTAGGAGGGTGGTGGAGAATTGCTTCTCCTGGACTCTCAAATATGGGTGCCCCCTTACCCAAACATTGGGTGTCAATGTAATGGCCACAAGGTGTATGTGGTTTGAATGCATGGGTTCGATGTAGGGGGGGGTTGATAAATTCAGGGGTGGTGATTGCTTCCATAATGTCATCATTGCAATAGAAGATGGGGTGACTAGTGGAAGAAAGACCACGGGGTGCGGCGTAGCTACCTGAATCATCATCATGAGAAGAGAGGTTCGCATGTGCATTGTCACAAGGGGTGACGGTAACGGGAAAATAAGGGATCCACCGATGTTGAGTTCAGAGTGATTGTTGAAGGGAGGTCAAGCGAAATAGAAGGGGATGTCCCAGAGGGGTATTCCACCATGGATCTCATGGATGATGACAGGTAGAGGATAGTGGCCGAATACTCCATCATCTCGACATCAGGAGGGGGAATGTCAATGGGAGCAAATGTATCCTCAATTTGGCCCGAAACATACTATGCAAGTACGAGAGAGGCGGACTCGTTTTCTTCAATCTCTTATTCCCGAACTACTTCCAAATATGTGAGGTAATGCTTGAGGCGGGGAAAGTGGTGGGTATAATGGCCATGGAGATCACACAAAGCACAAGGGTGGTTTGAGTGAATATTCTTGGGGTTCTTGGCTGCAGTCGGTAAAGTAACAGGGGCTTCAGGGAATTTTGACTCAGGAAATGCGACATTGAACATGGGCTTGATAAGAGGCAATTCAGGACCGTTATGGGTGGCATGACCAACAACATCACACAAATCACACGGAGGGGTACACTTTGGAGGTTGAGGAGGAGCAGGGGTTGTCTCGGTGACCTTATCCTTAAGTGCCTTCTTGCGAGCTTTGCCCCCCTCACCTAAAGCTTTCGCAACAGGAGTGGGTTCATGTTGAGGTGGCTGAGGCAAAGAAGTAAAGGGAGGGTTCATGGTGATCGGTTGGACCGAGGTCAAAGTAGTATAAGGTTTGGGCTAACCAGGTGAGATAGTGGCTGGGGGATCAATGTACCAGACTGGGATCCCTAGGGTCATATTAGGAAGAGCCAAGGTAGCCATAACAGGTATTGAAAATACTCCAGGAGGGGGAGCAAGGAACGGTATCTGATCGGAGGGGTAATGGCTGGGTCAGACAGCTCCGAGATAGTTAAGGCCAGGGGGAACCATTCTAGTAGGGTAGATAGGATCATGGACACCAGCTGCAAAGGAGGGACCTGGAGGAGGGGGTCCTGAAGGCTGAGTCGATGTACTAGGAGCAAGTTGCGGAGGGCGGGGCTGCTGGCTAGTCGAACCAGTCTGTTTGAGGTCAGACCGAGACGATTGCATCATGCAAACATTCAACAAGCTAGGGTCAGACATAGGAGGAGGGAGACTAAGGAATGAACCAAGAAAAGAGGAATATTTATAGACTCTGGCTGAGACATTGGTCGAAGGTTCGATTTCTTGTTTGTTGGCTATCGAATAGAAGATGGACTCAGGGGAGGTTTGAGACATCGGTTCGTAATATGTCAAATGGTCAATTGTGATGATATTTCTATTGTGAGGAAAGGACACCTTACGGTGAACCGTAGATGGGACATCAGACATCACATAAGTGTAGCTACGACCCAATAGAATGTTGTAATCTAAGAGGGCATCAATGACTTCAACGTCAATACAAACAGTATTTCCCGTAAGAGTAATAGGACAATTGCGGAACATGCCAAGGGGTTGGGAAGAGTGGCCATCCCACGCTCGGAGGGTGATAGTGGAAGGGGATAACTCAGGAGATATGAGTTGCTTACAAACTGAAGCGGACATCACACACTTGGATGCTCCTTCATCAATGATACAACGAGAGACGTTGGCATTTTGGAACTTGACAAGGATGTGGAAGGCAATGGAAGCAGGAAGGGGGGATGTTATGACCGGTCAAAATCGAAGACAATAAAATGATCATCTGAAGGATCCACAGTTCCCATGGAATTTAGTAGAGATTTTTATTGTGAAGGGAATGATTGGAGGACTTCCAGCATTGACATGGCAGCAGGGGATTGCACCAAGTCATCTACTATATTATAGGAGTGGGCAGCTTTACCAGAAGCAACGTTTCGGTGTAATGGTACCCTAGGGATCCTGGTATGAACCATTGCCTTAGGCTGAGGGATCAATAAAGGACCATTGGGTGTCGAAAGAGGCTCTGTGGGACCTAAAAAAGTGGGCTCAGTAGCAGACGTAGCGAGAGGATTGTTGTATTAACGGGACCGAGTCTGAAGGTTGAGGTCAACGGTAGTGGGTTGGTCAGAGTTCATCATGAGGATCTGGTAATCAGAGGTACCATATGGAGGAGGTTGAGTGGGCACCTGACTTTCAGGGGGTTGGGCAACCACAAATCCTTGCTAGGGGAAAGGATTGGTAAACATAGTTGGTTGGATAAGGGCAGCATTGGGAGGAACCGAAGGGGAGGCTTGTTGTCCTCAGGATGTTGCTTGAGCTTCCCACATCTGACGCATCTTAGGTAAAAGAGGAAAATCATGGGTATAGTGACCATAGACACCACAACAAGGACAAGGTTTATTCCTGCAAAAGGGCCTGTCTTGCTTGGGTTGGGTGCCATGTTTCTGGGTTGTAGTGTTAGGTGCATTCCCTTGGGGATTTTTTACTAGATTACCTATGGATATTAGTTTTGGTTTCCTTTCCTCTTATTTTTGAAAGTAGGAGGATTAGTCGCACCCTGTTGTGCATACACCTAACCTTGAGGGGGTGGTGGCTGTTGTTGTGGAGTTTGAGAAGGAAAGGGAGGTTGAGGTGCTAATGTGAAGGAGCTAGAGCACCAGGATGCGGATACGGATAATAAGGAGGTTGGGCAACATTGGTGTAAACAGGTTGGGAAAAAGGAGGAGGCATGTTGTATCCTGGATACATGCTACCGGGAGGGGGAAAGGTGGTGGTGGAGTTGGCCCCTCCCTGAGGGAAACCATAACCCATGGGAGGATAAGTGTACAGATGTGAAAGGGCTCCAATGATACCTTCGGTGGCATGGGATGCCCCCGGTGCGTTGGCACCATCGAGTCTAGGGAGATTAGATAAGACGGTATAAACATAACTAGACTGCGCATAGATCAGGTCATATTTCAATGCAATCTGGATGACAGCTTCCTCAGTGTGAGGGAAGTGAGATGCGACATCTTTTCCAATGGCAGACAAAAGAAATCTGAGAAACCAGTCCATGTATACATGATCTTCAAAGGTAGGGGCTCGACATAGGCTCTTTCTTCTCCACCATTCTTAGACATGATCAGATAGGCGGGTCGCAGACGATTGACGAAAAGAGGTCAAGAGTTCGGTACCGGTGTCATAGCGAAGGGGAAGCTGGAAGTAAGACATAAAATCCCTGGCAAGAGTCGCAAAATTAGTATGAGAGGAGGAGGCCTAGTCAACATAACACTTGGAAGCTTCTCCAGTAAGCGTATGTTGGAATAACCGAACACGGATAGAGTCATCGATGATGGAGTTAGACAAACACCACATGTCGAAAGAACGAGCATGGTTGGTAGGATCCTCTCTAGAAATTCCTTCAAACTTGGGGATGTCTGAAGGGATATTGGTTGGCATAGAAGGCCAACTAGGATCATGGCATATGGGGTCATTAATCAACTTGCTAAAATCGGGAAGACTGAGGTCTGCCATATAAGGAGCAAGGGAGCAACCAGGATAGTTCTTCTTGCAGCACAACTAGTAGCATTCCCAGCATTAGGGTCAGGGCTACCATCAGCGTTAGGCCTTGAACCAGACATGGTGAAGGTGACAGGAGAAGAGTCGGGGATAGAACCAAAAGGGGAACCCAATGAACCAGAAACAGAGTCAAAATGTGGACTCGGTGGAGGACGAACTCGAACCCTACGCGGAGGAGTAAGTATTCCTAATGGAAAATGAGGATGAAGGCCTAGGATTCTCCAAGATAAATGCCTTGGGGGCACAATGATGGAAAACATACACGGATCACAGAAGGAAGAGAGACCAACAAGGGCAGGGAGGTGCAGGATCAATTGATTACAATGTTTTATTCTTGGCCTGGTGGTGTAAACCAGGCGCTCTTCACTTAGGGTGTGTGTGCATGTGATAAGTGTGTTAATTTTAATTAAACCCAAACATGTGAAGAGCAAAAATAAAAAGGATGTTGTATAACTGTAAGTAAATCTAAAAATGACAGTGAAGGAAATTGAATACGACAGAAAATAAACAGCTAACGATGCATCGATTTAAACCCAAGGAGGAGGGCTTCCCAATAACTACTCTATGGGTGGGCGAAATCTAGTCAAAACACAAAAAATGGCCAATGGATCTAAATTCAGGAGGGACAGGGATCTAAAGGTCAGATCTATTGGAAATAAGTGCAGAAAACAGAAAAAAATGGAAAAGTGTTGCAAAAAAGGTGGCGAAAGGCTACAACCTGAAGGGAAACGGAGGGGACCCTAAAGGAGGACCAAAAAAAACTGAAAAGAGGTGTTTTGGATGGATGAATAATTGATTTGAAATGGATCTGAAAGTACAAGTTCAGATCTGAAAAATGGTTGAACACACTGAAATCTCATAAGACTTGTTTCAGCTAAACTCCTCCTGAAAGGGTGGAAGCATACTGAAGCCCTAAGGGGCTTGGTTCCTACTTCGACGAGTAAAACTAAGCAAGTACAGGTCCAAGACGGGTGGAGAGGGAGGTGGGACAACCCTGAACAGTAGCCCAGAGAAACCCAGAAAAATCAGAGAATAACTCCTGCAAAAAGTGTAGGTCACAGGTTCTGACCTGTTTTCAGCTGAGGTCACAAGTTTCAGGCTGTTTTCTGTGTCCTGAAGGTTGAGGTCGCGGGTTCTGGTCCAAAAAGTGCGACCTGCACTTCCAGTTGTCTAGGGAGCAGGTTTCAAAAAAAAAAAAAAAATCGTCTCTGTTGCGGTTGATACATGTTACTTGCACAATAGGCCCAGAAACACACGGAAGTAAGAATTTTTACTGTTTTAGGGGATTAAAGGTTAAAAAAAACATCAAGAAATGAAAAATAAGAAGCTGAAGAAAAACCCTAGGGGTTGAAGCAGTTGGTCATGCAAGGATCTGAAAAACGACAACAGTCGTAATTATAAGCCCTTGTGGAGTCGCCAGTTGTTAGTATGAATTCTAATCGCAAGTGTACGAAAAAAGCTCACTTTAGCTGTGCATAACAAACAACCCTAAAATCAAATATGGTTGTCAATTTCCTTAGATCTGTAGTTAGTGATCAGAATAAATGCTACAGAAATCCATATCTATGCATTTAAAGACATTAAACAGCAAATAATAAGCAAGAGGTGCTCCTTGCATCCAATGTGTTGGAAATATTGTCATTGATGGCAATTCATGTGTATGATTAAGTTTTGATGATACTCTGTCTTTGTGCGCAAGAATGTTTTGTATAAGGTGAATCTGCATAATGAAGGGGTTTAATGGTGCCCTGGTTATTGTTTGTTCGACGAACCAATATGTTACCGATGACATGTAATGAATAAGGGAACATATACCATGCCGTATTCTACACATATTACTGCTATAAGGTTCAAGGCATATATATATGTGTGTTAATATCGCATCGGAGCTTCTGCATACGTATGTAAGGTTTATAAGTCTTGGCATTGTCTATCGAATAAGAACCAGGAATGTGGAATAAATACAAATTCTATGACGAAACTCTGCTTCAAAGTATAACGGTACCTCAGTGGAAAATCATATATATATACATACAGATAAACCCTGTCTGGAACCATGAGCGGGAAGTGGAACCAAGACCAGTGAACGCGGTTTGCCGAAAACCACCCTGCCATTTCGCACCGCCTATTGACCATTAGTGGTTTTGCCCGGAGGAGGAGCGATTCCATACAAGAATCGACACGTGGCTGGCCCACTGTTCAAATATCGTCGAGATTTCGCGCATTAAAGTTCGACGATTGGACGCCGAGCGGAATAAATGCGCATCGTTGATCTGGGCAAAGGCGATCGGACGGTGGTCGCTCGTCGTACTTGCCCGAGGTTTAATGAAAGCACCCGAAGGTTAGCAAGGTATGTTGTGGGGCCCGGCGGAGTTATATATTTGTAAATAATTCGGTTTAATTATGGGTTTTGGTCGTATTATGGTCTTATAAGGCTCGATGGATTATTTTAAAATAATCGATCAAAGTTTTATATTGATGGACATTTACATAGATACGATGGTGGGCAATGGTTGTTGGCGCGACATCTTACGTAGATTATTATATTATTTATAAAGTCCAAAGGGTTATTCTCAAGGAATAAAAACGATGTAATTATATTTTTTATCAATAGATAAATAAATATATATATAAAAAGAAATAGAAACCCCAAGGACCAAAAACCAATGGAAATATTGTCCAAGATATACCATTAGCGTTGAATGGTTTTGACCCATGATCTTATAAAGGCGAGAACTATATAAAGAAGCAAGTTAATCATTCAGAATTGTCGATGCGGGGGAAAGATTGACGAAGAAGGAATTCCGCTGCGGAATTTCTGTATGGACAGACGACGTGTTTAATTGATAATTCTGAGTCCATGGTGCAAATGTGATGAATCTTGAGATCTTTCAACAGAAGAAACGATGTGGAGCCAGCGCATGTCTGCTAACGAGCACAGATGATTTCGGGTAAGTTTTTATAGATCTAGCCTGCTCTGCAAAACGAATCATTACAGATCTATACAAGTAATGCACATATATGCTGGTCATCCACATTAAAAGGTGCATATAACAGTTGGGGTTTCTGACAAAGGATACACGGGATGTTGAATGTATATATTCTCTGATGTCTGGGTTATTACTGATTCCATTATGAAGTCTTGGGCAAAACATGTTTATTGATAAGTGCACAAAGGAAACTATCTGATCCAGTGTGAAAATTGATGAAACGTGGTCAGCTGTGAGTCTGAGGGTTTTAACCTTCAGTCAGGGGGTTGTGGCTCCCTTCCAGGAGAGGCTGGTAAACGAGAGAATGTTGTAGCCTTCTGCAGGTGGGTGCCTGCGTGCTGGTTTGAGTCTGCACCAGCATATATTGTAAGAAGTTTTCTCTATAATAAATTATTGAAGACTGAGATTACAGCAGCGATGGTTTTCTCCCAAATTGGGTTTCCACCTTAAATCCTGGTGTCCATATGTGTAGTTTATGTTTGATGGTTTGCTCTGTTATTTCTGTTCATGATTAATGCTTATCTGATGCAATGCTCTAAGTAAAGACATATTAATATATCTATATATACACGTTGATGCAATTCTGTAACATATGGTCTTAAGAGAAAAGAAAGAAAAATTGTCAGTCAGTTCTAAATACTGATTCACCCCCCCCCCCCTCTCAGTATTTTTCCAACAATTGGTATCAGAGCGGGGTCCTTCTGAAAAATCTTAGCCGCTAGAAGGAAGATCAATCAAAATGAGCGATCAAGACGGAATAGCATCTATCAGGCCTCCACTCTTTAATGGAGACAATTTAATCTTCTGGAAAACAAGGATGAGATCTTATCTTCAGTCTCTGGGAGCAGATGTATGGGCTATTGTTGAAGGAGGATATCAATATCCACCTGTAGTACCAACAGATCCAACAGAAAGAAAGACCTATGAAACAAATGCAAAAGCAGTCAATGCTCTGTTAGGAAGTCTAACTAATTCAGAATTTGTCAAAGTTATGCAGCTGAATATAGCAAAGGACATATGGGACAAGATCATTCTGAGCTATGAAGGAGATGCAAAGGTAAAAAGTGCTAAACTGCAAACCCTCAGAATTCAATATGAGAATCTTAAAATGAATAATGAGGAAAGCATTGCCAATTTATTTTTACGTCTTGATGAAACTGTAAATCGCATGAGGAATCTAGGAGAAACAATAACTGAATCTACTTTTGTTGAAAATATTTTAAGATCTCTAACCACAAAATTTGAGTCAAAAGTTTCAGCTCTTGAAGAAAAACAGGATCTTCAAAATCTCACTGTGGTACAACTACATGGCATACTAACTGCATATGAAATGAGAAGAGGAGGACCATCTGAAGTCAAATAAGTAGTCTTTAGAACTTCTACAAAAGGGAAGGAAGTAAAAATAACAGAAGGATCAGGGTCTATCTCAGAGGAAGATGAGATAAACTTCGTAAAGAAACTTCAACTTGGGACAGGACGGTTCAGAGGTAAGCTTCCCTTCAAATGTTTTGATTGTGGAAGAGTTGGTCATTATGCTGCTAAGTGCCCTTATAAAGAAACACATAAAAAGGGGAAGGAAGTAGCAAGAAGGAATAAGAATCATTTTAGCTCTAAAAAGAGTTTCTATACTCATGAAGATAGTGATGGGTTATCTGATAGTGAGGAAGAATGTGAAAAAGACCTTAGACTTCACATGGCATTTGAAAAATATTCTAGAGAAGAAAATGATACTTTTATGGATGCTCTAGAAGACAGTGACTTTCTTGATGAAAACAACTGAAAATTTGTTTAGAAGAGAACAAAATCACTATAGAAACTCTAAAAAATCAGCTTGAAGAAAAGGAGAAACGTAATGAAAAATTAGAGTGTGAAGTGGTAACTCTAAGAAAAGAACTTGAGAAAGTAAAAACTCTGAATCTTAGATTTGCTAAAGGATCTAAAACCTTAGATGAAATTATCAAGGTACAACGTTCTCCTCTCATAAAGACAGGCCTTGGATATACTGGGGAATCTTCTCAATCTTCAACACCAAATTATCTAAAAGCAGTTACAGCCAGTTTACAAAATGCTGCCACTCAGCAAGAGAATAAAGAATCGTTTCAGGTTAAGCATAATCTTCTCAATTCAAAAAACACAAACAGGAATGCCTTTCATGGAAACACCAATCAACAAGTAAATTCACATAGAAGATTCTATGATCGCAGAAATTTCTTTTTCAATGGACAATGCTTCTCATGTCACAATTTTGGTCATAAAGCTGCTCAATGTGTTGCATATAAAACCATCATGACAAGAGAATCAAGAAAGAAAAGGATTGAATTTGAAACAAAGAAGAATACTTATAACAATTTTTCCCCTCTTCAAAATGAAGTTGAATGTGCTTATTGCAATAACTTTGGCCATGTAGAATCTGAATGCAGGAGAAAAAATCAGCTAAAAAGAGTGGCATAGCACTATTTGCAGAAGATGAAGAAAACCAATGGTACATTGATAGTGGATGCTCAAGACACATGACAGGTGATAAAGACAAACTTCTTGCATATAGTACTCTAGAAAAGGAAAAGAAGGTTACATTTGGAAATGATACTCCTGTGGTTATTAAGGGAAAAGGGTCTGCTCTTCTAAAATAAAATGTGAAAGCTAATGAAGTCATGTATGTGGATGGATTAAGGCATAACTTGTTAAGTGTAAGTCAAATGTGTGATCAAGGAACTGAAGTTGTCTTTAGTTCAAAATAATGTGTGGTACGTGATCTTGATACAGGAAAAGCTATTATAAAAGGGAAAAGAACTCCAAACAACCTATATATATTAAAGAACTGCAAAGAACATTGTTACTTAAGTAAATCTTTAGAAATTGGCTATGGCATAGAAGATTGGGGCATCTGAGCTTCTCTCAAATCAACAAATTAAGCAGATTTAAAGCTGTTCGTGATCTTCCCAGTATCACTCTACCTGAAAATATCATATGCAAATCTTGCCAATTCGGCAAGCAAACCAGAGTGCAATTTAATGCCAAAGAAGGATCATCAAGTAAGCCTCTTGAACTCATTCATACTGACATATGCGGACCTATGAGGAAAAAGTCTCCACGTGGTGAAGAATACTATATCTTATTCATTGATGACTTCTCTAGAATGTGTTGGATTGGGCTGCTTAAACACAAAGATGAAGCATTTGAGAAATTCTAGATCTTCAAAGCTCTAGTCGAGAATGAATTAGATCTAAAAATAAAGTGTCTCAGATCTGATCGAGGAGGAGAATATACATCCAATGAATTCATTGAATTCTGTGAACAACATGGCATAAAAAGACAGTTTTCTGTAGCAGGAACTCCACAACAAAATGGTGTAGCAGAAAGGATGAATAGAACAATTCAACAAATGGCTAGAGCCATGCTTGATGATTCCGGAACACCTGATACATTTTGGGGCACATACTGCAGCAAATATTCTTAATAAAGCACATGTTCGTGTAAACAGTGATAAAACTCCTTATGAATTATGGTATGGAAAACTTCCCACTGTAAAGGATTTTAGAATCTTTGGAAGAAAATGCTTTATCAAAAATAATGATGAAAAAATTGGCAAATTTGAACCTAGAGCAGATGAGGGAATATTTCTTGGTTACTCCTCTAGGAGTAAAGCATATAAATGTTACAATAAAAGACTTCAGAAGATTGTTGAATGTATTGATGTTGTTATTGATGAGTCTTCTGCAGCTCCAAAAGAAGAAAAGCAAACTACAGTTGAAGATGATGATGACACGTATCCTGCTACATCAAATAATAATGATACAAACAGTGAACCCAGTGAAGAACCCGAAGATGGTTTGTCTGAAAAGGCTCCCTCCAAATATGTTCAAAAGAATCATCCAGAATCTCAAATTTTGGGAGAAAAGGGATCAGGTGTACAAACAAGAAGAACTCTTATGGGATCTTCTAGCAATCTGGCATTTATGTCCACTATTGAACCTCATAGTGTTAGTCAAGCTAGCAAAGATGATTGTTGGATTCAAGCCATGAATGAAGAGCTTGATCAAATTGAAAAGAATCACACTTGGGAATTAGTACCAAGACCTCGTGACAAAAATGTCATTGGAACTAAATGGATATTCAAAAACAAGTTAAATGAGAATGGGGATGTTATAAGAAATAAAGCTAGACTTGTTTGCAAGGGGTATGCTCAATAAGAAGGTATAGACTTTGAAGAAACTTTTGCTCCTGTAGCCAGACTTGAAGCCATAAGAATGTTTCTTGCTTTTTCAAGCTTCCAACAAATCAAAGTTTATCAAATGGATGTTAAATCTGCTTTTCTCAATGGTGACCTGGAAGAAGAAGTTTATATAGAACAACCAGAAGGATTCATCTTGGCAAATGATGAAAAACTTGTTTGTAGACTTAAAAAGGCTCTATATGGTCTCAAACAAGCTCCAAGGGCATGGTATTATCGCCTTGACAAATATCTCCATCAACAAGGATTCTCAAAAGGATCTGCTGATAGCAATTTATACACAAAGACTGAAAATGACAAACTACTGATTGTAGTTGTATATTTTGATGATATCATTTTTGGAAGTAATGAAGAATCTATGAGTCAAACATTTGCTTCTGATATGCAGCAAGAATTTGAAATGTCCTTACTAGGGGAACTGACATTCTTTCTTGGGCTACAAGTGCAACAAGCAACAGATGGCATTTTATTATCACAAGAAAAATATCTTCAGCAAATCCTAAAGAAGTATGGCATGGAAGATTGCAAACCTGTAAGTACACCAATGATAACAGGATGCAATCTCAGTTCTAATGATAATTCTCCCATGGAAAATCAACCAGAAAACAGATCTATGATAGGCAGTCTACTGTATCTCACTGGGACAAGACCAGACATTATGCATGCAGTTGCGATTGTTGGACGTTTTCAAGCCAATCCAAGAGAGTCTCACCTTCAGGCAATGAAAATAATATTCAAATATCTACAAGGAACCCAAGATTTTGGACTATGGTATCCAAAGAATGCAGATCTTACTCTTCATGCATACACTGATGCAGATTGGGCTGGAAGTGTTGATGATCGAAAAAGCACTAGTGGTGGTGCATTCTACATGGGGCCCCGGTTAGTATCTTGGTTCAGCAAGAAACAAAGTTCCATTTCCTTATCGACAACAGAAGCAGAATATGTGGCTGCAGCATCATGTTTCACTCAACTACTTTGGATGATGCAAACTCTTCAAGATTTTCAAATCAGATGTTCACCTCCTATCTCCATTATGTGTGACAATACAAGTGCCATCAGTATCTCAAAGAATCCTATTATGCATTCCAAGACCAAGCACATTCCCATCAAATATCACTTCTTACGAGAACAAGTGCTTGAGAAAAAGGTGAAATTGGAGTATGTTTCCTCCAAAGAACAAATTGCTGATATATTTACAAAACCTCTACCCAGGGAAGCATTCGAATATCTCAGACAGAAACTGGGAGTAGTCTCTGCCATGCAGAGGAGTAGGTCTACTTAATTTCTGAAGATTAAATTGGTTGAAAGGTGCTGTTGGACATCTCTGAATGCACAGGCTAAGGGGGAGCGTTGGTCATATGAAAAGAATGCACTGTTGACTGAACATGCTGAAGATCAGGACTACTTATTTCCCGAAGCCTACATTGGTTGTGAGGTGCTAACGGGCATCTCTGTTTGCACAGTTAAAGGGGAGAGCTATATTAAAGGGGGGCATGGCTTTTGCCATTGATGTCAAAGGGGGAGGAAAAGCAGAAGAATATTTCCATCAATGCCAAAGGGGGAGATTGTTGGAAATATTGTCATTGATGGCAAATCCTGTGTATGATTAAGTTCTGATGATACTCTGTCTCTGTGCGCAAGAATGTTCTGTATAAGGTGAATCTGCATAATGAAGGGGTTTAATGGTGCTCTGGTTATTGGTTGTTCGACAAACCAATATGTTACCGATGACATGTAATGAATAAGGGAACATATACCATGTCGTATTCTACACATATCACTGCTATAAGGTTCAAGGCATATATATATGTGTTAATATCGCATCGGAGCTTCTGCATACGTATGTAAGGTTTATAAGTCTCGGCATTGTCTATCGAATAAGAACCAGGAATGTGGAAGAAATACAAATTCTATGACGAAACTCTGCTTTAGAGTATAACGATACCTTAGTGGAAAATCATATATATATACATACAGATAAACCCTGTCTGGAACCATGAGCGGGAAGCGGAACCAAGACCAGTGAACGCGGTTTGTCGAAAACCACCCTGCCATTTCGCACCGCCTATCGATCATTAGTGGTTTTTCCCGGAGGAGGAGCGATTCCATACAGGAATCGACACGTGGCTGGCCCACTGTTCAAATACCGCCACGATTTCGCGCATTAAAGTTCGACGATTGGACGCCGAGCGGAATGTATGCGCATCGTTGATCTGGGCAAAGGCGATCGGACGGTAGTCACTCGTCATACTTGCCTGAGGTTTAATGAAATCGCCCGAAGGTTAGCAAGGTACGGTGTGGGGCCCAACGGAGTTATATATTTGTAAATAATTCGGTTTAATTATGGGTTTTGGTCGTATTATGGTCTTATAAGGCTCGATGGAGTATTTTAAAAGAATCGATCAAAGTTTTATATTGATGGACATTTACATAGATACGATGGTGGGCAATGGTTGTTGGCGCGACATCTTACGTAGATTATTATATTATTTATAAAGTCCAAAGGGTTATTCTCAAGGAATAAAAATGATGTGATTATATTTTTTTATCAATTGATAAATAAATATATATATAAAAAGAAATAGAAACCCCAAGGACCAAAAACCAATGGAAATATTGTCCAAGATATACCATTAGCGTTGAATGGTTTTGACCCATGATCTTATAAAGGCGAGAACTATATAAAGAAGCAAGTTAATCATTCGGAATTGTCAATGCGGGGGAAAGATTGACGAAGAAGGAATTCCGCTGCAGAATTTCTGTATGGACAGACGACGTGTTTAATTGATAATTCTGAGTCCATGGTGCAAATGTGATGAATCTTGAGATCCTTCAACAGAAGAAACGATGTGGAGCCAGCGCATGTCTGCCAACGAGCACAGATGATTCCGGGTAAGTTTTTATAGATCTAGCCTGCTCTGCAAAACGAATCATTACAGATCTATACAAGTAATGCACATATATGTTGGTCATCCACATTAAAAGGTGCATATAACAGTTGGGGTTTCTGACAAAGGATACACGGGATGTTGAATGTATATATTCTCTTATGTCTGGGTTATTACTGATTCCATTATGAAGTCTTGGGAAAAACGTGTTTATTGATAAGTGCACAAAGGAAACTACCTGATCCAGTGTGAAAATTGATGAAACGTGGTCAGCTGTGAGTCTGAGGGTTTTAACCTTCAGTCAGGGGGTTGTGGCTCCCTTCCAGGAGAGGCTGGTAAACGAGAGAAGGTTGTAGCCTTCTGCAGGTGGGTGCCTGCGTGCTGGTTTGAGTCTGCACCAGCATATATTGTAAGAAGTTTTCTCTATAATAAATTATTGAAGATTGAGATTACAGCAGCGGTGGTTTTCTCCCAAATTGGGTTTCCACCTTAAATCCTGGTGTCCATATGTGTAGTTTATGTTTGATGGTTTGCTCTGTTATTTATGTTCATGATTAATGCTTATCTGATGCAATGCTCTAAGTAAAGACATATTAAGATATCTAGATATACACGTTGATGCAATTCTGTAACATATGGTCTTAAGAGAAAAGAAAGAAAAATTGTTAGTCAGTTCTAAATACTGATTCACCCCCCCCCCCCCTCT
The DNA here is from genome assembly GCA_034641835.2 of Pinus albicaulis. Classification (NCBI taxonomy): domain Eukaryota; kingdom Viridiplantae; phylum Streptophyta; class Pinopsida; order Pinales; family Pinaceae; genus Pinus; species Pinus albicaulis. The sequence goes on from CM076582.1 coordinate 1,243,534,652, forward strand.
CAGTATTTTACCAACACAATGAACAATACAAGAAATTTTAAAGAAATTTTTTTATTATGACACCTGGGAAGGGAACATAGAAATATGTTACCAGTCTCCCTCAATGGGATGGGTTCTTGTATGTCCTCAGCTATTTAGATCTAAGATCTCTCTCTTGATGGTGCAGAAAACCCAGACAAAAATGGAACTCAAGGGGAGATCACAAGCAACAGTAGAAAAATATGACAATGATGGAGGATCAAAGTCAGACCAAAAGTATAGATCTAGAGCAATCTTTAGGCAACAAAAGGTAGTGAGTGAATGGAAAAACCCTTCTATTTATAACAAAATATTGAGTTAGTCTAGATATTGGTGCATAATTAAAATATTATTTATCAAATCTAGATCCAACTTTTATGGAATATTTTATCATTTTTGTTGGAGGGTAAAAGAATTTGAATTTGGTTAAATCCCTTTATTTGTAAATAATAAATGATTTATTTATTATTTTAATAATATGGTTGAGTAATAATTAAATAAATAATGATTTATTCAATTATTTATAAATGATTTAGTCAAATTTAATAAGGAATATTAAATAAAGTTTTAAATAATTATCCTAGAAAATAATAAGATAAATAACTATTTATCTAATTAATTTTCCTGTTTTTGGTTAAATATGACCAAGAATATTAATTAAATTGTGGTTTAATTAATTATCCCTTGAGGAAAATCAAACAAATAAGGATTTATTAAATTATTCCTCATGGGGTTTCTTCTTTAGACCATAAACAACTTAATAAATTATGGATTACTAAGTTATTTTTCATAGTGAAAGCAATTTTACTAGGGTAAAATTTGGTCTTACATGGTGTACTTTGGTCCATCTAATAGTAACAGGTTAGATGACCAAAAATTGGTGTAACAGACCCATTATATTTTTTTTTAGCCCATTATATGCCAAAATATCATCTACTCTATAGCTCAGTCCCATTTTACTGGGCACACCATTAGTATTTGTACTTTTTCATCTTGGCGGGCATAAGTATGCTTCCCCCGCCTCACTGAGAACAGGTACCCAAACATTAAAGGGGAATTATATCATTTGAGGTCTCTCCCCCTCGGTTATTTTACTCTCTCGCTTCACTCCATCTATGTGTGTCTCTCTCCGACTATCGTTCGGTGTCTAGTGATTGTGTTTTTACAACATACTTCGGTCATACGATTAGCTCCTAACACTCGCACATTGGGGGGAAATATGTTACACCAATTTTTGGTCATCTATCCATTTACAATTAGATGGATCAAAGTACACCATGTAAGACCATATTTACCATAGTAAAATTTCTTTCACTATAGAAATAATAAATCATATGTAATTAAGTTATTTATGGTTCAAACAGGAGACCCCGTGAGGAATAATTAAATAAATCCTTATTTATATGATCCTGATCCAAAGCCTGTAGTTATTGTTGATGATCCTGAAAAATTGTTGAGAATAAAAAGCATAACAGAGAGCTAAGGAAGTAGTAATCCTCCCCATAGAGTAGATTCACTCCCAAAAGACTTTGTTACTCTACAAGACATTGAGTTTGACTTACCTTTTGAACATAGTTTATTTAGGACTAAGTCAGCCAATTGGGTAGATCAAATAGTGGTAGACCAAGCTACTTTAAGATGTCATTCTTTTGAAGTAAACTGATATTGACCTTTAGATTATTCAGGATTTTAATAAATTGCAAGGTTTAGTTTCAGGTCTTGACCTTTATGTTCATGAGGCTTATGTCCAATATTCTGTTGAACTCTCTGCCCTAACTTCTTTAACAGAATCATCCACCTCATCAAAATATTTTCATCCTAGATCATCTAGTCCTACCCCTTCTGTAGTTTCCACTACTACTCCAGTAGTTTCTCATCAAGCAACTCAAACCCCATCCTCTCCCCAATCTTCATCCACAATCGAACCTTTACCTTCACCAAAACCTCAAGTTTCAGTTCAACATCCACCTTTCATCCAAAAACCACCTTTGATCAATCCCCATATTGTTCATCCTCATATCCCTATAATGGCAGCCAGATATGCTCCCCTTGTTCTTCAAGCTCCTTTGGAAAACATGCCACAAGACTATCAGACAAGGATTCCACAATTTGATGGAACTGGACCTATCACTGCCCAACATCATGGAGATAGGATGAATGATAGTTTTGACCTTCAAGAAGTAGATGAGGAAAATGTAAAAATGAGTTTATTTGCACAAAGTCTCACTGGAGAGGCTAGGAAATGGTTTAAATCTTTGCCTGCTGCTAGCATAAATGATCTCCCTGCATTCCATCAGACATTCCTTAATAGGTGGGAAATTAAAAAGAACCCTCTTTATATTTTATCTAAGTATGAATGCCTTAGGAGGGCACCTAAGGTAAGTGTATAGGATTATTGCACTAGATTTAACAATGTATATAATGCAACTACTGCCAACATTAAACCACCACAAGTTTTAGCCTTAATTAAATTCCTAGATGGATTTGAGGCAGACATGTCTTACCATATTAGAGAGATAAATTCATCAACATTAGAAGAAATGCAAAGGAATGCAGTGAGTGTAAAGGCAAATCTATTAGCAAAGAGGGCTAGAATTAGGATTGAAAGGAGAGTGAACAAGAAAGAATAACCCTCAAATTCTTCTATTGATGCCAAAATTGATTCATTAGTCAGAACACTATAAATAATTATGGAAACGATTAATCTAAATAAAAGGGATTATCCTAGAGAAAATTAATCGGCACCTCAAAATCGTAATCAAAATCTTAGAAGAAATCCTCCCCAAATCAAACAGAGGGAACAAAGGGGCCCTTATCAACAAATTAGACCTCCATTTCACGAAAATTATGTTTATGATGATGGGGAAATAATAGAAGAGGTATAATATAACCAAATCAATTTGATGGGTATTAATGATGATGAAATTGTTTTTCTTACTCATGAAAAACAAGAGCTTTTTCAACTTTTCCAAAGTGAACTTGATTCAAAAGAATCAGATGATTACAAACAGGGATTTGGAAATGCTATTATGGAATTCCATAGGCAATATAATATTAGGAGTAAGAAAACCTCAGATGCCCCAAACAAAAAGAATTATTAAAATCTTGTTAAGAAAACCTCTGATATTGTTTAGAAGAAAACCCCAGAAAATTCTGCCAAGAAAACTACTAATAGTTCTGGCAAAAAGATAATAGAAATTCCTGCCAAAAAGATAGTTGAGAATACTTCCAAAACCATCAAATTGATATCCCAACCACAAGTCAGCAAAAGGAACCTATATCAAAATATATTGTTGATAAATCTAATTTTCTGAACTTAAATAAGTTTCAAACATCATTCAACATTGAAAATGAATTAGCAAAACTGAAAATTCCCATTCCCTTAATAGAGTTAATGAACAAGAATCTATACAGAACTCAGGTTATGAAGGCTCTAAACATAGGGGAAAACACTGAAACTGTCAATTTGAATGATGATCAATCTAAACTCTTATTTGGTCCAGAAGTTGATGGAAAACCACAGGAAGGAGGACTCCCTCCATTCTATGTTAGCCTCAACGTACATGATAAGATTCTCCATAATGCTATGTTAGATTCATGTGCTTTGCACAATTTGATGCCTAAGTTGTTATGGAGAAGCTTGGTCTTGACATTACTAGGCCTCACAAACACTTATATTCATTTGATTCCAGCAAAGTAAGATTTCTAGGTCTCATTAAAGATCTATGTGTTAATTTAGTTCAAATCCTAGCTAAGAGTCTAGTAATGGATATAGTGGTTACATATATACCCCCTAAGTATGGCATGTTGTTTTCATGCTCATGGGGAGAAAAATTACAAGCGACCCTACAAATGGACATGACTTATGCTACCATTCCAGTGTTTGGTTAGCGAAGAAGACTATATAGGAAAACTTTAATGAAATTCATGGTGAGTAGCCAGGATAAACCATATAACTATCCTCTTTACTCTGTCCACTCAGATTTATACTCTTTTATTCTTTATAATGATGGAGGTATCAATATTCAGGTTACCAATGCAGAAATTATATTTGTGAAACACATGAAAATCAAACACAAATAGTCGAACAAAACACTGAATTTGAACCTATTTGGAACATGAGTTTTGATGGATCTTGTAGTAGAGAGGGTTCTGGAGCAGGTGTGTGGGTCTCAAACACAGGAAACAAACATGATGAAGGTCATTCATATAAACTAAATTTTCAATGTACCAATAACATAGCCGAGTGTGAAGCACTTCTGTTAGGATTGCAAATGTTAAAAGGATTAGGTGCTAAAAGAATTTCCACTCATGGAGATTCTAAGTTAATTAGAAAGCAGATTAAAGGAGAATACTCTACAAAAGATCCTAAATTGAGAGCATACAGAAATGATGTGCTTGATTTTCTAGAAACTTTTGTAGAACAAGATCTTGTTGTTATTCCTAGAAATGAGAATATCCTTGTAAATGGTCTGGCTTTTTCAGCCAGCACATGCAAAATGCCTCACCCCAATAGACAATATACAGTGGAAGTGAAAAACATCAACCAGCTATACCAAATAATATGAGGTATTGGAAAGTGTTTGGAAATGAAAAGAAAATTGAAAACTTTTTACAGTCTAAGGATGAATATGAAGAAAATAGCATAGATTTAGAGTGTGAAGTAGAAAATAAAATAGTTGTACATTCGAATGTAGGAAAACAATTTGATGATCCAGATGTAGATATTCATATAGATAAAGTTGTAAATAAATTAGAATTGCATGAAATAGATCCTGAAAAAGAAGAGTCTAAAATACTTCAGTTAAAGGATAACATGTTACCTAGAGGTTTGGTTCCACTGGAAGAATTATTTGATTTCAATGATGTAGCTAAAAATCCAAAGATAGAGCCCACAGGGGTAGATGTAGAAGAATGTAATATAGGTAGTGAAAAGGATCCTAAAATGATAAAACTATCAAAATCACTGCCTGCTTCTCAAAAACAAAAATACGTAGCTTTATTCAAAGAATTCATTGATGTTTTTTCTTGGAGCTATGAAGACCTCAAAGCATATGACACTAGTATTATACAGCATAAAATCCCAATCAAGGAAGATGAAATACCATTTAAACAGAAACTTCGTAGAATAAATCTAGTTCTAATGCCTCTAATTAAGAAAGAAATTAAAAATATGTATGATGCTAAAATCATAGTTCCTATCAGATAATCTAAATGGTTGTCTAACATAGTGCCTACTAGGAAGAAAACAGGAGAAATCAGACTATGCATTGATTTTAAAAATCTAAACAAGGTCTCCCTAAAGGACAACTACTCTTTGCCAAAAATGGATCATATATTAGAGAAGGTAGTAGGATCTAGTAGGATTTCCTTATTAGATGGTTTCTCAGGTTATAACCAGGTCTTAGTACATCCTGATGATCAAGCTAAAAGAACTTTCACTACTTCATAGAGAAAATTCATGTATGTGAAGATGCCCTTTGGGTTAATGAATGCAGGAGCCACATTTCAAAGAGAAATGGATATTACCTTTGCTGATGAAATTGGAAGCTTCATTGTGATCTATCTAGATGATATTATTGTCTATTCAAAAACTGATGAGGAACATTTGTTACATTTGAGAAGAGTGTTTGAAAAATGTAGAAGGTTTGGCATTTCATTAAATCCTAAGAAAACACTTTTTGGCCTTGAAGAAGGAAATATTCTGGGTCATGTCATTTCTAAAGATGGTATTAGGATTGATCCCAGTATAATTGAAGCTATATTAAAAATTAGTCATCCTAGAAACATTAAGGAGCTTCAATCATTTATTGTCAAGATTAATTTCCTAAGAAGATTCATTCCTAACCTTATAGAACTTCTCAAAAATATATCAAATATGCTGAAAAAGGATTCAGAAATTAGATGGAGTTTTGAGGCTAGACAATCCTTTGATCTAGTTAAACAAGCATTGACAAAAGCACCGGTTTTGATCAGTCCAGATTTTACTAAATAGTTCATAATATTTTCTTTTGCATCTGAACATATTGTTGCATTTGTTTTGTTGCAGAAAAATAATGAAGGATTTGAACAGTCCATTGCATTTTTCAGTAAGGCTTTAAGAGTTGCATCTTTGAAATATAACATAATGGAAAAGTAAGCCTTTGCATTGATTAAAGCAATTAAAGATTTTAGAGTGTATATCCTACATTCCCACATAATTGCTTATGTACCAAATTTAGTGGTACAGGATATTTTAACTCAAAATGGACCTAATGGTAAAATAGGTAAATGAATTGCTATCATTCTTGAGTATGATTTAGAAATTAAACCCACCAAGATTATCAAAGGACAAGGACTAGCCAAATTGATGGTTGCGTCAAATTTTCATGCATTGGATATCAACTTTGTTGCTGCATTAGATGATCAAGAGGAGAAGGCAACTCCACAGATGGATGAGGTCTTTCTGAATTCACCCTGGTATGCAAACCTCTTATATGTTTTATTCAATTTAAATGCTCCTCCTGGTTTAACAAAAACAAAAGCAAAATTTCTAAAGTTAAAAGCAATCAAGTTTTGCATCATAGATAATGTTTTATATTGGGAAGATGCTGGTGGTATTTTACTTAAGTTCTTGTTGAAGGATGATGCAGAAAGAACCATGCAGGATTTCCATGAAGGTGATTGTGGTGGACATCTATACTAGAAAACCACTGCTAACAAAATCCTCAGAGCTGGTTTTTACTGGCCTTCCCTTTTCCCCGATATCCACAAAAAAGTAACCTCTTGCCATAAATTCCAGATATTTGAAGGAAAAAGAAAATTTTTGCCTCTGCCTTTAAATCCTATATCTGTTGAAAGCCCTTTCCAACAATGGGGACTGGATTTTATTTGTGAAATTCATCCACCTTCCTTTGCCCAACATAAGCGGATTCTCACAGCCATTGATTACTTTACTAAATGGATTGAAGCCACACCTTCCAGATTAGCAACTGATGTTGTCATCATTAAATTTTTGGAAACCAATATCCTCTCTATATTTGGTTGTCCTAGTAAACTTATTACTGAAAATGTTGTAGCCTTTAAATCTAATAAAATGATAGAATTCTGCAGTAAATACCATATTACTTTGGGACATTCAATTGTTTATTACCCTCATGGTAATGGGTTGGATGAATCCTAAAATAAGAGTTTGGTTAACATCATTAAAAAATTGTTAGAAGACAACAAAAATTCATGGCACAACAAGTTAATTAATGCACTTTGGGCTGCTATAATAACTACAAAGAAGTAAATTGGCATGTCACCACACCAATTGGTTTATGGGATGGATGTTGGTTTTCCATCTTCTTTGGGAATTCTAGATTTGAAGATAATTCAAGAATTGCAAGTTGATCCAATGACATACAGAGGAGGATTAATCAAACTATTCAGTTGCAACAGTTCAGGGAATAAGTCTACAATAAAATTCAACTCATCCAAGAAAATGTCAAAAATATTTTTGATAGAAGAACTAAAGTTGATGATTTTAATTTGGGTGACAAAGTTTTGAAGTGATATTCTAGAAGAGAAGATAAATGTAAACATGGGAAATTTGACAATCTTTGGAAAGCGCCTTACATCATTTATGCTTTCAGAGGACACAATGCATTCTTTCTTAAAGACCTAGATGGAGCAGAAATGTCTGGTGGGCCTGTCAATGGCAGAATACTAAAGCATTACTTTTCTTAGCATAAATATTTTTCTTACATCAAACCATTGTAAATATCATGGCATTTATTATTTTTATTGGGTAACTTATTGACTAAAGTTGAAGCCCGTGGAGAAGGCCTTAAGATTTGATTGATATACTACCATGAGTACTCCAACAATAAAAGAAATTAGATGCAGACATTTCCGAAATGAAGACACTCAAGGCTATTGATCATGTGTTCTTGACACTTCACATGGAGAAGTTCCATCCCCAGTTGGAGCCACTGTTAGGGTCCTATAAATTATAGGATCTCAAGGTGATTGAGTATTTTGTCTCAATAATCTTACATTGTAAATAATTTTCAATATGCAAATTATTTCCAAAAATATATATATAAAAGAAAAATGAAAAGAGTGTATGTCTAAAAAAATGAATAAAGACAAAAATACAAAAAGAAAGAAAAGTTGAAAAAGGATAAAAATAACATCAGAACCCCACAAAAGAAAAAATAAAGAAAATAACACTGAAAGTGCTGCAAATTCACATGCCACTACTGATAGATAGTTTTCTTTATGTCAACATCAAATAATATTGTGTGCAACTTGTTTAAAAAATGCCATAATGACTAGATATTTGTTCAACTCATACAGCTTAATCATGGTTGAACAATTGTGAATTTTTGTAAATTAGGTTAGAGAATAAAGATTTGCCAAACAATTTAATTTTGGTAAATCAATAGTTAGGCGGAAAATGAAATTGATTCAACTATTTAAGTTGAATCAATGGGAGAAATAAGTGATAGAGTAGAATAGATTTTTCATATTAAAAAAAAAAAGAGAGAGAGAGAGAGAGATATATATGGGTTTGCTAGTCTAAATGCACCCCTAGAAGAAAGAAGTAAAAAATGTTAGTCTAGCAAATGAATAAAAATTTGAAGGGTAGGTAGAAATGTTTTTGGGCTTTTAAAAGGATTAGAATTCTTTATCCTAATTTTTGTTTCAATATGTATTTGGCACATAAAGGTGAAAAGTGACAAAATCACTTTATCGTAAGTTTCAAATTGGGCACATGAACGAAATATTTTGGCTATTTGCTATATATCCTAAGTTTTCACTTTAGTCGAAAGGATCGCTATCCAACAAAATGTCAAGTCAATAGACATTTAAACCCCTTGCATCTGTTAGCCATCCATTTCACCTACCCCCTGATCGACGGCTCTTATCAACCTTCGACCCCCCCTCTCCATCCTAGCTTTACCTCCCGGGGGGGGGTCGTCCAAAAAAAAAAATTCCTGCTTGGGCCCACGACCACGTGTTTGCCTCTCATCTGTTCACACCCCCCTCTGCTCAAACCATTTACTGCTCGATACCCCCCCAACAAAAACCACCATTCCCCGCATCATAAAAATAACCTCCCTATCCATTACCTCCCCCACTCCCATCATACCATCATCTATTTGTTACCAATCAAATCCATTCCCGCGATAATTGATCCGTTAACGCATTGAATTAAAACTAGTGACCGTTAAATTAACGGATCCATGCCATGTTCAACGAAAAACAAGATTTTCTTATAAAACCATACATTTTAATCATTTTGACCTTTACTATTCTCTATTCTCTGCAAATTTAGTTATTTAACGGGTTTACAACGCGCTAGTTTGATTCATTAATTTATCTTCGACCAAAGAAACTACGTCTACCTTGCCTCCTTCAACCAATTCCAAAGCTCTGTGCATTCCCCGTAAACCTGTTCTATTCTAATTCCATTTAAATTCCTCTAAAAACAATTGAAAATTCCTCCTTAAAAGAAAAACTTGGAGGAACCATTTAATCCCTTGGTCCACGCTCCCATATATTTAGATCACGTCCCCCTAGCTGACAAAGATTACAAAATCAATGAGACTTTGTGTGAATTTGAATTTTTTGAAATGTATTGTTGGTTAGAATATAAATATATTGACAAATCTGATGATATTAGACTCTGGGAGTCCAATTTGCCTCACTACATATTCCCCCATACATACAGTGCCCCTGAGTTTATTAGAAAGTGTCAAGCCTGCTACATACCCAGTCAAAGAGCCATCATTGCCCCTACTGGTGAAATCCTTTCACCATCATTGCACAATCAATTGATCAGATGATGCAAACTCCCTCTGTGGAAAATGGTACCCCTTTCTCTCTAAAAGCCCTCAACGAGTTATAACATAAGCTCGATTTTTCCAAAAGAGCTAAAATATTTGACCTTTTCATACTTGAAAAACACTCAGCTGCCAAAGAAAAATATTCCATCTTCCATGATCGATCAAAATAGATTATAAAAATCATTGCATACCTTCTTGGCTATTATTCTGATTAGTGGGTAGATGAACCCATTATAGGCATCCTCTCCCTATTTTCCACAGACTCTAAACCATCCATCATATTCAATTTTAGCCAATTCCTGGCAGACAACATCCATGATCAATTTGTTAAATTTCAGACTAAGGAAGTGTTTAAATACTCCTCTATTTTAGTATACATGTTTGTGTATTATTAGGAAGATAGGTTTAAGTTTGCTATGCAGAAACTTGATGAAGATGGAAACCAACAATCAGTCATCTTATGGACAACATGGGTAATGAAAGAGCAGAAATAATTTTCATACAAATAGTTCATTGAACTATTTTTACATCCAGCGATGAGCATTTTGAGCAATACAGCTGAACCAAGAATAAGTGAAGACATAAAAAGGATTATGCAATTGTTAGATCAGGCCAAGACAGGAGACTAGCACTTGTACCAGAATTATGCAGAGATAATAGTATATGGCTATGAGCTTGCTCCTTACAAACTCCCAAAATTCCTCCCAATGAGGATTTTTTTTCTAGAGTATATCAAACAAATGTTGAATGCTGATGAAATTCACTTTGTATCAACAAAGAAGAAGTTCCAATTTAGAATTAAAACACAAATTGGACCCTTTATTTGTAATAACAGATCAGCAGATGCAGAAGCAGATAAGATACTGAAAGAAATGAATTTCATCCTAAGCTTTACTTGGTCCTATGATCCTCTGGGAAGCCTTTCAAAGCTCAGAGTAGAGAATAAAACTACTCCTTACATACACACCCATAGGCTGGAGATAGAAAAGTATATGAACTGGAGATAGAAAAGTATATGAACCAGTTAGAATGGGTTGAGAACACATTGTAGGAAGTTGAGGAGCAGCTAGTATCAACATCAACATCGTAGAATCATGTCCCATAGGAAAAATTAGGGAAAAGACACAGAGAAGAAGAGTCACCTTCAGGGGCTAACACTACAAGCAAAGAATTCAAAATAATGCACTGAAAAGGGACCAAGCTAAATCATAAAGCTAATACAGACAAAGATTCAGAACAAGAATTTGTTGTGGTCACTAAGGAAACACCTTCATCTTCTCAAGTGGGTGGCCAATCCAATACTTCTCCTACAACTTCTTCAGTATCACATGACCAGCAGTAGGCTATCCAGACAACTAAGGTTGTCGAAGGTGAGAAGGAAAAGACAGCCTTTGACACATTCAGATAGATTAAAGTTGAAAAATGAAATCTTGAAGAACAACACTTATAGTCAATTCTGGAAGCAAACTTCCAGTTCTCAAAGCAGGTTTTTATCAGCATTCGATTCTGAGAAAGGTAAGATGCAGATAGCCTTCCTTGAGGCCCATATTTCATAGCCAAATTTATCAACTGATTACAAGAAGACATCTTTCGAATTCGACATAAAGTATATTCATCCCATTGATCAAATGGATATACATAATCATATAAATGAAATGATCTCCTCATCTTTGACTAACACAACAATGAGTCTTCCCAAGTTGCAGGTTTCTTTGGCCAATATCCAGTCATAGTTAAAAATGGAGAAAATCTCTTCTATTACTAAGGATAAAAGGATTAAATCCTTAGAATACTCGGTGTTTAAGATAGGATATGATCCCTCTAATATGAAGGCTACAGAGGAGATAATAAAAAATAATAATGATGACATAACAGCATTAAGAAAACAGCTGAAGTTGTTAGCTACAGAAGATCCTCTCACCGAGGACATTCAGGAGACAGAGACCCAGAAGATTGATATGATGAAGCTCATCATGGAGAAAAATGTCCATATAAGACAAATGGAGACAGAAATGGAAAATATGATCAAAGAAAAGGAGTAGACTGAAAATTTGACCATCGTTCCATTGGATGATGTACCTCTTGTATTCATTCCTACAGTTACAGCCTCTACTACACAAACAGCAGATGGTGCAGAGCAGTTGACAAAGGCAATGGAAAATTTTTCTATTCAGACAGAGGAAATCAAGAAACTACATGATCAAGTCAAAGTATTGCAAAACCAGAGGACAACAATTGAAGCTTCCCATTCAGCAGAAGCACAAAGAGCTCAGAAATTGATAGAGAGATTACAAAAATCAGAGAGAAAATCAGCAATAGGATAGACCTTGGCCCAAGCCAAGGAAATCATCTAAGCAGATATCATAAACTCCATTAATGAGATCTGGCCTTGCATCCAAATCATCTTTGATCAAAAGGAGCTGATTAAAAAGGCCAATGATGCTATCACAAACATCAAACAAGAGCTTGGAGAGATGCCTACTACAAAAAACAACATTATCAAGTTCCTAAACTCCAAGAATAGATATGAGTTAGATGACTTGGGAGTAGATGATAGGACAAAAACCATCCTATAAGTGAAGAGGATTCTTACTAAGAAGAATCTGGTTGTTCGGCTGAAAGAAAAGTGCCACAGTTTAGAGGTAGCAGTCAATAGGTTTTTCACCAGAATAGAGCCATTAACACAGAGGGTTATGCCTTCTTTATTTCTGATTAATAATAAGTTGATAACTCTTGAAGACTATGTGAAGAAGTTAAAGGAAAATTCCAAGGACAACACCAAATTTTCTAGCATCAAGGGCAGTATGACAGGCAGAGCATTTTTGGAAGCAATGAGTAATGAATTTTTCATCCAACATGATGTAAATCACATCTTCGTAATTATCGAAAGGTAATTAAGTTGACTATCCCAGATGAAGATCGATGGGAAAATCTATGTGAGTTATAGGATTAGACAGTAATTAAAAGAAAATTTAGCTTCAGCTAGCACACTAGTCAGCGCAACCTAGAAATCGGTCCATTCAGCAACTGTTTCCTCCAAAATAGTGCCAGTGTTCCAGATCATCTCCACCTAGCCTATTATTTTGTAAAATTTAGATAGTATTGTTCAATAGTACGCTAATAATACATTGTCAGTTGAGACAATGTTGATGTATGTCGAAGCTCTTCTGACATTCCTTGTTCCACTAAAAAGTTACATCCTTCTTCAAGAATTTCTTTGTAGGCGTAGTAATCTAAGCATATCCCTTTATGAACTTTTTTAATACCCAGTATGTCCCAACGTAGTGTGAAGTTGTCTCATTGTCTTAGGTGGAGGCAAGTTTACAATGATGACAATCTTAAGAAGGTCCACCATTAGTCCTTTCTTACAGACAATATGTCCCAAAAATATGTTGAAAGGTACACAAAATATGCACTTATTTAGGTTAAAAGAGATCTGATATTGTCTACATGTGTCGAGCATAAGTCTTAAACTTCCAACATGTTTGCTCAACTATCCAAATACTGTCCAATCATCAAAATATACCTCCAAAAACTTGTGGATGTATTCCTTAAAAGTTGACACCACCACTCTAGAAATATAGCAGAGTAATTTTCAATCCAAAAGGAATTAATGTGTATTGATATGAGCCCCATTCTATAGAAAATGTGGTCTTATGTCGATTTTCAGGTGCAATCCTAATCTGATGATAACCTGAGAATCCATTTGTATATGAGTAAGCTTCTTGAACTCCTACATTATCTAGCACTTCATCTGTGAAAGGGGTAGGGAAGGTATCATGTAAACATGCATCATTCAACTTTCTTAGATCAACACAGATCTTGATCTCTCCTTGTGTCTTCTTCTCTTGTGCCACCATAGGACTCACCCATTCTATTCTTATACAAGTTCAATAATTCTTGTTGTTATCATCTTATCAAGCTCTACTTTCACTTTATCCGTATACTTCGGGTTCATTCTGTAAGGTATTTGTTTGACTAACTTTGTATCAGGATTAAGGGGAATCTTCATGACTCCTAGATATCCTATTATACCCTTCATCTCTAAAAATTGGGTGGGAAACAGTTCTTGATATTCATGAAGTGACTTTGTAACTTTACTAATTGTCTCATCGTCCCATTAGTCTCCTATTGTTGCAAACTTGGGTTCCTTCTTTGATCCTATGTTTACCTTCTTGGTCTTCAGTGGCTTCGTTATGTCTAGTATCTCTATCTCAGGTCCATTCACTTCGTGATATCCGTATGACTCTTCTATTTTGATGTTGCCAGGATCTTCTTCTTCATCTAGAGTAAGGTTATAACACTCCAATGCATTTTCTATTTGCACATCCCAATCAGGTTGTTTCCATGTCAGTGGGGTGACATTCTCAAAGATCTTCTTCTTGACTATATGAAGGGCCAAATCTATGTATGGCCAATCATCCTCAAAGATGAATGTTAATATGAAGCTGTCAACCATGTCTACCCAATTCTTGGTAATATGTCAAATCTTTGTTTCTAGGTACCAATTCTTAGGGATTGTCTCTAATGTATAAATGAATCCATGTACCCATTCTTGTTGTGGAATCTCCTTCCATGCTATAGTGCATAGATGGATATGCTTCCAAGGATTAGTTTGACCGTCATATTTTATCTCCATCTTTGTTTCTATTTGTCCAAACCTTATCCTCATCAGTCTTCGACATTCCTTCCAACCTCCTATATTGTTTTTGTGTGCATTCCACCATCTAGCAGGGTAGCTTTCAAGGCTATATCCAAGGCTAACAATATTTGATTTTATGTAACTTGTTCTTCATAATCATTAATAAAAGTAGTTACATCACCCAATCCATTATAAGAAGGTAGGTTACATACCTCAGATATCATACAGTGAACTGATTTGGTAATTCTCAAGCAGCGCCTTGTAGATACTTCATGCAGCCTATTCTGCTAGTTTTCCAACTCTTCTTCTAAATTTGAGGTACAAGAACTGCCATGCTCCCAACCCAATTTTCCTTGTGCATTAGGGTTAAACCAATCTTGTTCCTTCATTGTCATTCGATAGATATTGTCTATGTCATCTATGCAGTATTCCTCTTTGACTGGTTTTATATATCTTACTCCTTCTGATGGATCCAAGGGAACAATTACTCTCATAATGTTTCCTTCAAATATCATTTGTCTCTTCTTTAGGTTAATTATGGACATATTGTCAAATACCCAGTCAAGTCCAAGTAATGCAAGGTAAGGGTTATTGGCATTGACGATATCTATTACTTCAAAATCAGCATTAGTGTGAACTCTTTCAATATGTATTGAGACACTTGGTATTCTTCCCATAGGGAAGATAATTTGTTGATTTTCCATCCTTAACTGAATAGGTGACCACTATAGATTCAGCTTACCCATTAATTCGCATGTCTGCTTCATCAAGACATTAGCATCATATCCCAAATCCAGAATAACTTGATCCACCTCATATTCTCCTATATGTACATTAAGCCTCTTTTCTCTTCTAGTTATCTTCTGTCGATGCAAATTATTGATTGCGCGCATCTCACTTCCTAATGTTTATTGGGATGCACAGGAATATATCAACTTGAGAAGCCCTTCTACAGCCTTTTGATCTCTTAACAATTTCATACAAGTCTATAGAAAATACTTAAAATACCTACTTGGGTTGTTGAATCTTGGTCTTGCGTCTGAGCTCGATCTTGTGTCAAAGCTCAGTTTTGTATTGAAGTTGATGACTCTTCGCAGTTATTTCTCTGATCGGGCTTTAGCTATGCACTAGAGGTCAAAGCTCCATCATCCATAAAACTTTGCTTTGCTTCCATAAATACTTCTTTATATTTCTGAGAATCAAAAGCATGATCCTTCTCAACAGTATTTCTGACACATGTACTTTCATATTCTTTCTTTTCATCTATTTTATCACTATCGGCCGCAGCTCCACTTCTGGTGACAATAATAAATTGAGGTTCATTGGTCCTCCTTTCAGCATTCATCATTTGAATATTTTGTGTCGGTTTTTGATTCCTATTTTCTTCCATCTTTGTCATAAGTACATGACATTCTTCAATTACATGGTCAAAATATTTACAGTACCTACATGACATTGTGGGGTTCTAACAGTCTCTTGAAAAATTTCCTCTCTTGTCACAGTTATAGCAAATGATCTGTCCACGTCCTCGACCAGCTCCACCACCTCGACCTCTTCCTCGGTAACCTCCTTGACCACCTCGTTGTTCATTGTCTTAATTTTCGTGCTCTTCTACTTTCATTATATAAGTGTCAGCATTGTGCTCCAGCATTAGGTCATAAGCTCGACAATTATTCTCATCGTGTCCTACTAATTTACAAAACTTGCAATATAGGTTCCTTAGAGTCCGTACATATTTCTGTAATAATAAATAGTCTTTTGAATGATTTTGGCCTCTAACCTTACATATTTCACACCACATGCTAGATCCTACATTCAAGGGATTTGGTGCCCCACCAGCCATGTAATACCTGAATATAGGGCACTGCTCTTTAGAATGGCTCTCCGATCTGCACTTCGTACACCACACTTCTTCTCTAACTTCTTTGATTTTCTTAATGTCTTGTATCTGTAGGGTTAGGTTTTCCAGTTGATTCTGAATTTGTTGCATGCCTTCATTAGTATCTCCTATAAGTGAAGCTTCTAATTTCACTGCAATCTCTAGATATTTGGCTTGAGTTCCTATCTTTTATTGCATCAATGGAAAATTGATATGTGGTAGCTGCGCAGCTATAAACCATTCTTCATGTTGTTGTGGAGCTATGTCGAAGCTTACCTGATCTATTAACAACTTAAATCTCTAATCAAACTCCCAAACGGGCTCAGTAGGTTTTTGTTTGATCAATTTCAACTCAGTGATGCATTGCAGCTCATACTTTGGCTTCTTAAACTCTATTACCAGTGTTGTTTTGATATATGCAAATGTTTTGTTCTAGTTATTGGAACACTTCATATACCATGTCAATGCTCTATCTCGCAGCGTTGTAACAAGTTGTGCTTTCTTTATATTCTCATCGTTGATCTGCTTCATTGTCCATACAGCTTCGTATACAAACCAAAACTGTTATGGATCCTCCAATCTAGTTCCTTTGAAATTGGGAGCTTAATATCGTCAGTCATACATGTTCTTTGGGGGCAAGGGGGAGGGGGAGGGGGATGAGGGGTAGGAGGGGTAGGGGTAGTAGGAAAACCACAAACACCTTGGCTATTACTGTATTTTGGCTTCTACGAAATGTTAAGCTGGGAGGGGGAATATTGTGAAGCTACATGAGGGTTATCAAGGTGGATTTCTTCTCTTTCACTTTCGGACCTGCTCAAAAGAGGACTATAATTAGTCTCTAAAAAGGTATTCAGGTCTTGTCCATGAAATCTCTTTCTGGTATCTACTCTATATCTATTTCCACTTTGCGTTGTGCCAATATCTTGCTCATATTTACTTTATCTTCTTCCAAACATAAGTAAACTAGCAATTTGATCCCATCTGTAACGCTTCCTTTTCACACAGAAGCATCTTAATCCAAAGTTTCAGAGATTTTAAATACTTACCTTGCGGTCCTTTAAAGAATCATCGTTTTTCTTCGTTGTAGGACACAGTCGATTCTACTGCAAACTCAGTAATGAATCCTCCAAATATGTTATCAATGTAGAAATCAACAGCCCTTGAAATCCTATTTTTAGTGCTCTTGAGTTTTTGTATTAGTTCAAGAGTCCATACCATAGGTTCTCCACCCTTAAAAAAAATTCCCTTCAGTCAACCTTGATATCCACTCGTATAGCTCAATAGGAAAATAACATAAGAAAATCTTGTATTGATCTGTAAATATATACTTCTACAACCACGCTTTGGATGTTATACAATGGTTTCATTTTCCTTGTTCCGCAAATTCTTGCTCTTTCAGGTCTATCCAGTCTTGAATATCCTTCTTCGAAAGGTACATCCACATATCCCTCAAATAGATCCTGGTCTCGCCAACAGAACCATTTGTTGCTTGTTTTGGTCTGGCCCAGGTTCGATTTATATTGCCGATTAACTAAAACCTTGACTTACAAGCATATTGCAGTTTCACCCGAAGTGACAATGGGTGGATGCAAAACCAGATTTATGCAGTCTTGAGGGACTGAGAGATGTGGTATTATTATACTATCTCATACTTACAACTTATAAATCACTTTTCCACATTCAATTAATCACATAAACATGCCATATAAAACCATACACCATTACTACGCTGAAGTAAAATGCAACTGTAATATTGTTATTCTATAACAGATAATAAGAAAATGTACACATCAATCACACAAGAACACTAGATATCGTCCATAAAACTATTTCTTATTATAATGAATCTGAGTACAACCAATTCTTGATCTATGCACTATGTTGCAGGTTGTCTGCGCACTCAGCTTTAGACTCTTTTCTAGGCCTCTGCGCATTCAGCTGCAAAGACTTCCCTTCGCTACAAATTAAAAATCACAATATTTATCCCATAACTTTGTATGTGTGTCTCCCGATAAACATAGCATTTCAACCCTATATATACTATTACATTATAGGATTACATCGCCAAAAATACCATGGTCCAAATACCATGGACTCCCTAAAACAAGCAATTATGGTCCCAAAACCATTGATACCTTACAAAATTGTGCATTTTTACAAAAAGGAGGGGCTTCAACACTACGGAATATATTTAATTCCTTAAAATTTGCTCCGTTGTGTGCTCCACTAAGCACTATGATCCACAAAATGCGGAGTCTTTGCCAAAATCTAGGCCAAGTTGGGTTGTGCCAGGTTGCGCGCACCACTACGCACTCCACTCCACAAAATGCGGAGTCTTTTCCAAAATCTAGGCCAAGTTGGGTTGCTCCCAAAAATTCAATAATACCTCATCATATGGAATAATTTACCAAAGGAGGATGCAAGATGGGAAGGAGAATGGATTTTGCATCACCCGAGCATGCAATTGCTTGAGGACAAACAATTTCAGGCAAGGGGACTGTAATGTCCTCTACAAATTGAGGATAAATGAGACTCATTAACCTATCCATCCCCATAGCCTATAATCCACCTAAAAATGGGAGAAACCCCAAAATACCCATTGTTGGGCAAGTTTTGGGGCAGTTGGGTGAACAATTCCATAATTGGGGTTTTGCATAAGATTCACTCAAACAATTGAGACAATGAAACCCCTCAAGGAAAACTATAAATAAAAGAGAGTCGAATTCGTTTTGGGGCATCAAGTGCGGATCATTTCATTTATGTTTTGAGCATTTATCTATGGGTTTTAAGACCCCTTTTTCCTTACTAATTTTGGTGGTGGAAGATTCCACCATAGTTCGTAATTTTATTTTTAAATTTTGTTTTGTTTTGGCAAGAAGGGAATCTATATGTCTAGAGTTGTTAAAATTTGTGTGGCAAAGCAAGACAGGGGATAAATTCATGAGACTGTGTAAAGGTGGTTTTGGGAACATTCATCATTTGTAGTATTTCCCCTCTATATAACAAAATTGTGGGATACTCTGCATAGTTTGGTGATGTAACAACCTTGGTGAAAATTTCATGTAATAAAAATTAATAAAGGAAAAATAATAACCAAGGTCATGGGACACTTAATACAAGTTGAATTTTGGGCAAAACATCCTAGTGTGGGTGTTCATTTGGTTTATTATGGCTAAGTAAGTTGGCAAAGATAATGGAAAAGGTTTTCGAAAGGAAAGAGGCATTAATTGGCATTTTATTTATAAAAATAATGGAAATTAGGAGAAAAGGAAGGTGAAAGGTCATTGGTTGCATGTGAGGAGGAAAATGAAGGAAAATAATAGAAAATGAAGAAAATAGAGGCCTCATTAATAAAAAGGCTTCTGAGGATCAGTTGGTATAGCTTGTGAGTCAATTTTTGGAGCTCTCTCTCTCTATTTTCTCTTTCATACTCTTGGACGCTTAGAGCATTCTTGGAGCACACTAGAATTGGAGGAATAAAGGCAAAGGAGTGAAAAGAAAGCAAGAGGAAGCAAATATCAAGCAAGGAAGAGCGGGATCAAGCAGCTACAGCGAGATTACTTGTAGGTATTGATTTTCATGTATGATTTCCTTGCTACTTTTCACGTGCATGTGTGTTATTGGTTCTCTTGTTGTCACTGGCATGGGTTTTACCAGGTGTGACAGTTTTCTTCAACCATGCCTTGTCATTTCCAGATAGCCATGGTGTGGTGAGTTCTCTTGTATTTGGTTGAATTGGCTTGCCAGATGGATTCAAAGCTAAGTGGGGTGGTATCAGGATTATTCACAAGGCCTGGGAATCCTAGGATGGGATACACGGTAAATCCTAGAAGTGATCACCTCGATTGGGCCTAGGAATCCTCGACCAGTGAATGGAAAAATACATGACAAAGCTCACGGGTGACTACCCTTGATTGGGCCTAAGAATCCCTTGACCAGTAATAGAAGGATACACGATAAAGACCAGAGGGTGGTGACCTCATAGGCCTAGGAATCCACTGACGGGTAATGGCAGGATACATGGTAAAGTCGAGAGTTTGAGACAGACATATTCCACACAGTTTAGGTGGAGAGATCCGAAGGCATCCATGCTTGTTTAAGGCTCAGTGATCAAGTGCAGATTGTAGCAAAGCCTGGTTGTATTGATGATGGTTGAGGTGTTTGGCCTCTGGAAGCCCTTGTTGGTTATGTTGTGAGTCCCACATTCATGCTTAGAATATGGCTTGAGTGTTATTAAATGAAATAAATATTTAGTTTGACCAATCTATGGTCGGGTGGTTCATGGAAGTCTCAAACCTGGTTAGCTCCTACATTCACTAATAAGAGCTCCCTCTCCTTGGTATTCCATGTGTAAATTTACTCTTTCATATGTGGTTTTTATGGTTGTTATATCCTTGTTAGTTATGTTGGTTATATGCTAGTTATAACCATGTTGTAGGACAAACCTGATGTATGGATCTCATCATGTTTTGATTAGTAAATGAATGAAAAATGAATATATGATAATGCATCTATTGTGATGAGACATCAATTCTTCCTTACAAATATCATATAAGTATGAGACCCCTGTGCTCAAATATTTTGCTTTGACCTATAGATTTCATATTTGTGACATGTTTGACGAAATTCTTGTCATGGATAGTAGGGGTATGATCAATTAATTGGTTAAATGATTGCACTAATAGCCTTGTTCCATTATTATTTTTCATTTTTGAAATTTTCATGAACTTTTGGGAAGTGACCTAAGTCCTAGCCCTGAAAAAGTGGTACGGAAACTAGGGTCATTGGCACAGAACTAGTTGGAAAATTCCATAATCGTTGGCATGCCTTATTATGGGAGTGATTGGAAGGCTTAGTCACTTGCAAGCCTCGACATTGGAGCGACTGAGGGTCTGAATCAATCAAATGCCAATTTCCTCATGGGTTGATCACCTAGAAGGGTTGGTTGGCTCCTGGAGATTATATAGCATGTGTATAAGGTCAAATTAGTTTAGTTTTGTCTATTCCATTTCCTTAATTTTACATGGGGAGTTGAATCATCTCATAGTAGCCTCTCATCGCATGTTTACCCCAGTGGAGTGGTTAGCTTGGGTAAATGTGGGAGGACGGTGTTACAAAGTGGTATCAGAGCATGGTTCACCCCTTGGACTGGATGGGCAGTATGTGTTGTCCATGCATACATGTAGGTTGCATATGTGTTATTTATGCTTGTGGTATGTATGCTTGTTGTGTATGCATGGTGTTGGTCATGGTTGTAGTGGTGTCACAATGTGAAATTTGATGGTGTTGTTGTTGGATGTGGTCATCATGAGTGTATTTCGGTTATGCATGTCATTGTTTATATGTTGTTATGCATACATTGACATGGTGATAGTTTTTGTGCATGAGGTCATGATATGTGGTTGGTGTGATCAGGCATTGATAAATGGATAAGGGTTGAAATGATGATTATATGTTGATGTGATTATGATTATACATTTATTATGCTAATATAGTTGATATTGCAAACAAGATATCCTCCCATGAACTATACTAAGGTATGTTGATTATGTTATATTTTTGTTTTAGCTGACAAGGTATACTTGCAGGAAAGAGATCAAATATGACTAGCCAGATGGTAGAATACAGCTCACAAGATTATCCCTATGGATTAGATGACTAGCATGGTGGTGGGAATTCTTCTGACTTAGTAGACACAATCAGAAGCTTGAAGGCGGAAATAAGGAGTTGCAAGGTACATAATGATAGAATCATTCATGCATAGGAGAAACAAGCAGAATTTAATGCAGTAATCTTTCAGACTTTGTCAGAATTGCAGAGACGAGGACCATTTCAAATCAACCATGGGCAGGAGGATAGGACTAATGGGGCATATGGTAGCAGGTCTCATGGTGAGCATAGGTTGGATGGATATGACACTATCATAGATGGCAGGTTCTTGGATACTCCAGATAGGAGAGGTGATGGGCACGGGTTCTATTCTAGTTTTGGTTCTAACAAGCACTATGATCGTCATCATTACCATCCTTGTAGGAGGAGTGATAGGAGATATTTTCCATATGAGTTCAAGAAAGCAAAGCTTCCTATATTTCATGGAGATTTGAAGAAGTCGGAGGATGAAAAGGCATGGTTGCTTGAGATGAAGAAGTTTTTTTTAGTTGCATGAGTACATAGAGAATATGAAGGCCATAATAGCTATATTTAGCTTCAAAGGGAAATCAAACATCTAGTGGGAAGATGTGAAGCGAGTAAGAGACATATGGACAAAGGAGTTGAGTTGGCATGAATTCAATAGACTTTTCAAGAAGAAGTATTTGTCAGAGAGGTATTACGACAAGAAGGCAAGGAATTCTATGAGATAAATATAGGATCGATTATAGATGAGGAGTATACGACTAAGTTCCTAGAGCTATTGAGGTATGTACCGTATCTTAAGGATGAAAAGGGGAAAGTTCAAAGATTTGGTAGTGGATTTCCATTAGAATTTAGAGATTAGATTGAGTATGATGAGCCGGTCACTTGAGGAGGTCATTAGGAAATTAAAGCACTGTTATGGACAGTCAAAGCATAAGATCAAATCTCAACAAGGATGGAAAGGGGAAGATAAATCTAAAGGTAAATGGAAGCTGAAAATAACAAGCCCTCAGAAGGCATAAAAGAAATAAAATGTTGCACCTTATAAGAAGTTCAACGTAGTCAAACAGGGACATGGGTCACAGCTTGGAGGGCAGCAGAATAGAAGTGATGGTATGGGACCATTGCAGTGTTGGATATGTTGCAAGGAGCATGTCAAGATATATTATACACAGTATCAGGGTGGTAGGACTCACATCTACAGTGCACAGGAGGTGAAAACTATTTAGGATGTTGGGAAGAGCATTCCTCATATTTATGTAGTGTTGGATAACAAGCAAGCAGTTCACCAAGCATCTATTATCGAGATGGATGGTAAGCTTTGTGATCATGTTATTTCTATTTTCATTGATCCTGGATCTAATTATAGTTATGTTAGTCCTAACCTGGAGGATAAGTGTGGTTTGAATAAAGAAGTGCATGCAGAATATTGGTTAGTGCAGTTGGCTACAGGTACAAAGAAGAGAGTTCATCATTGGGTAATAGCTTGTTCATTCGAGTTGAATGGCATGACTACCTCAACACATTTGAATGTATTATCGTTGGGATCATACAATATGCTTTTGGGTATGGACTGGTTGTACCTTCATAGGATTAAGGTGGATTTTTATGACAAATCCATTGAGTTCTTGGATGAGAATGGTGAAAAAATCATCTTACAGGGTAAGAATAAGGAAACATCAATTAGGATGGTGACAACTATGCAGACAAAGTGCAGTCGCAGAAAAGGGTGTGTGTTATTTGCAATGCATAATTCTAGTGATAAGGGTAAGGAGGATGAGGATGCAGAGGTATTGAGCAGGTGCTCGATCTTACAGCAGTTTCAGGATGTGTTTCCAGCAAATATTTCAGAGTTTTCACCTGACAAAGAAGTGGACTTTTCTATTGAGTTGGTACCAGGGGGGAGCACCAGCATCAAAGGAACCATACAGGATGAGCACACCAGAGTTAGTAGACTTGAAGCTAAACTTGACGGAAATGCTTGACAAGGGATATATTAGGCCAAGTGTATCGCCTTGGGTTGCACCAGTATTGTTTGTGAAGAAGAAGGATGGTACTCTCCAGCTATGCATTGATTATAGACAGTTGAACAAGGTGACCATCAAGAACAGACATCCATTTTCGAGGATTGATGACTTGTTTGATCAATTGAAGGGAGAAGCAGTGTTCTTGAATATTTATATTGGTTCTGGATACCATCAGGTACACATTAAGGAATATGACATGTACAAGACAATTTTTCAAACCAGGTATGGGCATTATGAGCTCGGTTTAGTTCCATTTGGTTTTACTAATGCTCCAGCTACTTTCATGTGCTTGATGAATAGTGTGTTGTGTACTTATCTGGACAAGTTTTTTATTGTATTCGTTGATGACATCTTGATATATTCTAAGAACGTGGAAGAACATGTCGAGCATTTAGTAGCAATGTTGAGATTTATAAGAGAGCAACAGTTGTTTTCCAAGCTTAACAAGTGAAGTTTCTTTCAGACAAAGGTACATTACTTGGGGCATGCGGTCTCCAAGGAAGGCATAGAAGTGAATCCAGAAAATATAAGAGCTATCGTGGAGTGGGCAACTCCTAGAAATGTGGAGGAGGTAATATCATATATGGGGTTAGTAGGTTACTATTACAGGTTCATCAGGAAATTCTCTCGGGTTGCATATCCTATTACGTCACTGGAGAGCCAAGGTAAGAAATTTGAATGGACAGAAAAATGTGTAGCGAGTTTTGAGATGTTGAAGCAGTCGTTGAAGAATGTTGGAGTGTCAAAGATTGAAAATATAGACAAAGAGTTTATGGTCTATACAGATGCCTGCAAGAGAGGACTTAGTGGAGTCTTAATGCAGGAAGGACAGGTAGTGTGTTATGTGTCACGAAAATTGAATGAGCAAGACAATAATTATCTTACACATGAACTTGAATTAGCGGTGGTCATCCATGCATTGAAGATATGGAGACACTTTATTCTTGGCAGGCTGTTTGTATTGATGAGTGATCATAGTGGATTGAGATACTCGTTCGATCAGTTGAATCTAAATTCCAGGAAAGCTAGAGGGTTGGGCATGACTAGTGATTTCGACTTTGAGAACTGGAAAATTAAGGGAAAGTAAAACAAAGTTGAAAATGATCTTAGCAAGAGAATAGAAGTGAAACCTATAGAAACTATGAGTTCTTATGGGATATACTTACAGGATCGGATTTTACATGCAGGACAGTGGGATGATAGGTACATGAAGCTTATGCATAGGTTACAGTAGGGTACAGGTGATCAGGATGTGGACTATCATCTTATTGCATATGGTTTGGTCATATTTAGGGACATGATATATGTGTTGAATGACAGTGAGCTCAAGAAGACTATCTTCTGAGAGTTTAATGCGAAACTGTATTCAGCTCACCTAGGATACCAGAAGACATTGATGGTAGTGAAGAAGTTCTATCATTGGCTGAATTTGGAGAAGGATGTGGCGCAGTTTGTGGCTAGATGCTTGGATTGTTAGCAGGTGAAAGCAGAATGTAAGTGTCGAGGAGGACTACTATAGTCAATTCTGATTCTAGAGTGGAAATGGGAGGTCATTTCCATGGATTTCATTATCGATTTGTTGAGGAAATCTAGATAGCATGATTCCCTCGTGGTTGTGGCGGAAATGTTAACAAAGGTAGCGCACTTCATTCTAGTAAAGTCTAGTTATTCAGCTAATGATGTAGCACAAGTCTTCATCAGAGATGTAGTGAGGTTGCATAGTGTTCTGAAGAATATTGTATCAGATAGGGATGTTAAGTTCACTTGGAAGTTTTGGAAGGAGAAATTTTCAGGTTTGGGGATAGAGTTGGCCTTCAGCACAACTTATCATCCGCAGACAAATGGATAGACAGAGAGGGTCAACCAGATATTGAAGGACATTTTGAGGATGTATGTGATGCATCAAAAAATGATATGGGTGGAATACCTTTCATTGGTTGAGTTTTCTCATAATAATGGTTATCAGGAGTCACTGGGGATGAACCTGTTCAAGGCACTGTATGGGCGGACTTATAATCCTCCCATCTGTTGGAGTGATTTGGTGAATAGGGTATTGATTCGACCGGACATTTTGACAAAGATGGAACAGGAAATGCAAATAATCAAGAAGAATCTGAAAGCAACACAGGACATGCAGAAAATTTATGCAAATCAAAACAAGTTGTTTAAGGAGTTTCTGGTTGGGAAACATGTGTACTTGTGCATCAAGCCCAAGAAGAGCTCCTTGAGGATTGGTTCATGTGCCAAGCTAGCATCTCACATTTTTTGACCTTTCAAGATCCTTGAAAGTATTGGACCAGTAGCCTATTGACTTGCACTGCCTCCGACAATGAAATTCCATGATGTTTTCCATGTTTCGTTGCTTAAGAAGTATGTTAAAGATGGTGATCATGTGATTAACTTATTTGAATTGCGGGTGGATCCAGAAGGAGAATTCGAGCCGAAAACTTAGTATAGTTTGCAGAGAAAGATGCTCATGCTCTGAAACGAAGCAATTGAGCAGGTTAAAGTGTAGTGGAAGCACTTTGGGCCTGATGAAGCTACATGGTAGATGGTTGATCATATGCGGCCTATGTATCCTTCTCTATTCGCTGGTTGAGCAAAAAAAAAAAAAAATTGGCATATGTTTGGTGTGTTTTTTTGGTATATGTATATATGTATATGGATGTAAATACCTCCATGAGTTGTGTTACAAAGCTCCAATAAGTGGTATGGGTGTCATGTCATTATAGTTGTCATGTTGTTATATTTTCATGTTGGTTTTCTTCTCAAAAGGTTGATAATTGTAAATACTACAAAAAGCTAAGTTATAAAGATCCATGGCCAGTGTGCCTTGCTTTCAACAACCTTGTTGGTTGTAGGTGTCATTGAACATCGAGGACGGTGTTCCCTCAAGGGGGAGAGTTTTGTAACAGCCCTAGTCAAAATTTTGTTTCATAAAATTTAATCAAGTAAAAATAATAACCAAGGTCATAGGACACTTATTCCAAGTTGAATGTTGGGAAAAAAATCCTAGTGTGGTTGTTCATTTGGTTTATTATGGCTAAGGAAATTGGAAAAGGATTTGGAAAAGCAAGAGGCATTAATTGGCATTTTATTTATGAAAATAATGGAAATTAGGAGAAAAGGAAGGTGAAAGGTCACAGTTTTCACGTGAGGATAAAAATGAAGGAAAATAAAGGAAAATGAAGAAAATAGAGGCCTCATTAATAAAAAGGATTCTAAGGATCGATTGGTACCTTTTTTCACTTCAGTTTTGGAGCTCTCTTTCTCTACTCTCTCTCTCATACTCTTGGACACTTTGAATTCTTGGAGAACTCTAACAATGGAGGAAGAAAGGAAAAGGAGGGACAAGAAAGCAAGAGGAAGAAAAGATCAAGCAAGGAGGAGCAAGATCAAGCAGCTACAACGAGATTACTTGCAGGTATCGATTTGCATGTATTATTTCCTTGCTAGTTTTGACATGCAAGTCACATGCATGTGTGTTCTTGGTTCTCTTGTTGTCATTAGCATGGGTTTTTCTAAGTGTGACAGTGTTCTTCAACCTTGCCTTACCATTTCCAGATAGCCATGGTGTGGTGAGTTCTCTTGTATTTGGTTGAGTTGGATTATCGAATGGATTCAAAGCTGAGTGGGGTGGTCTCATAAGTATTTACAAGGCCTACGAATCCTGGGATGGGATACCGGTAATGGAAGGTTACACGGTAAATCCCGGGGGGTGGTGACCTCGTAGGCCTAGGAATCCCTTGACCGATAATGGTGAGATACAAGGTAAATCTAAGAGGTTAAGACAGAAAAATTCCTCACAGTTTAGATGGATAGATCCAGAGACATCCATGCTTGTTTAGGGCCTAGTGATCTAGTAGGGATTGCGGTAAAGCTTGGTTATATTGATGAGGGTCGAGGTGGTTGGCCTCTAGAATCCCTAGTTGGTTTTTTTGTGAGTCCCACATTCATGCTTAGAATATGGCATGGGGGTGATTAGATAAAAGAAATATTTGTTTTAGCCAATATATGGTCAGGTGGTTCATGGAAATCCCAAACCTGGTTGGATTATGCATTCATTAATAAGAGCTCCTTATCCTTGGTATTCCATGTGTAAATGTACTTGTTCATATGTGGTTTTTAGGACTCTTATATCCTTGTTATTTCTATTGGTTATATGTTGGTTATTACCATGTTTTAGGACAAACTTTATGTATGGATCTCATCAGGCTTTCATTGCTAAATGAATGAACAATGAATATATGGCATAAGAGATGATAATGAAGCTATTTTGATGAGACATCAATGCTTCCTTACGAATCTCAAATAAGTATGAGACCCTTACGCTCAAATTTGTTGTTATGACTTGTAGATTTCATATTTGTGACATGTTTGACGAAATGCCTATCATGGCTAGT
This sequence comes from Pinus albicaulis, assembly GCA_034641835.2. Classification (NCBI taxonomy): domain Eukaryota; kingdom Viridiplantae; phylum Streptophyta; class Pinopsida; order Pinales; family Pinaceae; genus Pinus; species Pinus albicaulis. The sequence continues at coordinate 1,243,563,070 of CM076582.1, forward strand.
TTGGATCTGGTCAATTAATTGGTTAAATGATTGCATTAATAGTCTTTCCCATTATTATTTGTCATTTCTGAAAGTTTCATGAAGTTATGGGTAGTGGCCTGAGTCCTGCCTTGAAAAAGTGGCACAAAATCTGGGGTTGTTGGCACAGAACTAGCTAGAAAAGTCCACAGTCGCTCACATGACTTGTTGTGGGAGTGATTGGAAGGCCTTAGTCACTTTCAAGGCTTGACAGGGGAGCAGTTGAGGCTCTAGCTCAGTCAAATTCCAAGTTTCCTGAGGGGTTGATCACCCGGAAGGGTTGGTTGGCTCTTGAAGGTTCTGTAGCATGTGTAAAAGGTCATATTGGTTTAGTTCTATGAGCTCCACTTCCTTAACTGTACATGGGGAGTTGAATCACATCATATTATGATCTCATCACATGTTTACCCCATTAGAGGGTGTTACAAGGGGAATTTATTTGAAGTGCATGTGGTCCTTTCGGAGGAACCATTTTGTCATCAATTTTGAAGTAAAAATGATCTGAGATACACCCTTGTAACAATTCTAAGTGCCAAACGTAGTTGCAAAACCTTGTCCTGATACTAGGATCCTATTGAAAATTCTCATGCATTTTCTTTTGTGTTGGTCTTTGGTGCCAGAATTATTTTCTGAAGGACAACTTGAAGCCGAGACTTTGTTTTGATGCAGATCCCCGTGGAAGGTTGATGTGAGCTCACACTTGAAGAAGTTGTCAATCCTCTAAGTGTATCCGAGACAGTATAGGATTGAAAACCTTGGCTTGTAATTAGATTCGACTGTCAAAAGGGTCTTCGCAGTAGCCGTAATCGAATTCTGACCAGCCGAAATATAGACATATGTTCTATTTTCATGTATTTGGGTCGTTTAAAGCTCCTAGGTTAGTCACACAAAGTAAATGAGGTATACAAGTCAATTAGGGCCACTGTTTGTCGATAGTAGGGTTAACATCCCAGCATATATGCGCCAATGACAAACCAAGGTTTGAATATAAAAAAAAATGCACCAACGACAAACTTAGAGTTCGGATCTAGAGCAATACGACATTGGGGTTGCAGATAGATGTTGAATTTTGTATAGAATTATAAAATCGTGGTCATGAACTGTCTCTAAAAATTGTTAAATAGTTCCATTGTTGTAGCACTGTGTTATGAAGGTTTGGAGCATTGGAAATTGTTGATCAAATCTTCTAATGATGAGTTGTTGAATTATTCAGTGGCACCCAATTCAACATTGCTTATAATTGCATTTGATGAATTGAATAATTTCATTGTGGACAATAATTGCAATCTTTACCACTCTCTCTAATTGCATATTATTTACAAAGGTGTAAAAACCCTATGGTAAACTAGGGAAAAAATGTACTGCTTCATTACAAGAATCCATTGTCATGTCTTGTTCAACCCACTTTCCTCTCTACGATTTAGTAGTTCTACGCCATCCACATCTTATGTCCATGTCCTTCTTTGGATCCTGAAATACACAACAATGACATTAATTTTTATTACACCAACCAAATCCAACTATCATCAATGAAAACAATAAGTGTAGGGGAAAAATTATTGGTAGACTATATTTTGAATAGAGTATAATTTGTCCTTGCAACATAAATATTAATTGAGATTAACATTTCCCCCATGTAACACACTTTACCATTAGTGTGTATATCAATTTTGTTTCATTCCCTATTTTTAATTTACTTTATGCAATCATTTTAGAGCTAATTAAATTACTCTATAATGAATGTAGTCAATTATTGAAATTATGAGTATTCTATTAAATGTATTTTATTAATCTTCGATTTTTTTTAGAATAATGTTATATTCTTCTAACATTTATATGTCTAATTTTTTATGGAAAACAATATTTTAATGGCGCTAGACTAAGCGATGTTTGCGTTGACTTTTGCACCAATTGGATCACATTATGAGACCTCAGTCGACACTAAAATTAGCAATTTTCGAGTAGAAATTAAACAAATACCATGGGCCAAAAATTTGAAATTAAATACCCGCCAACTATTGAACCAAAATAAAAAATTCAAACTCTTTCTTTCTCCTTTGAGAATTTTTTTCACCGTTGATAGGCCCGAACTTGAAAAGAAAAGAATATTCTCCTCTGCCACCACCTGGGTATCAATCTGGGAGCTTTGAAGTCCACCCATTCTGTTGCGGATGCACAAGTTCAATATTTCCTTCTTTTGAATGGAATCATGGTGGTAGTTCGAATACTACAAAAAAAATGACGGATTTTGATGATCTATAGTGGGTTTTAAAATATCTTAAGGATTCAGATGGAGCTTACTTGATATTTTTCTTTTTCTCCCTTTTTGGTCCAGAAATTGGAGCTGCAGAGTAAGGAATTGTTTGGTCCACGAACAGAGGGTGCATTTAGGGTTAAAGTGTAGGATATGTATTCATGTATTGGTACAGAATGGTTGGATTATCATAAAGGTTTGTTGAAAATCTACCCTGGGTCTCGATCTGGGACATTTGGATATTCCTCTCTATCACTCTCATGAGGATAAGAATTTAGGCATGGATCACTCTCACAAATGTAGATTGGCCATTGTGAATGAATATGTGTTTTAATTGTAGGTTGTGTGTATGCGATGGCCACACGAGGATGCCAAGGGCATCACATGTTTCGACCTAATTATTTTATGCATGTTTTCTGTATATGTTGGTCGTGTGGGAATGCCAAGGAAATCATATGATTTTCATTTTATATTATGAATGATCTATTTTTTGTCAAGTGGGATATATATTATGTGATGGTCATGCAGATTCCAAGGGCACCGTGTGTTTTTCCCTAATTAATTTAGGAAAATCATGTGTATGTGATGGCAGGATTGCTTACCTTGGCTCGAATTATCATCCCTCGTGTAATGTGATCTCCTTCCTTGCATGTTATTTGCCTTTGCTCACCTCCACGTATAGTATTTTCTACCCTGACCTCAAAATATCTAGCAGAGGTAAGGGAGCAAACAATGGCTAGAATGAGGTAATTCATTGTGAAATTATAGATATGTAATTGTTTAAATTTTTTCTTTGATTTTTAGTTTTTTTTATTCCACAATTTCAAAAATATATATATTATATATCTAGGGATATAAGACTGACCGGGAGAAAGAGTCATTGGCTTCAATATTGGGGATGGAGGTACTTAAAAAGCTTGATGGTGTGGACTTGAAAAACATTGCTAGATACATAGAAATATGATCAACTAAAACCACATAAACATTATAAGTGCATCAACCATTTTAAAGGGAATCAATTGGCTCCCAAATCACTCTTGGATTGAGTAGAAGATCAAGGAGGAAATCATTAAGCATAACCACTAATAATTTGGAACAGTAAATAAAGACTTCCAATGCCAAATCCACCCTTGGGACACAAACCTCTTCTTCCACCATGCCACATTATGAATCTTGCATTGGTAATTATGGTACAAGGATAAAATACAATGTGGTTTCAGGTGAAATCTGTAGATGAGATACTAGGAAAGTTTTGTGAATAGGTTGAAGAAATCGTGCCTTCAATGGTTTAAAGACCATCTCCATTTTTCATTATCAAAGACATTGTTGCACTTACATAAAGTAGTAATTCATGACATGGAGACTAAATTTGGTGTAGGTTGGTCTGTTAAAAAGATTAAATTATAAATGTCTCAGAATTGCAAGATATTTAGGTGCAATTAAACAGAGAATATCAAAAAAATCTTGCCCGAGAAAAGGCTCAAAAGAAGGCCAATTGATGTAAGTTTTAAATTATGGAAACAACTTGTAAAAACGTAAGAGAAGTTGGATGAATGGAGGAAGTTTAGTGTGGAGAGTACCCAGATATTTTAATTTGCTCATAAGATTATATCAAATTTCTTAAATAATTTTTATATTTTATTTATGCATAGTTAAATTCAATTAGTATATGTTTCACGACAAGGCCTCTAATGCTAGGCTTGCAAAATGAAGTGCCACACATCACAACAGCCAAAAAGGTCTACATGCCTTGATTTGTACTTTTGTAAATATATTTAATATGTGAAATGATATTTTTTTTTATTTCCTAGAAAAAAGTAAATGATTGCATATTAATTAGTTTAACTAGTCCATGTGCCATGTTTTTAAAGGACGAAAAATATTGTCGTCAACCAACACACTTTGAAAAGGACATGTTACTTTGTTATCTGGATGGAGAATGAAGTATCAATAGTTTACTTTCAATAAGTTAGTTGGATATTGTTGTGTTTATATGTCAATTTGCTTTTTTTGCAACATAGAGTAGAGGAAACATACCTGTGTTTTCCATATTTAGCTAATGAAAAATGTTGTACACTCTAATTGTAAAATTCGTTGGAAGATGGTTGGAACATGATAGTATAAATGGCACCCTACTAGGGTAATATATCAGTGGAATGTTTCCCACAATACCTTACATTAAATAACTAGGGTCCTTGAATTATTTACCCTTCCAACACTTCATTCTTCTTCATTTGGGATTCCATATGGGTACTAATGTAGACCATGGCCTTATGCATGCCTTCCAATTTACTGGCTAGGTGTCTCATCTCCTTCCTTATCTCATGCATTTTGTCACTATAACACCCTCTAGTAAGAGGATAGCTAGTCATGACATGATTGTATCTAGGAACTTCCAAAATCCAAGACTCCAAGTATTAATAGAATTAAGAATACCACCACACAGGAAAAAGAAAACAACAAGAGGATTGGAGGGACAAAGCCTTTTTGAGTATTTTACCAGACCAATTAAATCAACAATCAATTTAAAATCCAAATGGAAACAAAAAACTAAAATTACAAACCTATCCATATTTTCAATAGGGAAAATAGGTTCATTACCATCCATAGGTGACCTATAATTTTTCCTCTCTCCTCACATAGATGTTTAATTTTATGGACCATATTTGACAATCATATAATTTATTTCATTTTTCAACATTTACTCGAGCATATTCATCATTAACCATTAACCAATAGAGTACTGACAGTGTTAATTTTCTTAGGGCTAGAAGTTTCTTTTGTACATAATTTAATTTTAAAACATTTTAAGCATTTTTACATTGCATTCACCCCATATCACCATAAGCAATTATGGAGAGAGAATATTATTAATAAAAATGCAGTGGAAAAGTAATAAGTCTTTCATGATATGTTTTTCATAGGGCTCAACTTATCTCCTTCGTATCTTTGTCATAACCTTTTATCATATCACAGATAAGAAGGCCCAAAGAGGCCATTTTCATATTGATCTGGATTTTATGTAGGAAGGCAACATAATACAGATATAACCATAAACACAGAGATGCAGCGGAAAGAATGCTTCATTTTATTAATAAAAGAATGACTGAAATAAGCTTACAGACATAGTGGAAATAGATGAGTTGGGGTACTAGCAGCGTATCCCTGAGAAGAGATGTGACAGCTACTAGCCCCTGAGCTGTGTTACAATGAGGCTCGCAGGCCTATTTATTATTGAGAAACAATGGAGAACTCTAAATTTCCAAAAACCTAACCCTAGGAGATGAAGCACCAAAACTATGGGCCCCGTTTGGATAAATTGGTGTTTCAACTTTCGGGGATGTAACTTCGGCATACGATCTCCATTTGACACATATCATACCTCATTAGAAACATATATCTGAGTACAAATTTCAATGTGAGGAACGTCAGTCCATGGACCCATTTTGCTCCCGGTTTTCCCCTAAAACATCATTTAGGGCCTCAAAATGGCTCTAAAAGTTCAAGATCCGAAAAACTTCTAAAAATAGTAAGTTGTGCTGCAACTTAAAAACTGAAGTAACTGATGGTGGGGGTTAAAATGGAATAGGTGGGTGGCCACCAATGTCCACCTGGATCATTAAGGCCCCAAAACAGCTTCGGGAGTGCAGGACCGAAAACCTGCTAAAAATAGTAAGTTGTGTTGAAAGTGAAAAGCTGCAAGAATTGATGGTGCGGGTCCAAATGGAATAGGTGGGTGGCCACCGATATCCACCTGGATCATTCCTCCCTCCTTAAGAAGCAATGGTCCCCATTGCGTTGAGATCCTCCATGAGATGAGGCATGTTCTGTTGTCGAAGATGTCATGGACCTGCGGGCGGACATGCTAGATGCAATTAGTAAATTTGGTTTCTTTATCAGCCTCAGACAGTACATGTGTGGATTCTATCTATGTAGTCACATGAGGTATGGCAACTTCAGGCAGCGGTGCGTCAAGGGTCAGATGAATGGAGTGCTTGTCCTGACAGTGTAAAGGAAGCTCTGTGAGTGAGGAGAAAATTTCCTCGTATTCCTCCATGACTTTGTCCATCTGCTGCAGTTGTGCAGGGGAGCCCTGTTTCAAGGTTGTGGCCACAATATTATTCTTTCCCTGTGAGCGAGTTGTAAGGAAAATAAATTTCCTAGTTTGGGAAACAATCTTACTATGTTGTTTTGCAGTAGTCAAAGAGATGACAGGAGGTGATACTACCTCCGGTATCTTGTACAAGTTATTTCCCAAAGTAATAACAACAAAACGAGGCCTAGACTCATACACAGCATGTCACCTCCACAAGTATGGTTGGCCCAATAATACATCAGCTACGTCAAGAGGAGCAACATCACACAATACCTCATCCGTGAATGGCTTGATATTGTACGGAAGGCGACACTTTTGGTAGATGTGGATATCTCTCCCTGGGTGGAGCCACCCGATGGTATACCGCTACGGGTGTGCTATGGTCGGTAGGCCGAGCCGCTTCACGACCTATGTTGAAATGAGGTTCTTTCGGCTTCCGCTATCGACAAGAAATTGCAGTGGAGAACCCTTCACCCACATCTGCGAATGGAAGAGGCGCTCCCCCTCCTCCGGATCCTCTGGATCGTCCCTCTGGATCTTGGTGGTGGCAACAATGGCATTGGGACCCGCATCAATGATCTGCTTCCCTTTGCCATTGCCTTTATCTAGTTCTGACTCAGGATCAGAAAATGAATTTGATTCAGGTACCTTTAGTTCGGACACCAATGACTGTTTTGCCCGACACTCGTTTGTGTTGTGAGTGGGACTGTTATGAAATTCACACCACTTCCCTATGTCCTTCTTTGGATTTGTGGTGTTGTTCTAATTTGCACTGATTTGGCCTTGCCCCTTGTTCTTCAGTTCGGGGGAACCTTTCGGATTCACAGATCCAAAGTCTCCCTTCTTCTGCTTAAATTTATGCTCGATCTTAGCAGCATAGCGATATGTCGTGCCAAGTGATGTAATGTCGAGGAACTCCATTTCCTCCTGAATGTGTTTGTGTAGACAGCCACCGTACTTGAGCACCAAATGTCTCTCTGAATCTTTAATACACAACTTTGTGCGCAGGGTATGGAACAGATTCGTCAATTCGTGCACATCTTAATCCCTTTATTGCTGCAGCATGGTCCATTGGATGTATTTGTCCTCATATCTCCCCACCAGGGAATATTGTTCCTTGATGCCATCTCAAAACGAATTCCAAGTGAGTGCGGCTGAGAACAGAGAAGGTTCCCCTTCATCCTCTTGCTCACAGTAGGTTTCCCACCAGTCTTTGACATGGGGAGCAGCTTTAGGGAGTGCAAAAATAATATTTTCTCGGTCAGAGAAATCATGGACCAAGAAATACCCTTCCAGCAAATTCAACCATCTATCTACGGCGTCTGCATCTATTTGGCCTTCAAATACAGGAATTTCAAAGTTTACCTGTACCTTCAAGGGAGTGGCGCGTCCAGAGTGGTTGTTGGATGTAGATGCGCCGTAGGTGGGCATCCGTTGAAGGATCTGAGCAAAGTTATCCATCATCACGTTCCTTTGTTTCTCGAGGGCCTCCTCGAGAAATATTTTGATAGGATCTCCTGCTCCCTCGTCTTTCTTTTCTTTCGCCATGGGAGGTCGTCGGGGTTTGCGAGGCTGAACTTGCAAGGGTTCAACCGAATCGAGCCCTAACTCCTTATACCCTGACCGTGTTGGGGACATGCAAAGAAAAAGAAAGAAAGAGCAGACCGCTCTAATACCACTAATCCGGATTTTATGCAGGAATGCAACAGAATACAGATATAACCATAAACACAAATATGTAGCGGAAAGAATGCTTCATTTTATTAATAAAAGAATGACTGAAATAAGCTTACAAACATAATGGAAATAGATGAGCTAGGTTTGTGGCAGCGTATCCTTGAGAAGAGATGTGACAGCTACCAGCCCCTGAACTGTGTTACAATGAGGCTAGAGGGCCTACTTATTATTGAGAAACAATGGAGAACTCTAAACGTCCAAAAACCTAACCCTAGGAGATGAAGTGCCAAAACTATGGGCCCTGTTTGGGTAAATTGGTGTTTCAACTTCTCGGGGACGTAACTTCGGCATATGATATTCGTTTGACGCATATCATACCTTGCTAGAAAGATCTATCCGAGGAGTACAACTTTTGGTTAGGGCCTCAAAACGGCTACGGAAGTTTAGGACCCGAAAAACTTCTAAAAATAGTAATTTGTGCTGCAGATTAAAAACTGAAAGAAATAATGGTGGGGGTTCAAATGGAATAGGTGGGTGGCCACCAATGTCCACTAGATCATTAAGGCCCCAAAACGGCTCCGGGAGTGTAAAGCATTTAAGTTAGATGCCTGCGCGCGTTTAACCTAGCTGTTGTCTGTTGGTTCACCTTCGCGCGAGGCCACTGGCCTGTCATGGCCTCTCCGAATGCTGCTACGGAGGGCTCTATCGATCAGTCTGCAGTAGATTCTTTTTCAGCTTTGGTCAAATCCTTACAGCCCCAAAGAACTCGCCCTGCGCTTTCGAAGTTTGTTAAGAAGTTAGATGGGTTGCAAGAGGTCGACCTCCCTCCTACACTTCCTCGAATGGCTGCGCTCTCTCTTGCTGATCGGGGGCTCATCAGTCAATTCACTGGCCTATGGCCTTCTCCGAAAACAATTCAACGATGGATCAAAAGAAATTTGGCAGACAAAGTAAATGGTAAAATCTCCATTCGTTTCTGTGGGAAAGGATATTACACATTCCATTTTGAATCTAGAGCAGACAAGGATTTAATCTTCAGAAATGGCCCATATTTCATGGACTCTCGTGGCTTGTATCTGAACAAATGGACTCCAGACTTCGATCCTGAGTTGGATGTCCCTAATGCAATCCCGGTTTGGGTCCGGCTTCCGCATCTCCCACTCCACTGTTGGGGAGATGACTCAGTTCAAGCCATCGGCAATGCTGTTGGAAAATACATTGATCGGAGCGAGCCCAAGGATAATATGCAGGCATGTGCGTGTATATGTGTTGAATTTGATCTCGGCAAGGGTCTTCCAGAGGCAATCAGATTAAAGGTGGATGATTGGACACACATTCAGCAACTGGACTACGAACAAATTCCCTTTAAATGCAAGGTATGTCACGAATACAGCCATTTTTCCAATGGTTGCTCTAAACTAGTTAATGATGAACTTTCTCAATCTGGGGAACAATGGGAAAGTGTTAAAAAAAAGAAGACTGCAACTGGCCCGAAAGCAAACTATGAAGCGGCCCCTCCCAAAACTGCCCCTCCCAAACCATCTCCCCCTTCAGCCCCCCCCAAATCTTCTACCTCAGTTGTTCCTCCCTCATCTTCTTCCCTAGGCCCTCCCATCCTTTCTAACCCGGGCCAAACCTCTGATTCTCCCCTGATCTCATCTAACCCCTTTGGCGCCCTCTCTCTCCCTGAAAATGATCCCCTGATTCCCCTCGAAAATGATCCCCCCATCCTCTTTTCCCTTTCTCAATCCTCTCCCTCCCACTCCCTTGATCCCCCCCCACCCCGAAAAACCAAGAGCTCCTCGAAAGAGCATGGAGTTAATCAAGAATCTCAAAAAAGTGGACCTGGCAGGAAATCTAACAAACAGCAAAGGGATGAAAACGCCCAAAAATATATTGCCATGGGAACTCAAAATCCCATATAAACTTATATATTGGGTCAAAACAGCAAAGAAACAACACATAAGGAGCAAGGGGGACGAGAATCTCTCCGAATCCCACATACTCAATGATGAAAGTTATATCATGGAATTGTAGAAGACTGGGGCACCCCTCTAAAACTACTGCCTTGAAAGATCTTATAGATCATGAGAAGCCAGGAATAGTAATGATTCAGGAAACTAAACAAAGACTACAAGAGATGAAAAGAATTATAGATCAGCTAAGGCATTATGATGGAAACATATGTGAGGCAAGAGGAGCTTTTGGTGGAATCACCACTATTTGGAACAAAAATGTGTGGACATGCACATCCAATACTATCAATCAATATTGGATCAAAGTCACACTAGAAGAGCAAGCAGAGTACAAACAAATAGTCATCTATAATATTTATTCACCGAACCATTTCAGAGATAAAGAGCAGTGTTGGGCCACTCTACAAGAATACATCCAAGCTGAAGACAACAATAATATCATCCTTGGGGGAGATCTCAATCTTATATTACACTCCAATGAGAAAAGAGGAGGCATCTTTACATATGATCCTTATAGAACAAAGCTGGAAGACATCATGCAAGAGTTCGATTTAGTTGATATCATTCCAAAAAACCAGAGGTATACTTGGAACAACCGCATACTGGACAAAGATAACATAATGGAGCGTCTTGATAGAATTATGATAAACACCACTCTCCTCTCTAAGTTCTCCACAGCTCATGCTGCAATACTTCCTTATTTAGCATCCGATCACTACCCCACCAGCATTGTCCTTGAAGCACATTGTCCTTTGGGGTCGTTGCCTTTTAAATATAGCTCTCTATGGCACAACAATCCAATTGTGGATCAGATTGTTAAAACAGCCTGGCAGCATCACATAGAAGGATCACCGGGGTTCATTTGGGAATGTAAACTAAAAAATACAAAACATGCCTTGAAGGATTGGGTGAAGCAGCATTATAAAGAACCAGAAAATGCCAAAGCTGATCTAAAAAATAAATTGAAAGAAAATCACAAGAAAATAGAGGAGAACGGGATCTCCCATGAGGATAAAGCACTAGAAAGTGTTTTATATTATCAGTTGTACCGTGTCAATAGAGAAGAAGAGCAAAAGTGGAGAATAAAATCAAGACAGCTTTGGCTTCATGGAGGAGATAAAAATTATGCTTTCTTCCATAAGCAAGCAACTGTCAGGAAAGTCAGAAATAATGTCACCATGATCAATGATGAGGAAGGCCGTCCTCAAAAAACCCAAGAAGCTATCAAATAAACTGCCTCAGACTATTACAGCACTCTTTTAACAGAGATAAAGGAAGCAGAGGATTATTCAGACCTCCTACAGCACATACCCAAAGGAATCAGTGAGGATATCAACGCAGATTTGACCAAAGAAATCAGTGAAGCATAAATACAAAATTCCATTTGGGCCCTTCAGCCAGATAAAGCCCCTGGCCCAGATGGCTTCCCAATCTGTTTCTATAGAACATACTAGGAAACTATTAAAAACTACCTTGTCAAGATGCTAAGATGGACTCAACGCAAATGCAAAATAGGAGGGTTTACTAATGCCACCCATCTTGCCCTTATTCCTAAAGAAAATCGACCCTTGTCTTTTTCTCGTTTTCGACCCATATCGTTGTGTAACTCATCCTACAAAATCTTGACAAAAATCTTGGCTACACGCCTAAAACCTCTTCTCCCCTCTCTCATTTCTGAAAATCAAGGGGGTTTTTTGGCCAATAGACAAATCTCGGACTCCATCCTTCTTGTCCAAGAGGCTATCCATTCCAGTCAAGCAAGAAATGAGAAAGGCTTCATCTTAAAGTTAGACTTAGCCAATGCTTTTGATCGAGTCAGGCACTCCTTCCTTTTTGTTGTGCCTGAAAAAATGGGATTTGCCACAACGTTCATCAGTCTTATTAAAGCCTGCATCACAGGACCTTGGATCTCCCCTCTTATTAATGGTAGACCTAGACCATCCTTCCAATCTACTCGAGCACTAAGACAAGGCTGCCCACTTTCACCTTATCTCTTTATACTGATGGTTGAATCCTTCAGCGGAGCTCTGGATTTCAACCGTCGTATGGGCCTCATCACCGGGATCAAATTTGATAACGGATTCAAGAACATCAATCATTCTCATTTTGCTGATGATACTCTACTAATGGGGGGAGCCTCAAATATCATAGCCAGCCATTTCAAAGCTCTCTTAGATAAATACATGAGCTACTCCGGAGGTTTGATAAATTATCACAAGAGCTGTATATATGGGTGGAACACTTCGGCACAAATTATTCATAGGATTGCTAATACTTTTGGAGTTCCATGTAAGCTGGACTGGGAACATTTTACTTATTTGGGCATGCCTGTGAGTGCCGGCAACCTGAAAGCTGCAGCCTGGGAAGTTATTATTGACAAGATGAAAAAGAAGATACAGCAATGGGGCACCTCTTGGCTTAACCCAGCAGGGCGCCTAGTCCTTCTTAAAGTAGGTCTCTCCTCCCTGCCCTTGTATTGTTTTACACTCATGAAAGCCCCTGCCAGTTTTCATAATAAAATGGATGCTCTCCTTCGTCATTTTCTTTGGAAAGGAGGGAGAACAGAAACAAAAAAATACAATTTGGTAAGTTGGAAGCAGTTCACTCAGTCGTACGAGAAAGGAGGGCTAGGAATCAGATCTTCTAAACTTCTAAACCTTGCCTTTGCTGGAAAACTTGTTTGGAGACTTATAACTGGCCAGAATGCTTGGTGGAAGATAGTTCTAGAAAAAAAATATCTCGGTTTCCCAAGGCATCAGCTTTTGGAACATGAGCTCCCTAACAGAGCATGCTCAAAAATCTGGAGGATGTGTAAGAAAGCTATCCCATTTCTTGAACAAAACATTTCCAAAGTGCCCAAAGGCGGCAGCCACATAAGAATTGGGGATGATAAAATAATGGGGAAACAGCCCATAAGTCGATGGCTTGGTACACAACAGATTCTAGGATTTTTTAACAGCACAGGGATACAAACTCTGGATCAGATCTCTCAATGGGATGCCCACTCTCATACCTGGAAAGGCTGGACCTTCCCACACACACTAGTAGATATATAAATCAGTCTCAACAATCTGCAAGACCATCTTCATGGTATAGCACCTTCCAAACGCTACTTTGCTGATGACTTTCGATGGGATCCTTCAGGCACTATCTATACTATTAAGGCTGCTTATCATTAGATCTGCAACATCGATTTTCCCATGGCTATTTTGGCGCATTGGAGACTAGTTTGGAAGGCAGAATCTCTTCCAAAAATTAAATTCTTTCTATGGATCCTCCTAAGAGGGAAAATCCTCACCTATGAGAACCTCAGAAAGCGAGGAATAAACGGGCCATCTCGCTGTCCAAACTGTCAATATGATGAAGAGACAAGCCAACATCTATTCATAGACTGTCCTTTTTCCTCAGCTTGCTGGAAGGAAGCTTTTCGGAGCCACAATCTCCCTTGGGCGCCTAGCACTAGCATCTCTGAAGCGCTGCACATATGGAAAAAAAAACTACCCATGGGGAAAAAAAACAAACAACATTGCTCGAAGGGTTTGGAATGCCTTGCCCTGTACCCTTCTATGGAACATCTGGTTGGCAAGAAACCGCATGATCTTCAAAGGTAAAGAAACCAGCATCAGAAAGCTCTATAACAAAGCTTGGAGTCTCAATTTGGAAGCTCTGTCCACAAAATGTCAAGGGCAACTGAACACGCTGGATCTACATGTTGAAGAAAGGAATTACATAGGGTATCTTCTAGACATGAACAACATAGCACAAAACAGAAGCAATCCCAGTACCAGAACCAACTCCAGGTACAGCTGGAAACTCAGGATGAAAGAAGAGGAATTCGCCGACTGGCTCAGGAATTGCAATACCCATTATCTATTTTTCGATGGTGCCTCCAAGTCCAACCCAGGAATGGCTTAACTGAATATGAATGGGGACTGGGTATTGTATCCAATAACAGAGCAAAAGCGTTAGCTCTTTACCAAGGTCTGCTTCAGCTTCAGAGACTTGGCATAAGCACAGCTGTAATAATTGGAGACTCAGCCATTGTAATAAGTCTGATGGTAAGCAACAGAAAAGCACATAACTTGATTCTACAGCAAATCATAGGAAGATGCCAAACTCTTGACCAGAAGATGAAAGGCAACCTTTTTTACCATGTCCTTCGATCCCTCAACAAAAAAGCTGATGAACGGGCAAATAGAGCATGTTCTCATACTGTTGGCAACCTCCGATGTAATGGCTCTGATCAGCTCTTTTTCTTGCCATGAACAGGTTTATATTCCTCAGCAAATCACTGCTCTTGGTCTCCGAAAACCTATGCCCAGCTCATTTGCAAAATCTCACTTTTCAGCCTTTTGTTCTCTGGCAGCGATTCCCATAGATGTAACCTCTGCACCTTTAAAATCTTACTCCCTATGTGACGCTCCATTAAGCTCTGCGTCTCCTCCTGTGTATTTACCCTCTCGTGCTCAATCGACAGCATTCAAACATCAGTCGACCTCTTTTCAATCATCAATCCATCGGCCTCTGTTTCATCCCAGCCAATGCACCACAAAATCTGAGTCTCTGTCTGCCCAGTCAGCGTTCCTCTGCTCTAGAATTTTGTCTTTTTGCGCCTTTCTTTATGCCTCTGTCAGCTTCCCAAATAGCCCTGCTGACAAGTCAAAGTATGGCAAAGTGAAGATTTTTTGAATCAATTGAGCGGCAATTTAATTACCTCAACAGGCGGCAACTACATCACGTCTGCAAAAATCAAATATGACTTGCAAAGTATGTTTTTTGTTACTCCAGTTTGTTATAATTTACACTAACTCTGCCTTTCTCATAGTGAAGGAAGCAAGATGTAAAGAATATAGCACCAAACGCATCTATAATTGGCCCACCTCTTGCCAAAGCCATCTTGTAAAACTGGAGCTTAGACTCCTATACTTTTTTTGAATACCAATCAGCAGCCGAATTTGTGAAAAAAAAACGGCTCCGGAAGTGTAGGACCCGAAAACCTGCTAAAAATAGTAAGTTGTGTTGAAAATGAAAAGCTGCAAGAATTGATGGTGCGGGTCCAAATGGAATAGGTGGGTGGCCACCAATATCCACCTGGATCATATACCCAAGAACTGAGGCCCATTAGGGCATTGTTACACCATGTTGTCTCTTGGAGACAATTCTTGGCTGAACAAAACCAATGCTTAATACATCCACAAAATTGCTTAGAAATTTTTAAAAATATTTGTTACAATAAAATTATTTTAAATGTGCCCAGAGATGTTATATTTCTTGTGTAATAAAACATAACCTTGGAGATGAATATTTATATCAGATTGGCCTTATACTAGAAATTACAAGCTTTAATTAATCTCTAAAAATAATTCAACTTTAACTTAAGCCTTCAAAAGAATTCAACTTTAAAACCCTAAGATGAAAGTATGAGTGATTTAGACTTAGTATGGAAGTGCAAAAGCAGTGGAGGGCCTATTAAGGTATCTTTGAACATAACCCACAGGTATTTTCTGTAACTTATCAAAGATACATAGATAATTCTATAATTTGTTCAAATAAATCTGCTATGACCATACAAATGCTTCATAGAAAGAAAAGGAACATGAAATACACATAAGAAAAACAACACATAATGCATACCAATATACTGGAGTCAAACTGGTGATTTTTATTATTCTCTCAAAGGAAGTCAAGTACTCAAAAATGCCAAAACTCTGAACCCATTCTCAGTGGTTCTCATGTCTTTTAAATATTACATAAAACCAATTACAAAGTAATTTACAAATAACTATTTAAATTTCTCCTAAAAAAAGTCTTTAAAACATTAAAAAACAAAAGTTTCCCATGCTTGTAAATTCGCATGACTAGTGGAACATTGAATTTGAATATTGGTGCATGGTTCCATGTTTTGAACTTCGACTTCAGTAGGAGTAATCAACCTTTCACATTTCTTCCAAAGTACTAGATCTGAAAGTGTGCACGCTATCATCTTCTGGAATGCAACTTTCAAATTTGACAACTTTGAATAATTGGGCTTTATAACAAACAATGTTTTCATTATCCACAGAAGTTGGAAATTCCTTTGTAGATAGATTACCATAGTTCTCCCCTTCAATATTACAGTTTTTTCATCAGTAGTATTTTCCCTACTTTTAACAACCACCAGTTCGTTTTCATATAAATCCCAAGAGAGTAAGTTCCCTTGTTGATCCCAACAACTAGGTAAACCAACTCTCATCCTCTAACCAAATTTGGAATCAAACAAAGAAAGTGATCTTTGAACTATTTTGAATTTATTTTTAGCATGAATATGCAATATATTATTTTCATTCATTTTTCTAATCTCCATGATTACTGCAACTCTATCTGTAATAACGATTTTCCTTAATTTTGTTGAAGATTTCTCATTTAAATACTTAATTATCTTCTTGGATTTAAGTGCTTCATTTTGTACATGTTGCTTACTTGTATGAAAACTCATTTCAGATCACTTTATTGTGATATTTTTTTGTACAATTATATGAATATATTCCAATATAGAATGAATATGTTGAATGATATCATCCCAAATAATCTTTCTAGCTTCAATTAGGGAAATATTACCTGTCAAATTTTCTTTCAAATCTTTTATCTCATCCAGAGTAGCTTGGTTTTTAATGATCAACTAATTATACTTCACTTTTGTCATATTTACTTGTCTTTCCTTCACATTTAGATGTTCCTTCATCAGAGTCAAATTATCTCGAGTTTTCTTCAACTCATCTTCTGATATATTGAGCTTTGACAATGCCCTTATTAGTTTTTCCTTAAGGGTCATTTGATTCAGCTGAGACAACAATGTTACAAACATGGCTTTTCATATTGTTACAAACTTTGCATATGTTCTAGTAAAACTACAATTTCTTTGTTCATGTCAACTGACTCTCTCATCAACAACTCTTTTTTATTTTTCAACCTGAGTTAGCTCAGTTGTTTGAGTATTCTTGGTAGTAAGAATTTTAGACTTTTTCCTTAATGACTACTTTTCATATTTTTCGTTTTGTAATAGGGTTTTGATAGCTTCCATGTCTTTTGGATCTACTCTCGATTTACCAATTAGCTTCTTTTACTCCTCATTTTGAAATGCAGTGCTCTAGAATTTGCCTTTTCTTGCTTGAGTTGGTTTGAAACTTTCTCCATGAGATTTTCTGCTTTACTAACTGTCAAGGAGCTTTTACTCAGGTCACTGTGGAGCACTTCCCTGCTTGTCTATGCAAATTATTCTTCTCGGGTAGTGGGATATCAACTACATTTATAGATAGATCCAATGTTTTAAAACCAAGTTTTGAAGGAAGAGACTGAAAAATCAGATGCATGAGGGACAATTTTAATTGATTTATTTATTAGTCCATGGTAGAGAGTAGCCTTGTTTGATAAGTTGGAGTTGTTTTTGTTGCTAACCGAATTTCCATATAATTTATTTTCACCATATAACACCTTTCTTCAATCTGTTGATAATTCTTCTTCAATATCTGTGTTGTTAAGGGAGTCTCTTCAACTATAAATGTTGTCAAATCAGTGGAAATAGAGGAGGAAGTAGGGAACTTTGGGTTTCCAAACTATATTTGAAAACATGGATTATCTGAAGGTCCCTTTGTAACCTTTATTTTTTCTTCTCCCTCTTCCTCTACTTGAACTTTTTCTCTCTTTTGTGAGTGTAAATCATCCATCTCAATGTCCATCTATTCAAAGCACTTCTCTTCAAACTTTTCTCTTTCAATATAGGGTTTCAAAACTCTCAAGCTCTAGCTTAATTTCATGAATTAGGGGGTAGAACCAACATCAACTTTTATATTTGAAATTACATTATAAGGGTCATACTACCACTTTTCTCCTTTTTCAAAACCAAATTCATTCATCATTTCTTCAACTAATTGGAGGGCTTGTCTGATATTCAAAATGAATGGCCATACAGTGTTCTCTAACGAGAAAGTATATCCCTTACACCTAGGAACAAAATGGATTTGGTCTACATTCAGGCTCTACCTTATAAATTATAAGGAGAAAATCCTCATTGGTGCAAATAATGCCAAATGATATGGTTCTATCTCTACTATATAAAACCTTAATTATGTGTGATATTCAAATATAAATAAATCTCCTACTCTAGTGTGAACGCTGAGCTGCAATAGTTCTTTTGCTTCAGGCAACATTCCAAGTGTTGGTTGATTGTTTAGAATAGAAAACACCATAAACATGAAAGAGGACAGATAATATGAAAAGCCTTGGTTATTTTCTTTTTGATGATGATATGGGTCCAATCCACCGCTGACTTCATTTGATTGCTTGAATCCAATGTATTTAAACCAAGATGAGTGAAAATTTATTCATGTGCATACAAGAACAGATAGACCTAGATAAAGGGGCATCTGAAGTAACCATAAATATGGAAGTTTTGAAATTGGAAAATCATAGACTTGGCCAAGTAAGAAAGGATGCCTAAAAAATCATTTGGTTGCAACATTAAACTCAAAAAGCCTAGGGATTGTTCACTGGCCATTCTAGTATCATTTTCTCCTAAAAGGGACAAGATTATGGCTAAAACCTTTTGTGCAACTTCAGAAAATAGGGTTGTAGGATAGTTAATTGTTGATGGAGGAATTTGGGAATTTGGCAGAAAAACCACTTTGAACAAATTTTATTTGCCTTCTTTAGAAAGATGCTTGTAGGACATGAGAAAATCATTATGTGTAAATTATTAGGATTCTCAACTACATGAAAATCAAAGGCTTTGTGGATTAACTTTGATGTGACCTCAAAAATATTATACTTTGTTGAAGATAATAAAATTTATCTATGGGACAAGGGAAGAAACCAACCAACTTATGAACTCAGTGAAGTTATAGACAGTTGGGACAATAATATGACACAGGTTTGGCTGAAAAACTGGAAAGAGGTCATTGGAGTCATCAAATTGGTCATGAATGTCTTGTCGAGTCTCCATGGGGTCAAAGGGGCAATAGGAATCATATATTTTTTCTTCTCTATCCATTAGTGGCGTATGAGTAGAGGGTACAATAATTGCAGGTTTTTTCGTTGATTTATGGGATTTTTCATATTTACAGTTTACAAAGAGGCAAATGAAGAAGCAAAAAGTTAGCAAGTACCCAGTCACAAGGGATGATGAAAGGTAGAACGTTGATATGGAGCAAACTTTGTAAAATCTGGATGTTGGTTACCAAGGATCTACAGAATGAATGACAAAGAAAATGATAGGTGGGATGACCTTTTTTCCATTATGTACTAAGCTGGAAAATGAAAATGTGATGACATAAGGGAATACAAAAGGATGACATGGAGGGGGGTGACGTGGAGTACGAGAATTGAGGTGGATGGGTGAGGCGGAATGCACGCTCACTTAATCGCACCCACTTTAACTTGGCTCATTTGCATGGTTATCGGGTGGCATATATCAACCCTGAATTAAGTTTCGGCAATACCACTTACCGCTTTGTGACACCCCTCAAAGGTGGTTTTGGAAAAGTAGGGGGGTGTCACAATCAACAAAAAATGTTGATTATGTGATGGGCAGTTTTAATCAAACAACTTTACGACACATCCCTGCAGTTTAGTATTTGGACATGTAGACCCATCTCAAAACCATTCAAATTGATTTCCCATATGGATGAACTATGATTCAACAACAACTTGCACATTGTTTAATTATTAATTTATCAAAAATCTCGACCCACTTTTGTATAGTTCAAACTAACGCTCTTTACTCTAAGAGGTTATGCTTTCATACAAATATACATAAAACCCCTTTCTTTTTAATATAGGGACTTCTACATAAAGTTTTTTGAAAGTCCCTATATTCAAGTTTTTATTTTTGTCTTTTTCTTTACTTTTTTTTTTTAATTTTGTAAAACGAAAAAGTGAGAATTTGACTACAACACACCACAATACTAAGGACCATTAGAGTATTGTTACACCACAAGACTAAGGCCCATTAGGGCACTATTACACCATAATACTGAGGTACAATTTTGAAGACCCATAGGATGGAATGATCATTATATCATTTATAGTTAACAACAGGTCCTAGTGTGCATTTATTTGAGGCACACAAACCCTGCCTTTTACCCTACGAAATACATGCAATTTGGAGTATTCTTCAACAACATAAATATATATGTGAAAATTTAAAAATATTTCATTGTATTAATATTACTTATGAGTGAAAAAAATCTCCAATTTGAATCATTCAATTTGGCCTTGAAATGAAGGTTAAGAACGCATTTTGTGAAGTGGCCCAAAATTGCCTTACTTTACTAAAATGCACGCCCATGCTTCATTTCTTGGCCAATCTCGTTGATTCAAATTGTATACTATTTAATTACTAATTTTTCACACTAATTTGCTTCCAATAAGGGTTTATTGTTCACAAATTGTTGACACTTTTGGGGGGACACCATGAACTGTCATTGTTACAACACTTTTGTTTACATTCACTTTGACCTTTAGATCACTAAATTAGAAAACTTTAATTGTATTAATGTTACTTATGAATAAAAAAATACTCTCGAGGTTGAATCATTCAGTTTGGCTTTGAAATGAAGGTTGGGCATGCATTTTTGTGAATCATGCCAAAATTTTCTCGCTTCACTAAAATGCACGCCCAAGCTTCATTTCTTGCCAATCTGATTGATTCAAACTGTATACTTTAATTAGTAATTTTAAAAACTAACTTGTTTCCAATAAGTTTTTGTTGTTCACAAAATGTTGACACTTTTGGGGGGATACCATGTGTCTACTCAACTTAGTGTTCCTAAATTGATGTCATAAATTGTCAACCAGGGCTAGTAAATTGTTGAAGTGAAATGCACTATATGTGCCTAGGTATCTTCTTCCTACTTCGTTGTGCTTAGTGTTTTTTTAGTGTTTTTGGTTTTGTGTTTTTATGTTAAGAGGAAAAGAACTAAATTGTTGGCAAAGATAAGCTACTGATCACACTAAAACATAACAAAATCTACTTTAAACTATGTATGGCACCTAAGAACAGAAAATGCTAATCCACAGATTGTAAAGCTGATAAGAAAAGTAACTCATAACATTAAACTCAGTCCAATTCATTTCATTAGAGGTATGTTGGAACAACTTGAGAAAAGGATAAGTTTGATGTAATGAGGTTCTTTTTAGTAAACAACAACTTAAAATATCACAGAGAAAATCTCATCCATTGTTAGAAATTTGTTGGAACATTTTGAGAAAAGATTATCTGCAACATAGTAAGGAATCCTATGCTAAAATAACTTATGACACTAGAATTAACTCATTCTGCAACTCAAAATGTTACTATTAGGCCTCATTCAAGGATTAGAGATCTCTTGGAATAACTTTGGAAAGAGGCTGTTTGTAAAATTATGAGAAATTGCAAAACAGTCAAGAACTCAAAATGATATAACTAATTCTTGTTTATATGATAATGATGTGTTAGAAGAAGTTAAGAACAAGAACAGCTCATAAAATAATGAGGGTCTTTTAAGTCTAATTAACAGGACTAGAATGCAACTAACTAATAAAACTAGAATACAATGAACAGAACAGAACTAAAGTGCAATTAACTCAAGAGTACTACAGCTATATCTCATTCACGCATTAGTGATATATTAGAACAACTCATGAGAACAAGATTGACTTTAATATTCGATATAAGTAAATGACATAAGCATGATGCAAGAGGATAAACTCATAAAACTGCCTAAGTTAAAAACAAAACAGAGTTAAAGGTCACTTATCTAGAAAATATGCACAAAGCCTTTCGGACAGTAGGGGCCCTCTACCATCAGATTGGCACACGAATCCTTAACTCCTTAAAATTGCTTCAAATCATGCATCAAAGTTGTACTTCTTTCATTAAAGGAAAAATGCTCAGAAACAGAGTATCGCAGTCTTTTAAGAACTAACAACAAAACATCAACTAACTGTTTCTCGGTTCACCGAGTTATTCTTATAAGAAAATACATAACTGTCATTGAGTAGAAATAGGCATAGGTGTCTTTTATAATCAAAATTGAACTAGAACTTCTGTTGAGGACTCGTATTTTGCTGAAGACACCTGCAGAGTCCTTATCCTTGTAGAAGTCTGCTTCTTAGTTTTGGCTTTATCCACGTGCATAACCACTTTCAGATTTTTGCTCAGCCTTCGTAGAGGACAAGGAATGATGTAGGAGAGTTCTGGAATTTAACCATATGCGTCTTTCCCTCAAATGACACTTGTAACCTGTGTGAACATAAAGATAGCTGCAGAATATGCGACTAGCTACAGAATGGCTGCATTCTGTAGCTAAGTCTGATCAAATACCACTATGAGAACAAAACCACAAAAGTATAATAAGTCAGTCATTGCATGCATTCTTAAAGTGATTTTAATCATTCCTATTTATCTTTTAAGCCTATAACTGATAAAGGAAAAATAGAATGAAGTGAAATTTGGTGAAAGGAAAGGACATCTTTAGGGCTCAACACCGTGAACTACGATTACTGTAGAACTTTCATTTACATTAACTTTGACCTTCATATCACTAAATTAGAAAACTCTAATTTTATTAATTTTAATCATGAGTAAAAAAATACTTTCCAATTTGAATCATTCAATTTGGCCTTGAAATGAAGTTTGGGTGTGAATTTTTGTGAAGCGAACCAAAATTGTCTTACGTCACTAAAATGTGCGTCCATGCTTCATTTTTTAGCAAATCCGATTGATTAAAATTGTGTACTATTTAATTACTAACTTTACACACTAATTTGCTTCCAATAAGTTTTTGTTGTTCACAAATTGTTGACACTGTGAACAGTGATTGTTGCAACGCTTTAATATGCATTAACATCGACCTTCAAATCATTAAATTAGAAAAATTTCATTGTATTAATGTTACTTATGAGTAAAAAAATACTCTCCAAGTTGAATCATTAAATTTTTCCATAAGGTTGGACGTGAATTTTTGTGAAGTAGATCAAATTTCCTTGTTTCGCTAAATTGCATGCCCAAGCTTCATTTCTTAGCCAATATGATTGATCAGATTGTATAATATATAATTATTAATTTTACACACTAGTTTGCTTCTAGTAAGTTTCTGTTGTTCACAAACTATTGACACTTTTTGGGCAACATCGTGAACTGTGATTGTTGCAGCACTTTCATTTACATGAACTTTGTTAGCACTCCACCAGTTCTCCCAAGGTTGAAAAGGAGGCTAACAAAGGTAACTACAAACCACTTTGACCTAGTAGCTAGCCCTACCAGGTCGAGAGGGCTCTCTCTATGAGATCACAGTCAAGGATTGACTGTGATATGAAAGATATTAGGCTAGATATGATAGGCTCATATAGGTTTTGAGTGTTTTAGGGTTTGATGTTGGATCAAGGATGAAACCAAGTAGCTAGGTCTAAATATCAAAACGGTATACAGTTGCAAAGATATAAAGGAGCAAGGTAGTAATGGATATATGATGACTTTAGGGTTTTTTAGGTATGGTGGAGGGTCTGAAAAAGTAGAGGGATTTAATGAGTATGTTTAATCATGAATTCATTAAAATGGAAGCATGAAACACAAAATGGCATTCATATATAAACAGAGCTAAATGAAAAGAATTATGCTTATGAAACTGTAAGGAAAGCCATTGAAGATACAAGATATGGAAAAACGAGCTATATCTAATTCATCAAAGACTATAACAGAGAAAATGCATCATCATAAACTCATTGAACATGAATTCCATGATAATAGTTGCAACTGCATCCTTTGATTTCTCAATATGAAAGTGATAATACAAGCTACAAGAGTTACAATCCTCTGATATATAACCAGTCAAATGACTCTGAAAATGATATATATAGACCAAAACAACATCTCCCCTCTCTCAGGGGTCGAATCCATGATTTGTGGAGCAGTTCCGCAAATTTCTTAACCATAACCTAATGGCTATGGAGGTTAACAAACTCTCCTCATAATAGAAAAATTGATTCATTTGACCAAAAATAACTTTTACGAGCATGTATCTACTCCATTTTGAATTTAACCTGCCTAATTACACCTTATTACATCATTAAATCATCATCATTTAAAAATTACATGAGTGAATGTTAAACTAGATGAAGCTAATGGAGAAAAATGGAATTCTGAAGAAAACACAGCGTGCTTGGGAGAATGGCATTTTGGAGGCCTTCCCGGTGTCCAAATGTTAATTTGAAAGTTGTTGTGGATAGCCCTGGATGTATGCTAAATTATAGGATGTTCAAGAAACAAAATAGGTGGCTTCTAGCCCTCCAAAATTTCATTCTCCCAAGAATACTCATAAAACACGGCATGGCCTCCAAAAAGAGGGTAGAAAGGCCATTTTTTGCTAGTTTTTGGGAATTTTGACCCTCCAAAAGTTGTTGACATGGCTCCAGCGCTGACTAGGATTGAAGTATGTGTCAAGAGGAATCCACCCATGTAATAAATTAATCCATTGTACCTCCCCAACTAAAGCGCAGCATGGCCCATGCTGCGTTTTTTTCCAGTGGGACTGTTTTCAAAAATTGCCAAATTGTCAAAAATCTTCAAACTTTTCCAAAACAATTTCCAAAAATGGGGCTCAAAGATGGAGCAATATCTCACTAACCATAAATTTTTTTGAAAATTTGAGAGAGGTTTTTGTTCTTTGGCATGTTTTTAACAACAGCCACCTCCATTTTTCAAAAATACTTCCCCATTTTTTCAGAATCAAAGCTTTAAGTCGATCACTCAAAAATAGGAAAAACGCAGCATGCCTGGAGAAAACGCAATGTGATTGGGAAAAGTGGATTTTTGAGGCCTTCCCGAGGTCCAAATCAAGATCTGAAGGTCCCATGGGAAATTTTAGGATTTTTTCTACACAATGGAGTCATAAAGCACTGCAAACACCTTCTCCATACCCCTAAAAAAACTATCTTGAAGTTAAGCTTCCCAAAAGTGCAAAAAACCTCCTATAGCAATTGTATTTTTGGAATCTCTCCCAAATCATAATACCTTTGTATAAACTAAAGGAATTTTTTGTTCCTTGGTATATGATGTACAAAAAAAACTTTCACTTCTGGAAAATTCATCTCTATTTGGTCATAAACACATTTTGAAGCAAAATTGTCCATGTGTGCAATGTAAACCCTAGGCAGCCCATAACTTGGAAAGGTGAAGCTATGATTTCTTGAAATTTGGTGGGATCATACCTACTGATCTTACCTCACTTGTAAATTACTTCATAACGACCCTCATCAATGGTGTATACTTCTCAATGAGTTGCCCAACGGGAAAAAACTTCTTCATGTGGTGTTGATAGTGTCTTCTGAGGTAGGGCTTGTAGTTTTGAATCTCTAGGTCTTGGTTCTTGAACCATTTCTCACCATGATTGGGTATCAATATGACCTCTCCTACAACATAATTTGATATAGTGAATGTAACCCCTGCAATCATTACCTTGTCCTTTTTGAGTTGAGTGGCAAACAATTTAGTCAATTTGGCATGGTATTTGACTCTCTCAACTTGCTCACAAAAAGGAAGACACCATACCCTTTGAAAACACTGCTTGGATAATGGCGAAGACATATATTCAAGAGTGGTTAAGGGCTCATATCTTGACATTTGGCCTCCCTTTTTTTAAGGCCTCTATCTCCCTCCATATGTGTTTGCAAGGGGAAAACCCTAATAGTGAAAAACAGGGGAATGGAGAAATGGAGTAGGATGGAGGGGTTAGGAGAGGGAAATGGGGATGGGAAAAATTAGGGAAGTAGGTAAGGGTGTTATGAAGGTTTATGAAGTCAAATGTGATGAAATTAGGGTAGGAGTATACCTAGGGAATTTTATTACAGGTCTAGGTCTAGGAGGCTGCCAAAAACACAGCGTAGGGATAGTGGTGTGTTGTAGGAGCTAGGGTTTGGATGTAGAAGATTAGGAAGTGAAAATGAGGTGGTGTGATGGATTCAAGGAATGTATTTGCATGTGGGGAAAGGGAAAATTATTATGTGAAGGGTTTGTTTGACTTACAGATTTTCAAAGAAGAGCTCTCCCACAAAATGTTGCATGGGGCTCTTTGGAGGAATTACCCCATGAAAACAGGTAAACTCAACTGATAGGGAGGCTTAAAGAGACATGACTTAATTGTATAATGTTGAATAACCTTTGAAACTGGTTTTAAAACCTTTAGAACTTTGATTTTTTCCTCTTTAAGGAAAACGCAGCGTAGGATGGGAAAACGCAACGTGGAGGCTAGGAAACACAGTTGGTTGCCTTTGCATCAAACTTTGAAGTGTGCTTTGACCTTGGAACTGATAATGAGGAGTTTTTTGACCTGAGAGAGTTATTTGACAATGAGATGAATGATAAAAATGAATGAATTGGTATTTTATAGCTTTGTTTGGAGTCATTTTCTTCAAAGACGTAGGGTGGCCCACCTCATGATTTTCACTTTGCTTTTGGAACCTTGTATCTTTGAAACTTTCAATTGCAGATTTATAACTTTGAAACTTATTACAATTGAAACATAAATTACATTTTGAAACCAAATTTCATTGAACAACTTTACCTATTACCACTCCTCATTTGTTGAATGTATGCATGGAATGACAGATTTTGGTGACCTTAACCCTAATGAGCTAATTGTGACACTAAGATGAATGAAAACCATGATGATGTTGACTAAAGTGATGATGATGATATTTCAATGATGGTAGACTCAACTGAGTGATGACAAGTACCGACATGTGAAATTTTTTGAAAGGAGTGGAAATAGCCCTAGACACACTAGCCAATGACCAAATGTGTATTTTAAGACCAATTGAAACCATGAAAATTTGACTCGACACCCTAACAAACCTTTTGAAAGAGCCCATTTGATCACTAGTGACAAGCAGAAATTACTAACACTAACATTGGCTCCAACTGTGGACGGCAACTCCTTGGATGTGTCAAGAACACCGTAGACCAAGTAGCCTTATCCATTGGGAATGGAGTCAAAATCAAAAGACTAAACTCGAAATAGAAAATAGATTGACAAACTGAACTGACTCGGACTGAAACAAAAAATTACAAAACTTATTAATGCCAACATATCACCGAGACTTGAGGGCTTCAAATCCTAATGACAACTACCTACCTGTTGAAGACATGTGTATAATCATGTGAAGTGATCCTTCCAGTCTAACCAATCCAAAAAATGGCTACATAGTTGAATCATGCTCGCAGTTTCCTCGAGCATGCAAAAAAAAACAAAAACTAGGCCACTCCAAGTGTCTACTGAACATGTGCTTATGGTCCATGAAAACAAGAAAATACATCTTCCTTTCTAACTGTAGAAAATCGGTAAAATGATCTTCAAAAATCTGAAATGTTGCCTTGTCTTGAGATCCAACAAAAACACAAGCACACCCTTCATTCTAATCTGAAATAAAACTTGGTTGTTCATCCATAGGAAGGCATAGGGGAGTATGACTTTCTACTATGTGAGTGTTGGTTGTAAATTCCTGAAGCATGGGCAACTCTGATTCTATCTCTGGCATACTATCTATCTCAGACTCATTCTCCTTACATTCATAGTCTAAGTCATATTTGAACATAAAGCATTCTTCAAGATTGTTAAACATGACAGCCTTATCATCTTCATGAAAGAAAATAGTCCCTGTTAGCTTATATCTTTGTAGGAAATCATCACCAAAAATTGGCTTACTCACAACAACTTCCTATATAGTTTCATCGGTCTCATGACTGTCATCATTTAAACTCATATTTTCATTTTCAACAATGGAAGAAATTCCACTCACACATTCTTGACTATGTGAACATTGCAAACCTGCATTATCTTGGGTTGTAACATGATTTTTTAGGGGCTGGTCTATTTCATCTTCAGACAGAGGAGAAAACTGACTTTTATAACAGTTAACATTGATTTGGTGATTTTAATTTCAATATCAAGAATAGGCATTTCTATTTTTTAGTCCCATTCTATCTCATCCAAGGAGGAGACTACTGATTTTTGTTGGGAGGAAAAATCATAAAGGGCTTCTATGATCTCATCAACTAGACACTCTTCATCCCCATACAAATTTTCAAGAAACTCAATGAAATTTTCAAAAATCTCACAACAACTATCAATCATCGATAAGGAAGAATTAGAGCTTTGATAATGTTGAAAGAAAACTGAATGAAATAGAATATAAACTGGAAGATGGTAGAGCTTCATACCATGATCTCGCTTTTTCCTCCAAGATAGCCATGAACATTTTCATCAGACAATCTTCAGGAACTCAATCTTTAGTCTGTGAATATGAGAATGAAATTTGACCAAATGCAAACTAGCATCTTCTCCATCCTGACCTTTAAACTTTGATAGTATTATTTGCCAATCTATACAACGAATACGATTCAGAAAACCAGGAATATGAGCTCGATTCATAGGAGCATACCTTTGAGCAGTTGAATCCATTTTGAAAACAATTAAGTCACCAAGAAGTTCTTCAGACTACCGGTTCTTGAAAAGTGGAGTCGCCATGAAAATTCTAAACCTTTGGATTTTTCAACACTAGAGTCGCCAGGTGAAAGATGCACAACTTTCTTGTGTTGATCATTGTTCACCATCAGCAATAAGATCTGATCCTTTTTGTTCTTTCCCGGGTAAGATCTGTCACTTCGTTACCCGCCAACAACACTAGAATGTTAGCACTCCACCAGTTCTCCTAAGGCTAAAAAGGAGGCTGAAAAAGGTAACCTTCAGATCGCTAAATTAGAAAACTTTAAATGTATTAATTCTACTTATGAGTAATAAAATACTCTCCAACTTGAATCGTTCAATTTGGCATTGAAATGAAGGTTAGGCATGCATTTTTGGGAAGCAGGACAAAATTTCATTGCTTCACTAACATCCACACCCAAACTTTTTTCTTAGCTAATCTCATTGATTCAAATTGTATACTATTTAATTACAAATTTTACATATTAATTTGCTTCCAATAAGTTTCTATTGTTCACAAACTATTGACTCTTTTGGGTCAACATCGTGAATTGCAATTGTTGTAGCACTTTCATTTACATTAACTTTGACCTTGAAATTACTAGATTATCAAACTTGTGTATTAATTTTACTTGTGAATAAAAAAATGCTCTCCAAGTTGAATCTTTCAATTTGGCTTTGAAATGAAGGTTGTGCATGCATATTTGTGAAGCAGGACAAAATTGCCCTGCTTCACTAAAATTCACGCCCAAGTATCATTTCTTGGTCAATCTGATTGATTAAAATTGCATATTTTTTATTTAATGATTTTACATTGTTATATCTTAACTTTTAGCTTAAATATTTATACTTCAGATTTCATACAACATTCTAAGTTCTGCTTCGACTTACCTTATGTGAAAGTTGCGTATAAGTGGGAAACATAGTTATGTAGGACATTTGTTAGACATGATGCAAGGTTATATCCTAAGGTTTTGTATTGTACAATCATGTCCCATTTCAAATTTCATTACTGAGAGTATAATTGGTTTGGCCAGGGAGTTCACATTTGTTCCGACTTCAACATTGGAAGATATGATGAATTGCTACATTGGTAGACTTGGATTTTAGCGAGTAAGATTTATTTTAGGATAATGAGTATGATATGTTGTAGAAAATGTTTGTATCTTTAGCATGGAATGATCATTGTTGCACTGCCAATTAATTACACGTCCTGGTGTGCATTTATTTGAGACACACAATCCCTACCTTTTATCCTATAAAATCAATCCAATTTGGAGCATTCATGCACAACAAAAATTTGGAGGATGAAATACTCTCCACCCAAATTTGATGAGGATGTACTTCATGATATGCGAGAAGGCATGTTCCCCACACATTTCAAAGGCCTCTTAGGTCATGTATAAATAGAAAGATACTTCTAATTTTTAAATTGTAACACATTGGGGAAAAGAGGAAGGAGTTCACTATCTTTTACCTTTTGCTTTTTCTTCTTTGGAATTCTACTATTATCGAGGAAGAGTAGCATTGTTGTGGAATTGATGTTCATGATGATGAAATTTACTAGTTTATGAGGTACTATGTGTTTTTCTAATATTGGTTTTAAGTTTTCATCTTTTAATATTTTTTTAACGTTGAAACGTTATGTATTTTCTTGAGGTATTTTCATGGCATGTTAGCACCCGAGTGGATCTTAAATATTGAATTCTAGTAGAAAGACTCT
Source organism: Pinus albicaulis (assembly GCA_034641835.2). Lineage (NCBI taxonomy): Eukaryota > Viridiplantae > Streptophyta > Pinopsida > Pinales > Pinaceae > Pinus > Pinus albicaulis. The sequence continues at coordinate 1,243,593,308 of CM076582.1, forward strand.
AGTTCATAATGAATCCCATAAGTTACTTCATTCTCTTAAACCCCCAAAATCTTTAATCCTTAAGCAGTTCTTGAACACCTCCATCATCATACTTATAAACATAAGCCTCATCTTTGGGCATACTCTGTTTTAGACCAAATTAGAATAAACTTTAGTTTACTTTCAAATTTTGGTTGGATAATTTATTTAAGATAGATTAAGTTTAACGCATAAGCTTTCCTTTTCAATGCTTAACTTAGGATAGTTTCATGTACTTACAATACCTAGCAATGACATAGGATTAGGTTTAGGATAGATTTTAACCGAAACATACTATGTTGATGCCTCGAAGCCTACAAGGACCTCGGTCAACAATTGGAGTAAGTGCTAATTGTTTTTAAGACATATAAAATGTCTATCATTAAGTTTAATTCATAGGATTTCCTTTTCAATGCTTAAATTAGGATAGTTTTATGTACTTCCAGTACCTAACAATGACATGGGATAATCTTATTTCACGATTCTAATGAAACTGACAGTTTTTCCAACCTGGCCTTAGTTTTCCAGTTATCATGAGTTTTAACTCGCTTCCTAACACTATTCAGGGACACATGGAAAATTAAAACCAGGGGCATAAAAACCAAACTGAATAATGGAATTGGGTTCCATCAGCTCCTATAGGCATGTTTGGTCAAGGGAAAGCTATTCACGATGCCCAGACCCTCGTTAAGCACAATTCTCAATATTTGAGCATATCATGCAGAAATTGTATTTCATGTTAAAGGGAGAAACCCTAGTTGTGAAAATTGTTGATGCAGACAATGATCGATCCATGAAGTCACTATAGAGGGGTGTGTATGGCGAAAATATGATACCACGATTCCAAAAAAATAACAGTTTTTCCAACTAGGCCTCAACTTTCTAGTTATTGTGAGTTTCAATTCGCTTCCCAATGTCATTCAGGGACACACGACAAATTTCAACCAAGGGAATAAAAACCAAACTAAGTATTGGAATTGAGTTCTATCAAATCTTTCAAGTGTGTTTGGTCAAGGGCGAGTTGGATACAATGCATATACCCTCATGCAACACAATTTTGAATACATAAGTGAAATTTTGAAGTCAAATGATGAAAACTTCGGTCAAATGAAAAATTCAAACCCTAGGTCCCAACCACACAGAGGGAGTGTCGTGCACACGACTGAAACCTTTAAACCGCTCACATAGGCCTGCATGCCTGTGGTTATAGCCAAAATTTTTCTGTGACAAACCAGCGGTCGGAAACTAAAAACCCTAACACACGTGCAAGCTTTAGACCCTGCAATTTCGAACCTGTGTGTGGAAATCTACGCAAACTATTTAAGACCTGTGCGGGCAAAAACCAAAGAAGAGAATAAAAGGATGCTTCGTAATGATTTTCCAAATGAGGTTCACTTGACTTGAATTATAGCCTTTAAAGGGTGTCCAATTTTCTTTAGGGTTGACATGATCAAATGTGCACATGTGGGATTTAACTCAAAAATACACTTTCCCTTGTCCAAATTGAGTGCTTCAATAGTAAAAATTGGTCCTCTCGAAAAGAGGAATCTAGTCCCTCTCAACTAGGGAGAAATTCCAATTATGTCGTCATATCATGATCCTTATCAAGAATCTCGTCATAAAGTATCGTCATCGTTCATCTTGGTTCATCTATGCTTGTCTCATCTCATCTCTTGATTGTCTTTTCTCATATGTTGAACATTCTCGAATCTAAAAGAATAATAATTTTACTTTGGATGGCAGCTCAATCTACCGCCCTATGTCCATTGAGAAGCCAATGCTACCACCCGAAATCACCGCCAATGGGGAGCCAGTGCTATGATCAGGGAAACCTTTTCCAGGGAGGAGCCAATGCTACGACCCTGGAAACTCTGTCAACAGGGGGCCAATGCTACGACCTGAGAAACTCTGTTAGTGGGGACCCCAATGATACAACCTAGGAAGCCCAGTTCTACAACCCGGAAACTCTGTCAGCGGGGAGCCAATGCTACAACCCAAGAAACTCTGCTAGCACGGAGCCAATGCAACAACCTAGGAACCCTATCCCAGTGTGGAGATAATGCTATGACCTAGGAAAATTTGCTAGCAGGGAGCCAATGCTACAACCCAAGAAACTCTGCTAGCAAGGAACCCAATGCTACGACTCGAGAAACTCTTCCAGTGGGGAGCCCAATGCTACAACCCGAGAAAATCTGTTGATCTTCCCAACATGACCCTTAAGAGTCAATGGTAGAACACTTGCATCTCTAGCTTGAGCGATATGCCACTTACCATAAATAGTAAGGATCCTGCCTAACTCAAGCAAGCAGCACCCATTGGCCAGATGGGTAGGAAAGACAGATACCAACTAGGGTTTACTTTGCATATACCAAGATAGGGGAGAAAAATATATGACCCTATGGGTAACAGATATGAGTGATACCCTATTTTCCAGAGATCCATCAACCCCATGAGCCCTACATCTCAACTCCTCACCCTAGGAGCTCAGACATGGGAGGAGAGTCGACTTAGAATCCTCGATAAGCCCATAATCTTACTTTAGAAAGGTCATATACATCAATCCATGCTAATCTATGTAGATCATAAACATATCAACGTGCTCAAATTTGGTACCATCTTAACCAAATCATTGAATATTTGCCTCAAACATTACCAAGGGCATCAATCCTCTGATTTTCCTATTCATGCAGGACATTAAAATCAAACATTATGTTAGGGAAAAAATATGTCACAAAAAGCACACCTTATTCGTCCTCTGATCAGATTTGGATCAAGAACTTAAGTGATAGCTCAAAATTCAAATTGTTCATAATTTTCTGAACCTAAGCGACCCGATAGATCTCGTCTTCCTGATTCCAGTGCCACAAACAGTTCAAAAAAATGACACTGTATGAAGAAGTTATCGCGATTTGAAAAGTACAATAAACTGCAATTTCTCGCTTTTGACCAAGTTTGACTGGGTTTTGTAAATTCAATATATATATATATATATATATATATATTCCAGGGAAAATTCCACGAAATATTCCTTTCAGACCAATAGCAAGTTGACAAGTGGCAGTGTTCAATTGGGTAGTTGGTTGACTGTTGGGGTTTTCGGCCAATCAGAAGTCGCCACGTGGCAATCCTGGAGGCCGCCACGTGGCTCAGGTTTGGTGGATTAAAATTTTGGTCAAACTCCACCGGATTCAACCCCGTGACCTCTGAGCGCGCACGCCCATGCCTTACCGTCCAGGCTATGGTAGTTCTTAACCATATTGTGGCATTGGTTTAATTTAAAGTTTATGGAATGCACATATGGGGGGCCGGAGGGGCCAGCCCCTCCCCATGTGGCCACGGCTCAAGATCGTGTGCAATACATAACCACAGCACAAACATAACTACCAGCGTTTATTACAGAGTGTTCACATGGTATTCGACCAAACAGTTAAAACCTCCGCCCGACAGTTCCGTTATACTTTATGATGACCGCAGATTTTGGGTTCATGTGACCACCCCAACGATTACAGTTATTGCTAACATCATTTTTGGCAGGATATTTGGCCAGCTCGCCTTTAATGGCATATTTTCCAAATTTAACTAGAGTTAGGTTCAATTTCTCCATTTTTAGTGGAGGGTTTTTAGGGGACACTGGGCAAAATCAGTTTAGGCTCTATCTTGAGCTAGATTCATCCATTTTGAGAGTGTGAATAGTCAATTTCGACTATCTAATACATTCCAGAATCATTGGTGAGGGTTGAAAAGCCATCAAAGAAATTTTGGGCAGGTTTTTTCTTCATATAAGTTCTAGGGGCCACGAGGGCCACCATGAGCCAGCAGCAGTTTGAGGCCTAGCCAGAGCAGCTTGAGGCCTTTCTCAACAATCCAATAGTAAAACTTGGATGTATCAGACATTCTAGAACTAATGGTGTGGTTTTCAAAGCTTGTATAGGAATTTTGGAGACCGATATGCTTCAGAGAAGTTCCAGGGACCACTACGGCCATCTAATGCCAACAGGAGAATGAGGCCTATCCAAAGCAGCCAGTATCCATTCTCAGTAAACCAATAGTAATTTATGACTGTATTGAGTATTTTGAATCCAATGGAGGGATTTTCTTAAGCTTTTGAGGACTTTTGAAAGCCGAGATGCTTCAGATAAGTTTTCAGTGAACCTAGAGCCACGAGGTGCCACTAGGTGTTTGAGGCGAAACTGAAGCAGCCGGAGGCCAATTTTTGCAAGTGAATAGTCTATTATGACTATTTTATACATTTTGAATCCAATGAAAGGATTTTCATAGCCATTGTAAGACTTCTGAAGTTTGAAGAGCCACAGTGAACTTTTGGGCAACCTAGGTCCAACAGTGGATGGAGGCCTAGATTGGGGAGTCAGTGCTCATCTTCAGCAAACGATCAGTCTATTTTGGAGGTATGATATGTGCTGGAGATAGTAAGTGAGGTTTTAGGGATAGAAAAGGATTTATTAAAGGGTTAGTGCCACAGATAAGCTCAGGGAAGCTTAAGGCACTAACAGTAGAAATCATGTCAAAGGAAGCCTAGTTCTATCTTCAGAGTGATGACAACCATGCCAGGGGTATGATGATGTTCTAAACCCAATGGTACAACCCAAATAACCATTGGAGCTTATTTATTAACTTGTAAAAGTAATTTCACATCATAAAAGAGCCAAGTCAAGTTGACAAGAGCTCAAGGAGACGTAGCCCACGATATTCGAGTGAACTCCTATATTAAATTTGTTGTTATGTGTTGATTATTATTTGATGCATTATATGGTTGTTGCACATGTTTAATATCAGCAAAAACAAATGTCCTTAAAGCACTTAAAATTTTAAAAAACATACACATGTTTCAAGTATTCATTTCGTCACAAGTCAAGAATAAGCTAGATCTTAATTTGTTTAACTGAGTGGGAGGTTCTTGAAAAGCATAACAAGTTATCCAACCCATTTTCAGATCAAGTTGGTATAGAGAATAGTAGCTTTCTTGACGGAGAACGGATTTTCTTGCTTGACGGAGCACGGAGTTGCTTGTTTGACAGAGCACAAGTTTGCTTGTTTGACTTGAAAGGTGTTTAACAGTGCAAAGAATTTGACTGTTTCAAATTAACTATTGCTTACAAGTTTAATTTTGCTATAGGTGAAGGGAAAGCTACAATTAGCTAAGTCCAGAAGAGGACAAGAAGGAATAAGGGTTGAAGGAATCTTCCTTACCCAAAGGACCTCAAGGAAACCCTTGAAGCACAAACCCTCTTTACGATTGTTTGTTAAGAAACTCTTGAAGTTTGTTTGCAAAAGACTGCTTGAAGAAGAGATTGACTCTACAGCCATTTCTGTTCAAAAGCTTTTTCAATGTTTTTGAAAGTTTTGTGAATATTTTTGAAGTTATTTTGTTCATTTTCATAATGGAAACTTCATCAAGTGAGGTTTCAAAATCCTCCTCTTTCACAATATTCTTCGATGAAGACATGAAGCGAGACTTCTACATCCTGAAGGATATGATGCAAATTATGTATGAATATAGAAGAGAAAGCACTAGAATTCATGAACAATTGGTTGCTACAAAGCAAGGGAAAGGAGAAATTCTTCAAAGACTGCATGAGATGGAGATGCAGCTCCATCAAGCTCAAGAGGCCTTAACCAAACACAAGCCTGAAGCAGAGGTAAATCACTCTAATATGTCTTCATTTTCCTCTTCAGAAATATGTGTAGGTTCATTTGAAAATCACACAAGAGGTATAGGGTCCAAGTTTATGTTTAAAATGGGCTATGAAGGCAAGGGTTTATGAAAACATGCATAAGGCATGATTGATTGTATTTTGGTTGAGGAAAGACCTAAGAATTTTGGTCTAGGCTATGTTCAATCTTATGGCGAAAACTCTACAGCCATGAAGGCATGTGAGACAGCTTCGAAAAGAACTTTTGTTCCAAGTTCTAAACCACGAACATCTCAAGTTTGCTTTCAAGTTGATTTCCATTGTTTGAAGCCTATGTTGCAACAAGGTGTTTGTACACATGCAGCTTATGGAAAAGTTGGAACCTCTACAAGTTCGTCTCCTCGTGAAGGTCAAAAACATGGACATGCAAAGAAGCATTTGAGGTATAATTCTTCCCATAGTCAAGTTGATTATGTTTATGATAATCTTGACAAATATGCATGCTTTAATGGAAGAAAGAGTTTTTGTTCCTATTGTGGTCTGTGTAACCATGTTGTTTCAAAATGTTGGAAGAGGATGAAGGCGTGCAAGAAACAGTTGAAGCGAAGGCAACTTGCAAAGAAGGTGCAAAAGACTTGCACACATTACCAGAAGAAGGGACATTTTGTTTCCCAATGTTGGATATTACATTCAACTAATCATCCCAAGCAAATGAGGCAAGAGGATAACAAGACTAGCGAAAGTGGAACCAAAGATTCCATCATTGATGTGAGAACAAATGTTTCACATGAAGAAGATTTTCAGTAGCAAAATTCGCCATGGAAGTGGCTTGGTAAGAAGTGGTTTTACTTCTTAACTCAGTAAGATATACACTCATTTGTACATATGTGAATTTCAGTTATGTGTGCATTTATGTTGGAAACTTATGTTTGTTTGAGCCACCTTGGATCAATGATAAAGGACATGATGTTCAGCTACCTTCTATTGAATTTTTCTCACCAAAATTTCTGGATGAGCAAGGAAGACAATTATTGACAGGAGGACAAGAGCATCTAAGAGGAGAAGTGTTTACTACCTTCGAGTTAGGTTCAAAGGCACTAAGCCATGTAAGGCAAGTGTATGGAGGCTAAAAAGTGAGTGTGTTGTACTCTCATCTACTGAACAGATCAGGTAATCAGTCTTTTGGGGTCCAAAAGATTCCCAATGGGGAGGTGTGATCAGATTTGGATCAAGGACCTAAGTAATAGCTCAAAATTCAAAGTGTTCGGAAGTGTGCCAAACCTAAGTGACCGTATAGATCTCGTCTTCCTAATTTTGGTGCCATAAACGATTCGAAAAACCGACACCATATGAAGAAGTTATCGCGATTTGAAAAGTCCAGTAAACTGCAATTTCTGGCTTTTGACCAAGTTTGACTTGGTTTTGGAAATTCAAAAAAAAAGAAATATTCCAGGGAATATTCCTTAGAATATTCTCCAAAATATTCCTTTTGAACCAGTAGCAGTTTGACAAGAGGTAGTGTTTAATTGGGCAATTGGTTGACTATTGTGGTTTTCGGCCAATCAGAGGCCGCCACATGGCAGGCCCAGAGGCCGCCACGTGGCCCAGGTTTGGTGGATTAAAATTTTGGTCAAACTCCACTAGAGTCGACCTCGTGATCTCCAAGCGCACACACCCACGCTTTATTGTCCGGGCTATGGTAGTTCTTAACCATACTGTGGCATTGGTTTAATTTAAAGTTTATGGAATGTGTATATCGGGGCCCGGAGGGGCCAGCCCCTCCCCATGTGGCCAAGGCTCAAGACCATGTGCAATACATAACCACAATGCAAACATAACTGCTAGTGTTTATTACGTAGTGTTCACATGGCATTTGACCAAACAGTTAAAACCTCCGCCCGATGGTTCCGTTAGACTTTATGATGACTGTGGATTTTGGTGTCATGTGACCACCCTGGCGGTTACAGTTATTGCTAACGTCCTTTTTAGCAGGATATTTGGCCAACGCGCCTTTAAAGGTGGATTTTCCAAATTTAACTGGAGTTAAGTTCAATTCCTCCATTTTTAGTGGAGGGTTTTTAGGGGACACTGGGAAAAATCAGTTTAGGCTCTATCCTAAGCTAGATTCGTCCATTATGAGAGTGTGAATAGTAAATTTCAACTATATTAGACATTCCAGACTCATTGGTGAGGGTCGCAGAGCCATCAGAGGACTTTTGAGTAGGTTTTTGCTTCATAGAAGAGTTAGGGGCCACGAGGGCCACCATGAACCAACAGCAGTTTGAGGCCTAGCCAGAGGAGTTAGAGGCCTTTCTCAACAATCCAATAGTCAAATTTGGATGTTTCGGACATTCTAGAACTAATAATGTGGTTTTAAAAGCCTGTAGAGGACTTTTTAAGGCCGAGATGCTTCAGTGAAGTTCTAAGGGCCACCAGGCCCATCCAGTGCCAGCAGGAGAATAAAGCCTATCCAGAGCAGCCAGTATCCATTCTCAGCAAACCAATAGTAATTTGTGATTGTATTGAGTATTATCAATCCAATTGAGGTATTTTTAGAAGCTTTTGAGGACTTCTAAAATTCGAGATGCTTCAGAGAAGTTTTCAGTGAACCTAGAGCCAAGGGGTGCCACCAGGTGTTGGAGGCAAAACCAGAGCAGCCGGAGGCCAATTTCTGCAAGTGAATAGTATATTCGGACTATTTTAGACATTTTGAATCCAATAAAATGATTTTCAGATCCATTTGAAGACTTCTAAAGGTTGAAGAGCCACAGGGAATTTTTGGGCAGCCTAGGGCCAACAGTGGATGGAGGCCTAGATTGGGGAGCCAGTGCTCATTTTGAGCAAAAGATCAGTCTATTTTTGAGGTCTGATATTTGCTAGAGATAGTAGGTGATGTTTTAGGGATAGAAAAGGATTTCTTAAAGGGTTAGTGCCACAGAGAAGCTCAGGGAAGCTTAAGGCACTGACAACAAAAATCATGTCAAAGGAAGCCTAGTTTTATCTTCAGAGTGATGACAGCCATGCCAAGGGTATGATGATGTTCTAAACCTAATGGTACAGCCCAAATAACCATTGAATTTGAGTTATTAACTTGTAAAATAAATTTCACATCATAATTCCAAAGATCCAAGTCAAGTTGACAAGAGCTCAAGGAGACGTAGCCCACGATATTCGGGTGAACTCCTATATTAAAATTGTTGTTATGTGTTGATGATTATTTGATGCATTATATGGTTGTTGCACATGTTTACTATCAACAAAAACAAATTTTCTTAAAGCACTTAAACAGTTAAAAAACATACACCTATTTCAAGTATTCATTTCCGCACAAGTCAAGAATAAGTTATATCTTAATTTGTTTAACTGAGTGGGAGGTTCTTGAAAAGCATAACAAGTTATCCAACCCATTTTCAGATCAGGTTGGTATCATAGCATAGTTTCTTGCTTGACGGAGCACAGAGTTGCTTGCTTGACAGACCACAAGTTTTCTTGTTTGACTTGAAAGGTGTTTAACAGTGCAAAGAATTTGACTGTTTGCAAATTGACTGTTGCTTACAAGTTTAAGTTTACTAGAGGTGAAGGGAAAGTTATTGTTAGCGAAGTCTAGAAGAGAACAAGAAGGAAGACGAGTTGAAGGCACATTCCTTACCTAAAGGACCTCAAAGCAACAATTGAAGCACAAACCCTCTTGACGATTGTTTGTTAAGAAACTCTTGAAGTTTGTTTGCAAAAGGCTACTTGAAGAAGAGCTTGACTCTACAGCCATTTTTGTTCAAAAGCTTTTTCAATTGTTTTTGAAAGCTTTGTGAATATTTTTAAAGTTCTTTTGTTCATTTTCATAATGACAACTTCATCAAGTGAGGTTTCAAAATCCTCCTCCTCCACAAGATTCTTCGATGAAGACATGAAGAAAGACTTCTACTTCCTAAAGGATATGGTGCAAATTCTGTATGAAGATAACAGAGAAAGCACTAGACTTCATGCAAAATTGGTTGCTACGAAGCAAGAGAAAGAAGGAATTCTTCAAAGAATGCATGAGATGGAGATGCAGCTCCATCAAGCTCAAGAGGCCTTAACCAAACACATGCGTGAAGCAGAGGTAAATCACTCTAATTTGACTTTAGTTTCCTCTTCAGAAAGATGTGTAGTTTCATTTGAAAATCACACAAGAGGTATAGGGTCCAAGTTGATGTTTAAAATGGGATACGAAGGCAAGGTTTTAGGAAAACATGCACGAGGCATGATTGATCCTATTTTGGTTGAGGAAAGACCTAAGAAGTTTGGTCTAGGCTATGTTCAATATTATGGCGAAAACTCTACATCCATGAAGGCATGTGAGACAACTTTAAAAAGAACTTTTGTTCCAAGTTCTAAACCACAAAAATGTCAAGTTTGTTTTCAAGTTGATTGCCATTTTTTGAATCCTATGTTGTAGCAAGGTGTTTGTACACATGCATCTTATGGCGAAGCTGGAACCTCTATAAGTTCATCTCCTCATGAAGGTAAAAAATATGGACATGCAAAACAGCGTTTGAGGTATAATTATTCCCATAGTCAAGTTGATTATTTTTCTGATAAGCATGACAAATCTGCATGCTTGAATGGAAGAAAGAGTTGTTTATCCTATTGTGGTCTGTGTAACCATGTTGTTTCAAAATGCTGGAAGAGGATGAAGGCATACAGGAAATAGTTGAAGCAAAGGCAACTTGCAAAGAAGGTGCAAAATACTTGCACACATTGCCAGAAGAAGGGACATTTAGTTTCCCAATGTTGGACATTGCATCCAACTAATCATCCCAAGCACATGAGGCAAGAGGATAAAAAGACTGGTGAAAGTGGAACCAAAGATTTCATCATTGATGTGAGAACGGATGTTTCACATGAAGAAGATTTTCAGCAACAAAAGTCGTCATGGAAGTGGCTTGGTAAGAAGTGGATTGACTTCTTAACTCAGTAAGACATACGCTCATTTGTACATATTCAAATTTCAATTATGTATGCATTTCTGTTGGAAAATTATGTTTGTTTGAGCCACCTTGGATCGATGATCAAGGACATGATGTTCAACTACCTTCTATTGAAGTTTTCTCGCCAGAATTTATGGATGAGCAAGCAAGACAATTCTTAACAGGAGGACAAGAGCATCTAAGAGGGGAAGTGTTGACTGAGTTGGGTTCAAAGGCACTAAGCCATAGAAGGCAAGTGTATGGAGGCTGAAAAGTGAGAGTGTTGTACTCTCATCTACTGAATAGATCAGGTAATTAATCTTTTGGGGTCCAAAAGACTCCTAATGGGGAGGTGTGATTAGATTTGGATCAAGGACCTAAGTGATAGCTCAAAATTAAAAGTGTTGAGAAGTTTGTTGAACCTAAGCGGCCAGATCGATCTTGTCTTCCTGATTCCGGCGCCGCGAACGATTCGAAAAGCCGACACCGTATGAAGACGTTATCGCGATTTGAAAAGTCCAGTAAATTGAAATTTCTCACTTTTGACCAAGTTTGAATGGGTTTTGGAAATATATATATATATATATATATATATATATATATATATATATATATATCTCTCTCTCTCTCTCTCTCTCTCGAAAAGCTGACACCGTATGAAGACGTTATCGTGATTTGAAAAGTCCAGTAAATTGCAATTTCTCACTTTTGACCAAGTTTGAATGGGTTTTGGAAATATATATATATATATATATGTATATTCCAGGTAATATTCTTGAAATATTCCTCGAAGTATTACCCAGAATATTCCTTCCGGACCAATAGTAGGTTGAGAAGTGGCAGTGTTTAATTGGGCAGTTGGTTGACTGTTATGGTTTTCGACCAATCAGAGGTCGCCACGTGGCAGCCTCGGGGGCCGCCACGTGGCCCAGCTTTGGTGGATTAAAATTTTGGTTAGACTCCACTGGAGTCGACCCCGTGACCACCGAGCGTGCACACCCACGCCTTACCGTCTGGGCTATGGTAGTTCTTAACCATAATGTGGCATTAGTTTAATTTAAATTTTATGGAATGCGCATATGGGGGCCCAGAGGGGCCAGCCCCTCCTCCATGTGGCCATGGCTCAAGACCATGTGCAATACATAACCATGGCACAAACATAACCACCAGCGTTTATTACATGTGTTCACATGGCATTTGACCAAACAGTTAAAACCTCCGCCCGACGGTTCCGTTAGACTTTATGATGACCGCGGATTTTGGGGTCATGTGACCACCCCGGTGGTTACAATTATTGCTAATGTATTTTTTGGTGGGATCTTTGGCCAACGTGGCTTTAATGGTGGATTTTTCAAATTTAACTGGAGTTAAGTTCAGTTCCTCCATTTTTAGTGGAGGGTTTTTAGGGGACAATGGGCAAAATCAGTTTAGGCTCTATCTTGAGCTAAATTCGTCCATTCTGAGAGTGTGAATAGTCAATTTTGACTATTTTAGACATTTCAGACTCATTGGTGAGGGTTCCAGAGCCATCAAAGGAATTTTGAGCAGGTTTTTGCTTCATATAAGTTCTAGGGGCCACAAGGGCCACTATGAGCCAGCAACAGTTTGAGGCCTAGCCAGAGCAGCTAGAGGCCTTTCTCAACAATCCAATAGTAAAATTTGGATGTCTCAAAAATTATGGAACTAATAGTGTGGTTTTTAAGAGCCTGTAGAGGACTTTTGAAGGCCGAGATGCTTCAATGAATTTCTAGGGGCCACCAGGGCCATCCAGTGCCAACAGGAGAATGAGGCCTATCTAGAGCAACCAATATCCATTCTTAGCAAACCAATAGTCATTTCTGACTGTATTGAGTCTTATGAATCCAATGGAGGGATTTTCAAAATCTTTTGATGACTTCTGAAAGCCTAGATGCTTCAGAGAAGTTTTTAGTGAGCCTAAAGCCAAGGGTTGCCACCAGGTGTTTGAGGCGAAACCGGAGCAGCCGGAGGCCAATTTCTTCAAGTGAATAGTCTATTCTGACTATTTTGGAAATTTTGAATCCAATGAAAGGATTTTCAGAGAAATTTGAAGACTTTTGAAGGTCTAAGAGCCACACGGAAGTTTTTGGCATCCTAGGGCCAACAGTGGATGGAGGACTAGATTGGGGATCCAGTGCTCATTTTGAGCAAAAGATCAGTCTATTTTGGAGGTTTGATATGTGCTAGAGACATTAGGTGAGGTTTCAAGTACAAAAAAAATGATTTCTTAAAGGGTTAGTTCCATAGAGAAGCTCGGGGAATCTTAAGGCACTGACAGTAGAAATCATGTCAAAGGAAGCCTAGTTCTATCTGCAGAGTGATGACAGCCATGCCAAGGGTATGATGGTGTTCTAAAACCAATGTACAGCCCAAATAACCATTGGAGTTGAGTTATTAACTTGTAAAAGAAATTTCACATCATAATCCCAAAGAGCCAAGTCAAGTTGACAAGAGCTCAAGAAGACGTAGCCCACGATATTCGGGTGAACTCCTATATTAAATTTGTTGTTATGTGTTGATGCTTATTTGTTGCATTACATGGTTGTTGCACATGTTTAATATCAGAAAAAAAACAAATGTTCTTGAAACACTTAAACTTTCAAGTATTCATTTCCGCACAAGTCAAGAATAAGCTAGATCTTAATTTGTTTTGCCGAGTGGGAGGTTCTTGAAAAGAATAACAAGTTATCCAACCCATTTTTAGATCATCCTCCCTCTCACTAAGGTAGAAACCAAAAGCCTATGCTTGTCTCATACAACTCTCAATCTATGAACGTGTCTTTGTCCCAGTTATATATGATATTCTTTTCCAATCGAATCCCACTCTTGTTATCACAATATATCATTGTCATATCCAAAACCTACTCAAACATCTCTCCAGGGAGTTTCCTTAACCAAATTTAGCCATGCAGAAACAACGTACTCAATGTGCTCTTCCAGTTATTTGTGTATCCATGGAGACTCATATCTTCGGAAGATCTTTAATCTTTAACTCAGTGGCTAGCTCCCTATTACACTTGATCATCATATGCTCATTAACTATCAAGAATAGATCGTTAGCATATAAAACCAAAATCAAAGGCATACCTTGGACCAACTTAGAGGTTTGGATCGGTCTCGCTTCCAGGTTTCAATAATAATTTATCCAGGCTTAGGGAGCTTGATACAAACCATAAAATTATTTCTCAGAAAATTTCCTACTCATAGAACTCTTCCATCATTTGATCCATGACTGAAGGTTTGTCATAGTCCTGGTGTGCTCTTGATATCATGTATAAGACTTCAAAATTTGAGACCTATAGGCACAACTACACCCATAGGCCTTCTTCTGGGCGGTTGTGAGGCCTATAATTGCACTCTTAAGCATTTCTCCCATCAGATGTGGCTTGGACAAGCATAAACCTTCTCTGCTCAAATAATAACTTGCCAAACTTCTTCAACAACATCAGATGTTTATTCATCTCTAGAATCCTTCCTTCAACAGTCAAGTGTCTTCCTTTCAAATAATACTAGATGATAAAACCTCATGAAGTGTTTCTCCCTCTGAAGGAGAAGGCCCTTCAGTCATCACTATCAACCTATCTATCATAATATTGTCATGTTATAGCAAAATTGTTAGATCAAAAAGTATATCAATTTCTTTGACATATAACATAACAAGTCACCATCGCGTCATCAAACATTCATCAAGAGATAGTGTCATATAAGAGTATCTTCAGACTTCAAGGATCATAATAATCAAGTTAGGGCTTCCAATTGTACCACATGTAATATTTAATAAACTTTACCAAGATCAACAAGAGAATCAATCTTATTGTCACACTTTCATCATGCTTATCTCAAGCATTAACAACAAAATCAAGCAACCATATATAAAAAAAAATGTGCTAGCCTTCTTTATGAAATCCATCATGTCTATAACGAAAGACGCTTGCAAAATATCAAGAGCACCAATATGTACTTACTTTCATATTCTTGTCATACCTTGGGGCTTACCTCGTTATCCAATATTGCAGCTAACGTACCTTGTAGTATTCACATACCTTTGTAGCTTGTAACACTTATTTGTCATTGGCAGTTGTAGCTCTTCTCTTCCTACACTATGTTTTCCTGCACATTAGATTATCTTCAAGAATGATATGCTTTTCACATCTCAACAGGAGGTTAGAAGTATCCAAATACTCAAATATTCATGAAGGAAACAATAATCAAATCAATAATCATAAATAAAAATAGAATCACAAAGAGGATACATAAATCTAAAATGTACTTATCTTTAATTAGAGGTGATCATCTCCCTCTTGAACTAGACTTGAAGAGTTAGTATTGACCATAACAATGTTGCTTTCCATACTTCCATTGACTTCATCAACAACCAAGGCCGTGAACCCTAACACAACACTAGAACATCTTCACACTGATCATGACTCAAAACTGCAAAACTCAAGCCATCATTTTATCCCAGGGTTTCTTCCAAACCATTACTTCATAATATCCATCAAACCCTAATACAAAAATTACCTATGGTTTCCTTCAAACCTTGGCATTATTTTTGGTGTCCTCCATCTTTTCTTGCTTCCATGAAATATGTCTTCTCAGGGGTGATCTCAATGACTTTTATTCAGCCCAGCTCTGATACCATGTTAAATTTTCAACTCTGATATCATCTTGTCCTAATGATGAACCACACAAGATGGTTCGAAACACGTCGACAAATTGTTCTTTATGTGATTATTACCGAAGGATTTCTCAACATTTAGAATATGGATCACAAAAGCTTGAATTCGAATATATGGAATCTTGTCAATTGAATTATGACATATTGTATAATTCTATTTGATTGTAAACTTATATACAAAGTTAATGTTGGCACGCAATATACTCTTATAAATTGAGAGTAGAGGATTGGCACTTAATGTTATGTAATATAATTTACAGTTGATAGTTAAGTTGTATAACAATATTTTTTATGATCTTTACTAACATTTATTAGAATTTTTTCATGGTTTACATCATTGGAATGACATCTTAGTTATAACTTAACCGAAATTTTATTATGGCATATATGTGCAATTTGATATGATGTAATATGATTATGGTTTCATTCCATACGTTGTATATTAGAAATATAAAAAAAGAATATTAAATATTACATGAAATAAATAATAAATTTTCATTTTAAATGTTTTTTGTTGCAGAACACTGGTCTTCCAGAAGATCTAGTTGATCTTGAGATGGATCCAAATTATGTTGGGTCTAGTTTATACATTCGAGAAGATGATGATGAGGTAGATGGAGAGGACACGAAGGTAGACAGTGACAATGATGACATTGATGGTGATTATGATGTTGATGATCATGATAGATGTGCTGATGATGATGAGCAATTTGTTGGTAGTAGCCAGTGACATTGATCATATAGACTCTAGCATGGATCATTGTTATAAATCGTTATGATGCGCCTTTTCATATTTATTATCACATGTATCATTTTCACATGCAGTGCCATATTAAGTTGTATCATTTTGACTTATATCATTTGGACACGTATTACTTGGGCATGTATTATGTGTAGTTGATCACGGATCAACAATTTTGTTTATTAATAATATAAAAATATCGTTTATAGATTTTAAAAAAAATCTTGTTATTTTATTCCAATGTTATGGTGTGGTCTGTAATTGTAAGAAACCTGAAAGGTTGCCTACCTTATTTTGATGGAGATTTAATAAGTATAATGGTGTTGTTAGTTTGTATGGATATTCATTTCCTTACAAATTCTTTATAAATGGTACGCTATAAAATATTTCAAATGTAATATAACTTACTCTATAGTCATATAAGTTATTTAATAGGAATGACATACTTAACTAATTTAACTGAGAAAATAATAATAATAATAATAATAATTAAAAAATAAATAAATAAATAATGGAAGCTATAAAGGAAACAACATGAATTGTTAAAATGGAAGCAAAATGTGGCTCTAAAATGGGCGTAAAATTCGACATTAAATTGAAAGCCATACTTGGAGCTATTACTAACTCTAAATAGGAAGCTAAATTGGTTGCTTAACAATATGTAAAATTGGAGGCTAATTAAGAAGAAAATCCCAACACTAAAATGAAGCAAACCCTAGACCTAAAAAGAAGCAAACCTAGGTGATAAACAGGAAGCAAACCTTGTAACTACAAGGAAGAAAACCATGAGGTTGACAAGGAAGCAATTTTGGAAGCAAAAAAAGAAGCAATTTAGGTAGCAAACAAAGAAGTACTAATGGAAGCAATACTAGCAACCAAACTTGGCATTACCTGAGAAGCAGAAACATAAGTAATTCAGGTAGAAAAAAAATAAGTAATAATGGAAGCAATATTAGAAGCCAAAATTGGCGTTCCCTAAGAAGAAAACAAAAAAGCCATTTAGGTAGCAACCCAAGAAGCAATAATGGAAGCAATATTAGAAGCATCAAAAGAAACTATAATGGAAGCCATATTAGAAGATAAATAAGATGCCATAATGCAAGCAAAGTTATATGCAACAAACAGTGCCATATTGGAAGCAAAACTCGAAGCAACAAACAACGTTATAATTGAAGCATAACTTGGCGTAAATTAGGAAGCCAAAAAGGAAGTTATTTTTGATGCCATACCAAAAGCAAAACATGAAGCACAATTGGGAGCAAAACTATAAGTACAAATGGATGCAACAATGGAAGAAACAATGCTCGACGCTAAACTCGATGGTATTTCCAACGCTATTTCCAGTGTACAAATGAAAATTCATTGTAGCGTCTAGTTTTGCGCTGCCAATTGAACCCAATTCGCAAGCTCAAATACACCATTTTTTTGCGATATTTCTGGCACTAATAGCATGTTTTGTAGTAGTGAAACTTATGAAAAGGTCAATCAGATAGACCTTGTAGTCTATGATTTTCAAGACGTGGCTCAACAATGGCACATATAGCCATACAAGTGAAAGGGAAATGCATGTTTGAAATATATGATCAACAAATAGAATATCAAACCTTCAAATGACCCTAAGTTGAAGATTTGGTGCATAATTAAAGTTTTAAAGGCCTTGGAATTGTGTGGGGTTGGTGACATCGGCCCTAAAGAAGAATTTTAAACCATATAATTTGTTGATGTTTTGAGGTTAAGCAAGGTGAAAGGACCCCACATTAGCTCAATGCTCAAGCCCTAGTTGAATTATGCTTGAAACAGTTATGAAACCAGCTCACAAAATATATGAAAAGATAGATCAACGACTTGGGAATTAGCCTCTTCAAGGGGAAACATGCTTTACATTACATAAATGAACAACTCTTGGATGACAAAACCTCCTTTCTATATATAGGAGCCCATGGGGTCATAATATAATCCTAGTCGACCTAACAATAATAATGTAAGGACACAACAATAACAATAGTGGGCTATTATGGGGGACAATAATAACAATATGGGGACTACAGGGGGACAACAATAACAATAAGTGGGCTAAACTAACAGCAATAAGGGACTGCACTAGTAATATAGGGCCCTAACATGCTCCTCTCCTTCAAAAAAGTGTTATCCTCAACGCTTGAGTAGTTTTGGAAGCTTCTATCTAAAATTATCATCCTCTTGTGTGGAATCTTCAGTCGATAAGTTCTTCCACTTAATGAGATACTCTGAAATTGATCGATTTCGTAGCTATCAAGTTCTTGTTTTCGTGACTACTTCAAGTTCCAATATGATTTTTCCTTCCTCATAAAGTTCTGGAAATATTGTTTGAACCAGAAGTTTGTCACCTATAACCTTCTTTAAGCATGAAACATGGAAAACTAGGTGCACTCGGGAAGATGCAGGAAGCTCCAATTTGTATGCCATAGTACTAATATTTTGCAACACCTTGTAAGGACCATAGTACTTTGGCAATAATTTATTATCCTTCTTAGCTTGCTTGAGGGAAATTTGTTTGTATGGATGTAGCCATAAAATACCCAGTCGCCTACATCAAAACTTCTCTCGCTGCGATGTTGATTTGCCTGTTGTTTCATTCGATTTTGTGCCAAATTTAGGTTATCCTTTAAGAGTTGGAAAAATTTTCGTTGATTCTCGATGTGATCTTTCACTGATTAAACCTTAGAAATTTCTCTTATTAAATATGATGTGATGGACTACGGATGATATACATAAAGTGCCATAAATGGGGTCATTTTTGTTGTAGTGTGGAAGGAAGTGTTATACCACCATTCAGCCAGAGGTAACCAATTGACCCATTGTGTTTGTTTATCATATACATAGCAATAAATATATCCTTCTAAACATTTGTTCACTATATTAGTTTTCCCATCGGAATGAGGATGATAAGATGAGATATGAGCTAGTTGGGTACCCAAACAAGAAAATAATTCCGTCCAAAAATTTCTAGTGAAAATGGGGTCTCTATCGCTTACGATAATCTTTGGGTTTCAATGCATCTTTTGAATTGTTTCCATAAATGTAGTAGTAACTGCACTTGCTTTAAATGGATGAGATAATGCACAAACCGTGCATACTTGGTAAGTATATCAACTACCACCATGATCACACTCTTTCCTTCGAACTTAGGTAAACCTGTGATAAAATCCATTGGAAACTCCTCCCAACGTTGATTTGGAATGGATAAAGGTTATAGCAAACCCCGGGGTCTTAATTGTCTGAACTTTATTTTGCTCATAAACTAAACATTCCACCACAAAATTTTGAATATCATATTTAAGGCCATCCCAAAAAAATTCTTTCTTCACCCTATGGTAAGTTTTTAAAAATCTCGAGTGTCCTCCTAAAGGAGAGGTGTGCAATTCTAAAACAATATTTTGTTTTAGTTTGGAAT
The DNA here is from genome assembly GCA_034641835.2 of Pinus albicaulis. Classification (NCBI taxonomy): domain Eukaryota; kingdom Viridiplantae; phylum Streptophyta; class Pinopsida; order Pinales; family Pinaceae; genus Pinus; species Pinus albicaulis. The sequence continues at coordinate 1,243,612,794 of CM076582.1, forward strand.
TCTTACAAAGATATAAGCGATCTTTGTACCATAAGGAATCATTTTTCCAACTAAATGTATCAGATGTATTGGGATCTTGCTACAACTTTTAAATGAGTGTCCATACTTCTTTTTCATTCTTCCATTCCTCCCTTGTTTCGGTTATCCAATCTGGTTAGATAATAGAAATGGCACAAAGAAATGCTTCCACATCCTCATCCTTTCTTGAGAGTGCACCTGCAACAACATTTCGCTTCCCTTTTTCGTAGATCATTTAAAAGTCATAACCCAACATCTTTGTGACCCTTTTTTTCTGCTCTTATGAAGATAATCGTTGTTCCAAAAAGTATTTAAGACTATCATGATCATTTTTTACCTTTAAGTGTCTTCCCATTAGGTAAGGTCGCCATTTCTTTAGTGCATGTAGTATTGCCAACATTTCCTTCTCACAAATAGCTTTCTGTAAATGCTTTTATTTGATTGGAAGACTTTCAAAAGAAATGGGTCTTCCTTCTTGCATTAAAACCACACCAGTTCCATTTCCTAAGGCATTACATTCCACAATAAAGGTTTTTGTGAAGTTTGGCGTAGATAAGACCGATGCTTGGTACATTTCCTCTTTAAGATGTTCAAAGGCCTTAGTTGCTTCAGGAGTCCATGAAAATGAATCTTTCTTCAATAATGTTGTTAGAGGTGCAGATATTCTCACATAATTCTTAACAAACTTGTGATAATAACCTGTGTTATCACCCTAGTAATTTCTCAAAGTTGTGGGCTTTTGGTTTTTAGTTTAAGAAAACTAGGGGTAACCACAAACCTACTTCAAACTCTAGGATCTAGCCTTCCTAGGGTTCAGAGAGGGCTCTCTCTTTAAGATTTATCTATGTTTTGATTTATGTTTTTAGGCCAGTTATGATAGTTCAATTTGGTTTTGTTTTAAGATTTTGGTGGGTAAAAATCACTTAGGATTAAACTAAGGAGAAATCTACTAGTCCATTGGGCTGTGGAGTCTAAGTCTAGATAGCAGTACTAGAAGGCAAGGCCAAAGGGGTACAAATATATTCAGGGCAAGATAGATAATTTGGGGAAAGGTTTTTGATGAAATGGTATGATTGGGATAAAGGGAAATGAAGGATCCTTTGATTCGGAAAATAGAAGAAGAAGGCAGAGGTCAAACGGGAGTAGGAGCAATGAAGGATTCCTAACACTGGAAATCAGTAGAAAAAATTTAAATAGTAACTTAGTTAAAAATAGGCAGCAAAAGGCTAGTCCTGTAGTAATATTCCTAGTTACTCATTAAGATTGAACAAACATATATAATGGAATGCATGAAACTCATAAAAGAAACAATGACAATAAGAAATGTACATCACTCTTCAACTTATCGCATGAATCCTGAATTATGATGCCACTTTAAGCTTTGTCCAGACTGCTACTTTGAATTCAACACATGAAAGCCTCCAATGTATCAGCAAAAGTCTATAGTAATCTTAGCAATTATATTCCACTCTAAACATTTCAAAGACTGAAGTATTTATACAAAATATTGTTTACAAAATATCCTAAAGAGATCTAGGAATAACTCTAGGAAATATAAAATATATTTACATATAAAGAGGGACAGTTGCTTAACAGTTTAGCAAGTTGTCCTCTTATCCAAAAAATATAGAACAACTTAAACTAATCAAGGAGCCTTTACTGGCTAGTTGTCCTACTTGCTGGCAAATTGGAAAATATCTTTATTGGAGTTGTTTTGACTAACACTCTTCCTCCTAATGCACTTTCACGTTGTACTTTCATCCTGATACACTTTGACTCTGTTTATTTACTCTTTTACTGCTGTAAAAAGAAAATTGCCAGTAGTAAAAAAAAAAAATCAATTGACTGTTTCTAAAGTAGTTTTCTTCATTGTTCTGCCCTTTCACTGCTACATTAAATCTGTAGCCTGCCATTGTTCTGCATTTGGTATTTTTACACTTTTGAGTTTCCTGAAGTTTTCATCAGCATCTGTGTATTTGGAAAAATTAGGCTTAAAAAAAAACAAATGTTGGATCTCATTTTGAAGAAAAAACAAGTCTTTAATATATTGAAGAATGACCTTTCCTGTGGGAGAGCCCTGTGGTAGTGGCTTGTTGATCTGTTCTTTAGCATAATCCCTTATCTTCTTGTCATAATATTTTTGGGCCATTAGTTTTTCATTGCAGACATGAATATATGGAAAACCAGTTTGTCTCAGCATAGTGTATTTTGCTAAAAACTTGGTTATAGAAATATTCATGGCATCACATTTTTCCTTTAAATTGTCCATCAGATTTTTCTTTATCAGAACCTTCTTGATCTGCAAAATAGTCTCTGTCCTATCATGTACCTTTAATTCTTCTAGCTTTGTTCTGTTTTTATTGTTCAAGAAAGTGATTAGCTTTAATGCTTGTGCTGGTTTATCTGCTAACTCTTCTGTTGTCTTTTGGATTTCCACTTGTGCTGCTAGGAGTAAATCTCTCTGTTCATAAATAATTTGAATTGAAGGCCATTGAAGATGAATGGCATCAATTATATTTTTCCAAAGGTAATTTCTTATGTAAGAAATTTGTGCAATGAAACTCAAGTCTTTTTTAAGGCTTTTGATTTGCTCTTCAAGTCTTTTGGCCCTTTGCTCATAACTGTTAGCATTGATTAATGTTGCTTTGTTGGAAACTTCCATATTCTGAATCATCTTTTTCAAACTATTAATTTCATTTTTTTTTTAGTGACAATTCCTCCATAGCTTTTACTATCTGCCCTGCATCATCTGTGTGTTGTACCTGTGTGGTTGAAGAATCTTTGCTGATGTTGTAGCTAAATGCACTGGCACTGCAGTTGCCAATGGCACATTAGGTGCTAATTTTTCTCCCAATGTGGAGGTCATAGCTATAGTAATTACTGGTATGACTGAGGGGATAATTGGAGCTTCAATTTCTTTGACAGATTCTTTCTCTTTCATAAGTTGATCCAATTGTCTTTCCATTTCTTTGATTTGAGCAATTAGTTTGATAATCAAATGCATCATGTCTTCTTTTTCTGCCTGTTCTTGAAGAATTTCTTTAGTTTGAGGGTGTTCAATTTGAGGAAGCTTCAGCTGTTTCCTCAAAGCTGCAATGTCTTCATTTTTCTTTTTAATTAATATCTCTGCTGCTAGAACATCTGAAGGATCAACTCCCACCTACAAAACTAAGTCTTCTAAGGCTTTAATCCTTAGATCTTTAGCATACAAAGAGCCTTTATCCAGCTTCATTTGATCTTGCATGTTGATAATGGTATTTTGCAACTTTGTAGCACTCATAGCCTTTATTACCACAGTATAATATAACATCTCAGAGCTATGTATGTGGAATTCTATTTGGTCTAATTCATGTACATTTTATGTATCTATTTCAAACTCAACCTTTTTGTAGTCTGTCACTGTCTTAGGTGTTGAAGTAGTTGGTTGCAAATATGACATGATCATTTTATTTGTGGAGTAGTCAAATGTTGTAAGTAACCTGCTCTGATTCCCTGGCTTTTGTTTGAGAAATTGAGAATAAATCTCACTTTTGATCTCTTCATTCTTTTGTTTAATTTGTTTCTACCTTTCTTTGATGTCTAAGTCTTTTTCCTCAACTATTTGTGAGGAAGAAGCCTCCATACTTTTCTGTCTTTCAATCATCTGAGTATCCTGTTCTCTTGTTGTTTGATCTTTCTGTATGTCTGCAAGAGTTTCATTTATTATTTTTGTAGCCTCATTATTGTTTACCTCAAGCTCATTTGTATCTTCAACATTAATAACTTTTTCTTTTTCAATAGTAGTGAGCTTGGGCCTTTTGTTGTAGATGAGCTTGAATTTAGTCTCTGTAGTAGTATCTGTTGTGTAGGCTCCCTCATCTCTACCTCTTTTTGTAGAGGTTTCATTATGCTTTGCAACTACCATGGTTTGTGTTACATTCATCTTTTCTATTGGCTCTGTATTGATGATTGCATCTATCAATGTGTTTTCTACCCATTCTGTTTGTTTTGCAAATTTTTCAATATCAGGCTTGGGTTCATGTATGAAAGGAGGTAGTTTACATTTAACCCTTATACTGCTGAGAAGACCTTGAGGGTCATAATTCCAAGGGAAGCTTTTCTGAAATTTTAGCTCTAACAATCTTTTGGCTCTCTTTATTAGCTTCTCTGTTATTTACAATGAAAGGACCAATCTGATTTTTCAATTTGAACTGGGTCTTTTTTTGGAAGCCGTGAAGTTGATGGCATAAGAATTTAAAACCTGCCTTAAATATTCTAATGCAAAGACTCTGATAGTCAAATACTTGGGCAATTTGTAAGGCAGTAAATTGGACCCAAAAATCCTCAATGTGGTTTTCATACAAATACCAATGTCCCATCTTGCACTCTTCTGATAACTGCAATATTCTCTTCGTATCCTCATTTATCCTAGGCTACTCTGCTTTATATAATAAACTCATTGTTGGTTGGAGAAACAGATTTGAAAAGTCTGTAAAACTGAATTCACTGCTTTCTTTCCTTAGTAACGTGGTCCAGAAAACAATGGATAGAGGCTGACCCTCTAAGTCCATTTTTTGAAATGCAACTGGAAACATGTCAGATTGAAAATACAAGAACAAGTGAAATAAGTATGATGAATATCTGAACACCCCTTCAGTGGGAAATTTGGTCAATTGATAGTGGATACTATCAGCTATGAATCTCTCATAGTCAAAGATTATTTCAGGAGGCTGACCAAGAGATAAAGTAGATAAAAAACCAAGGATGGATTCATCAGTGAATTCATCTATGAAGTATCCTAGAATGAAAGAAAGCATTGATATCACATGTCTGGACCCTTCAGGAAATTTGGAAGTAGAGTAAGGAGGATTTAGCTTTGGAATGTCCACATGAGATGGCATAAAGTTATGGAAAATCATAAATCTCTTAGGGAAATCCAATCCCAAATATAACTGAGTTAATGCTTCAATGGATAGGGGAACTGCCTTGGGGTCAAACTGTAGTTGCAACATTTCATTTATAGACTCTGCAGTGATAGAAAATAGAATCTCCCTATCAGCATTTACAATTGCTCTTTGGTCTAGAACATAGTATTTTTGGCACAACATTATCAGGTCTTGACCAGGGTGTGTTAATGGGACTATATATTTGGGTAAATTTGTTTCCCAGATAGGCATGTCATCTTTATCTAGGAACTTTTCATAACACCAATTGTGAACTTCTAATAGGTTGAATTATACCACAAGGTCTGCAATTTTATAATCCAAATCAGTCAAGGGGGTGATTTCTTCATTAGGTACTGGTGGTTGAAGGGGATTGACAGACACAGTGGTTTTTGCAGTGAGTGCAGGAGTGGATTTTAGGGCTTTTGTTGCTTCAGACTTAGGAGGTTTGGATCCTCCAGGTTTAACAGGCTTGGATCCTTCAGCTTTAGGTATCACTTGTTTCTTAATCATTTTTAAATAACTAAAGCAAGATTAAACAGTTTGCAATAGTTGGATTTACTTAATAGAGGGTAATTGAGCAATCTTATAGGCAAAAATGATGACATTGGGTGCTTCAGTGCTCAATTAGGAATCTAGGATGGGTGAAACTAGTTTAAGACAGAAAATAAGGGTTTTCTGAATGACTAGGACTACAAAAGAGACTTTTTAGGTAATCTGTAGGTTTTAAAACCTTTTATAGCTGTGGAATTGATTTTTAGGGGTTTAAACTGAAGATTTTACTTAAAAGGAGGCTTTTCAGACAATAGTAATTTCTGGAGAAATTTGGCGAGGGTTTGCCCTGTTTTTTAGTGCTTTTGAGCAAATTGTATGTATGAATTGTCTCTTTGAAGGTCAATCGGTTCAATTGAAGGCTTAAACTGTGAAATTTGTAGGCTAGATTTGGCAAAATACCTTTTTTGTAGGTATTTTGACTGTCGAAAGGGCTTTTGAATATTTCTACTGTTGAATTTGAGCTTTATTTCGATTTGTTGGAGCAGAACAAGTGTATTCTGGTCTTGAATCTCGAAATATATGGTGAAAATAGCCTTAAAATGGGAATGAAGGGCTTAAAACACAGTCGGAGGCTCAAATAACCGTCGAGGGTTCAAATAACAGTCGAGGGCTCAAATAACAGTCGGATGCGGGAATGGAAAAAAAAAAATAGTATAATAAAGGTTTTAAACCTTTGTTATAATCTTCGTCGATTATAATAAATGCCACTCATATCAAAAGGCAGGATGGTTTCTGTTTTCGAATGCGAAAACAGGAAAATGGTTTTCGCGTTGGTAATGGACCGTAAATGGTTTTAACCAAATCGAACACGACGCAATAAGAATGTGACATGTCACCAAGGGTGGATTCATGAAAACAGCCTATTTCGCGCTCATTTGAGTTTTGGGCTATCGTTTGGTTTATGAGCGCGAAATGCATCGTGAGCCGTTGGATCTGGAGCATGGAAGCGAAGGGTTGAGATTAATTACAAAGTTGCGGTGGAAAAGGCTGGGTGGGACCTGGGTATTTTACTATGCGTCGGGAGATGGATCATATAATAAAACCTTTATATATATGCGTTTATAACCAAAGTTTTTATCAAAAGGTTTTATGTATAGACAGGGTCAATACATGTTTTCAAAAGGGTTTAAATGGTGGTATTATATATATAAACAGAGTTCATATATATGTTTAAAAGGTGCATCAGGCGGGTTTATGGAGTTAACTGGGGTTAAGATATGTATAGCGTAAGGCTAATACATATTTGAAAATACAAAGGAAAGCCAATGTGAAACATGGTATAAGCTTTAGTTCTTTCACAAATAAACCTTGGGTTATTCGTCTAATGCGGGGATAGAAACATTATTTACAAAGTATTATATAGTTTATTAAACTATGGGGGCTTAATAACTATAAGGGGGCGGGATATTTATATATTGCTAATTTTATGCCAAATGGGTTTATAATTGGGGCTTTTTATTTCCGCATGTGGATAATTACTTTAACAAAAAAGCTTATAATAGTGGGTTTAAAGGGTAATAATATAAAAGGGAATTATATCAGTAGGAAAAGGTCATTTTAGGGATTTAATATATAAATTAGGAGTTAATATGACAAGAGACAATGAAATACACCAAAAATACAATTACATGACTAAGTAAAGTGAAAATATCAAAGCAAAGCTTTTATCATTTATAATTTCACCACTTTTAACTTAGGATATAATGCTTTTGGAGGGTTTTATGCTTTTATGAATGAAGGGAGTTAGTCAAATGGGGAATTTCATATTTCATTAAGTAAGAAGAGTTCTTTACTTAATTTTTTGAGTTGTGATGGATGAAATGAAAGGTAAATAATTATAATTAGAAATTCAACAATTTCAACTAATCAGTCATTGAGCCTTGGGTCCGGTCCCAAGAGAAGTCAAAGAAATGCTCTGAGCCTCTTTGACTGAAAGTCTAGAATTCAGAATGACTATAGGGAGGGGAAATTAGTGATTTTTTTCCTGGTGATGAATATTTACATGCTTTTCCCACTTCTTTCTACTTACCCAGCTTTAATCTAACATGTTTCTTCCATTTTGCAGGTGCATTTGAGCTAGCAACCTTAAAAATTTATTCTCTTAAAAGCATAAAAACTATCTAAATCTACCTTATATCATCAGAGGGCTCAGATTAAACTGATGAGCTCCTCTTTATTCTCTACCTATCTACTAATTAGTCAGGATTAAACTGTCTAACTAATCTTTATTCACTATTCTACAACAATAAAATTGAAATCATGACAAGTCAAGTTGACACAGTTTAACTCATCATGGATTATGGCATTTATTGACACCCTGCCATAATCATCAGTAACACAGTAAAAAGTAGTGGCATTTGGATTTGCACACTTTCATGTTTTATTTCCTTTTCTTTGGGGTCTATATTTTTTCTAAGTCCTTTGATCTTTCTTTTAGGACTTTTACCCTCTTTTGGATATTTTATTTTTTTATTTTATTTTTTTACAAAATATGGGAAAACAACTTGCAGAAAGCAAGGTATGTACATATTTTACAAGACTATCATAAGTCAATTCCAAATTATGAATCATATACTTATAGGACCCTAACACCCTGTTAACTTGAGAAATCCTCGCAACTAATTGATGGTTGTGGGGACTTTCCATTCCTTAATGACTTTAATTTTGTTGGGGTCTACCTTAACACCCTCCTGAGATACAATATGACCCATATATTCCACCTCTCGTACTCTAAAGAAACATTGGAGGCTTTTGCATATAATTGTTTCTCCTAGAATAGTTTGAGCACCCCATCAACATGTTGAACATGATCCTTTCAAGACCTGGTATAGATTAGTATATCATCAAAAAATACTAACATAAATTTTCTAAGGAAGGGTTTGAAAATGGAATTCATCAACCCTTGAAATGTATAAGGTGCATTGGTAAGGCCAAAAGCCATGACCAAGAATTCATAATGACCCTCATGAGTTCAAAATGTTGTTTTCGAAATGTCTTCAGTCTTCATTCTAATTTGATGATATCTTGAATGGAGATTCAACTTGGTGAAATAAATTGCTCCATGTAATTCATCCAATAATTCATCAATCATGGGAATGGAAAATTTATCTATAATAGTGAGCTTATTGAGCTCCCTATAATCCAGACACATGTGCCATGATCCATCCTTCTTGTGCACCAATACTACTGGAGCAGAGAAAGAACTTTGACTAGGTTAAATTATACTAGCCTCTAGCATTTCTGCAATCATACATTCAATTTCGCTCTTTTGTACATAAATATATTTGTAAGGCCTGATGTTTTGAGGAATAATCAAATGAAAAGCATGATCATGATCACGGATAGGTGGGAGTCCTTTGGGAGTTTCAAACGCCTTGGAATGATTGTCCAAGAATTTTTGGAGATCTGAAGAAATAGATTATTTTGATGTTGGAACTTCTAGTGAGCATAATTGTGCAATGATGCCTCGTTGTTCTTTCTTCAGAAGCTTTGTCATGGAATTAGAGCTTATTATCTTTCCCGGCTTCCCTCTGATACCCCATAATTCAACTTTCTTTCCTTCCGAAAAAAAAATTCCAAAAAAGTTCTTGAAAATTAAAAGCTATCGTCCCCAAATATTGTAACCATTGTACTCCTAGTACAACATCAACACCACCCATTGGAATGGAAAGCAATGGACTATTCAAAACATATTCACCCATGGTTAGCTTGATATTATGGAACTTTCCAGAGAAATTTATAGTTCCTCCATTTGCCACCATCACTTGACACTTTGGTGCTAGGTATAGGAAGCAATTCAATTCCCTCACTACCTTACAATGAATAAAATTATGGGTACTACCTTAATCAATAAGAACTATTTCATTTTTCTTCTTGATATGACCTTCTATCTTGAGAGTTTGAGGAGTGGTAATTCCTAACAATGTATTACAGGATATGGTCGGATTCATTTCTTCTTCCTGTGGAGTTGGTTCCTGGTGTATATCCTCTTCTTTTGAAGTTTCTTGTTCCTTTTCTTCCTCCTCTTCACAATATATGTAAAATCATTTATTCTCGGCACACTTATGACCTTTAGTGTATTTTCTATCATAACTATAGCAAAGCCCTTTTGCTATTTTTTCTTCCAATTTTTGTGGTGTCAACCTTTTAGGTTGTGGAAGCCTAGGAGTAGCAACACTTCCATCTTTATAGTTGTGAGTGATAGACTTCCTTGTAGCCATAATTTTTCTTTCATTTTTTCTTGCCAACCTGAATGCCTTCTCCAATGTATCAGGTTCCCAAATGCGAACCTCGTGTTGGAAGTTATCCTTTACAGTCTCTATGAAGACATTAATCCTATGTTCCTCTGGAATATTATTTACCCTTATATTCAATTTTTGGAAGTCCTCAATGGGCTCCATCATTGAACCCTTTTGTTTGAGATTTATCAATTGAATAAATAAAGTGTTTCTCTTTGTATCCTCATAATGTGTTATCATTTCCTCTGTAAAAATTGACCAAGTGGCCAGTGGTTTACAATAACAAAGCCATTAATACCATAAAATCTGATTTTGTTCTAAATATAAAGTTGCAGTGCGTACCTTTTGTGTGTTTTGCGTATTATGGAGCTCAAAGTATTGCTCCATTTGTAGTATCCAAGTTATCGGATCCTTTCCATCAAACTTCCTCATATATTTCTTTAGAATATGGTGGGTCTTAAATCCAACATTAGAGTCTATGAAATTTCGATTAACATTTCTTTTGTTATCATCGTGAGTTCCCTCTACTACCTTTTCGCCATTAGGAAGCTTTTCTTGTAGAAAATTTGTCAAACCTTCCTTCAAACCTTCCATGTATTTCTTCAAATATTCCATGTTACCCTCTATACCATCCATCTTAGCTTCCACGCCATCCATCTTAGCTTCCATGTCATTCTTCAAACTATCCATCTTAGCTTCCACGCATTTCTTCAAACCATCCATCTTAGCTTCCATGCCTTTATTCAAACCATCCATCTTAGCTTCCATGCCTTTATTCAAACCATCCATATTAGCTTCCATTTCATTTTTTGTAACTCTTTGCGAGAGAAAAATGTGTTGCACTTGGTCTTGTGATTTTGATATATCATGTTGCACTCCTTCCTCTTCGTAAGTCATAGTAGAGCCTTTTGAGGGCTTAACGGGTGTTGAATTATTTTTAGGGGGAATTTTAGAACCCAATATTGATATCGATGCTTCAATATTCCCTTGGAATCACTTCAAATTAATTTTTCAAACAAGACTTGTGCAATAAAATAAAAAATACACACCTTTTTTCTTGCTTTTAATGAGCTCGATATTAAAACTGATGTATCTCTATAATTTCAGATCCAAAATATTTTATCTTCAGTCCTTTAGTAGCCCTTTGAATCTTCTTTCCAATGCCACAAGTATGACCTGATTTGGGTTCTTGAAGACAAAGTTATGCCCAATCTCCCACAATGACCTAATTATGGATTAGTTCAGTAGAGCGAACTTGTATGGCGTACCACATGTCATTGTTTCCTCCTTCGACTCTAATATCGATACACATGAAACTACAGTTTGTCTGCTTTCGGCCACTTTTTATAGAATTCCAATCTGATGCTCAAAGAGATAGTTATGCCAATTTTCCCAATGTCACCTCTTTGAGATGAAATTCAAGAGCCTGTAAAAACCCTAATTTCCACAGATCATATCTCCGAAAATATTGCAAACCAAGGTTTGAAATTTTTCCACGAAGTTCCTCCGGAGTTTGGTGCAAACGGTTTTTTTTTAGATTCTGAACCTTCATAGAAAAAAATTTATAGCAAAAATTCCACGATGACCTGTTTGAAGCAGCGAAACCCTAGAATCCAAAGCTTTGATACCAAATGTTATGAAACCAGCTCATAAAATAGATGAAAATATAGATCAACAACTTGGAAATCAGCCTCTTCGAGGGGGAAACCTCCTTTACATTACATAAATGAACAATTCTTGGATGACACAAATGACAAAACCTCCTTTTTATATATAGGAGTCCATGGGGTCACAATATAATCCTAGCCGACCTAACAATAATAATGTAAGGGAAAAACAATAACAATAGTGGGCTATTATGGGGCACAATAATAAAAATATGAGGACTACAAGGTTACAACAATAACAATAAGGGGGCTACACTAACAACAATAAGGGACTGCACTAGTAATATAGGGCCCTAACATAAACCCTAACCATAATGGCTTTCCTTGAAGGGACAAAATTCCAGGAATGAGGGAAAAGATGATTTTTATAGTTTTTTATCACTAAGATGGATGCCAATGCATTCTATCTACTTCAATGATGGAGTCTTATGGAATTTGGCCATGCAAATATCACATTCTTGAAGGGAGTAAGAGGGAAAACCCTAGGTTTTCCCTAGGTTTTCATAATATATCCAATAACATGCCTTGTTTCAATCCCAAAATGGCATCTCCAGGACAAACACTATTCTCCAATAGCCAAAAATTTACATAATATCAAATATCCACAAAGTATCGAAGTACAACAACTGGGTTGAGTTCTCTAAGAGAGGTTGAATTCCACACAAGTGATGATGAATAAATGGGAGAGGTGATCCTTTATTTTTGTGAGGTATACCACCTATAATTTATGACTAGAAGCCCCTACTCAAGTTTTATTTTTGAGTCGAACATGTGTGAGTTGTAGACCTAAAAAGGTGATGATGTTATGCCCTTTTAGGGCTCCAAATGCTCCATTGAGGCAAATAAAATGCAGAAAATGTATCTAAGTATCACGATCATCCTCCATTTGAGTAAAATCCCCAAATCAAGCATCAAAGCACCTATAAAGGTCCAAAATCCAATTGTGGGTGCCACACGTCATCTTCATGAGTGCCAAATAGGAAATGTGCTGCCTTCTCTCACCACCTTTAAGGCTCCATAAGGTGCAACATGCCCTCATTAATCATTCAAAGGATGAACATCCTCATATGGGCTCTATATCATGGAATTCCCACCAATTAGTGTCAAGGTTACTATTACACAGTAATTTGTCACCATGCTCACTTCCCATCCCTAATCCTAAAGTTCCCCGTGACATACCCTGTGCAATGTTTCCACCATGAAGAAATATGTAAAGACATCCCTTGAGGACTCAAATAAAACTGCCTTCGAAGATTACTGAAGGAACTTGGTCAAAACCCTAGTTTTATGGGTCAGCGTGTTTCCTAGTTTCATGCTCACGCTGATGTCAGATTGACAGTTCTATCTTAGTGCTACCAGCACCCTTATTTCTTAGAAAATCGTGTTGATACCTTTCTGGTACTGCTTCCTCAAATGGAGGAGAAGCTTTGACCTTTGGAAGTTCCAGGGCGGCGAGTTGGTTTTTAAATGGTGGTGATAGAGTCAAGCTCTGTGATTTTAGAGCTTTTGTCTCATCCATGGGGGTTTATCCCTAAGAAAGTAGACCTTCCTCCTCCTTTCATGGGCTCCTAACCTCTTCTCCCTTCCTATCAATTGATCCCCATCCTTCCACTACGGGTTGGTCATTGTTGGGCTAGTCTGAACTCTCGCTCCCTTTACATTCTTACACTATGATAACACCTAATTTTTTCAGGAGAAGGAATGCTTTAGAGCTTCGATGAAGGACTCAGATTTTCACCAAAGGGCCGCCTCCAACATCAAGGCTTGGGTTGTAATCTCTTCCTTTCATATTTATCAATAAAACATCTAATGTTTTATTTCTATATTTGTCTAATATTTTATGCAAATATTCTGGTACTCTTTGATCTACTAGATAGATAATATTTAGGATTATTATGTATTGGATTATGTTTTTGTTGCCTCTTGATCATCTGCAGGTATTCATGTGCCACCAGTAGCAAGGAGTGAGCCTAAAGGATCGTGGATCAAGGTCATCATCAACGGGTTCAAACCTAACATCAAGAAAAAGGTACCTCAACCTCTTTTCTTGTCACATTTTGAATATTAGATAAGAAATATTTGCATTATAAAGTATCTCAAGTTGCTAGACCCACTATAGGGCTAGAGAGATTGCCTCTGTCCGCAGAGGGGATTTATCTTGACAATAGAATTGGCGAATCCACTAGGGATTCCTTTTTCGTTCATGTTTACCGAGTCCAAAAAAAAATAAAAATTGTTTGCACCATAAATAATCACCAATAGTGTGAAGAGGATAGCATATGCTGAGTGCGTAATTTCATTCTTTGAATGAATCCATCCTAGTAAGTTTAACAAGCCCTAAGAAGGAGGAACTCGGTCTTGTCATGGTGACAAGTCTTTTGTCGTTTAATCTTTTGATGAGAACCTCTTGGAAGCCATGACCTTTTATGGGCCATGATCAGGTCTTCGGAGCATAGTTCCTTTTCTTGTATCAAGCTCCTTGAAAAATGAAACAAGGTCTACGGAGCAAAGTTCCTTTTATTGTGTCAAGCTCCTTAAAAAATGAATCAAGCTCTTTAGAGCAGAGTTCCTTTTCTTGTGTGAAGCTCCTTAAAAAATGAATCAAGCTCTTCGGATCATAGTTCCTTGTCTTGTGTCAAGCTCCTTAAAAAATGAAACAAGCTCTTTGGAGCATAGTTCCTTTTCTTATGTCAAGCTCATTAAAAAATGAAATAAAGTGTCATGAGGATAGTTCTTTTAATGTGTCAAACTCATTAAAAAAATGAAACAAATCCCCTTTCAATTTGAATATTTGATTAGATTTCATATATTCCCAGTCGAGTCTTTCACTTGATCTTATAGATGAACCTTCATTCCATCCACCTGTTAGTAACTAGTAGTCACCTTAGGTGAATGAAATGAATCTTAGGGAGCATGTATCTCAAATTGAGTCACCACGTTGGGGGCATGCAAACTTATTCCAAGCATGGTTTGTCTTTGTTTCAAGCTTGTGTAAAAATGAAACCAATTTCAAGCAGAGTTTCCCATGTTTCAAGGTTGTGTAAAGATGAAACCATTTTGATTTTACCTCTCGTGATTGCCATTTTTTGTCAGACTCTTTTCTAGATGAGCCTTGTTTTTCTCATTCCATCGTCACCATCTTCTTGGCCAAACTTACGCTTTCACTTGGTTGTTTTACCCTTTTTTGAGGAATCGTCGTGATGAGTGGTCTTGTTAGCCAACCTCTTGACCTTTGGATGTTTTGATAAGTTCCATCATGAACGGAACCATTTTATACCCTTTATATCACTCATTCCTCGAGGTGGAGTCAACTTTCAGCTCTTTTTTGACTATCGAAAAATGAAAAGATTGTCGAGTACTTGTCATTTCGAACTCATTAAAGTAAATGAATTGACGTCTTCTCAGTATACGTTTACCCCTTTTTCAGGCTGAGATTCACTATTTAAGAAAGTGGAATACCTTGATCGAACATGGTCAAGAGGTTCTATCGATATTGTTTTCTACCTTTTCGGATTCGAGAGATGAAAAGAGACATGATGGAGTTTCCTTTTTGTTTCTTTTCATACTCCTTAAACATGAAAATTTACCGAGTTACCCTTTCGTTGGACTCGTTAAAGATTAAATGGGTAAAGACTTGTCACCATGACGAGACCGAGTTCCTCCTTCCTATGGCTCATTAAACTTACTAGGATGGGTTCATTCGAAGAATGAACTTAAACGCTCAGCATATGCTATCCTCTTCACACTGGATATAAAAAATAAAGAGGTACTTGTTAGCAATAATGAGGGAAAATTGAAAGTGAACATCCTATGTGTATTTTGGGCAGCTTGTCGCCCTTGAACATGACACTCATCTACAGTTTGTGGCAGGTTGGGTACATCCTACATTTGTCACTTTGCCTCCGTCGTTTTGGGAAATCAATTTGCCTCGTATTCGATCATCATTCTTTATCATCGTGACCTCTGATCCCATTTTAGTCAAATGTTGCCACACTCCATAGTCATGTCGCCAATATGTTCAAGAGAATTCTTTTTTATCAAACATCCTTTGCTTATTTTACCTCCTCTGTTACAATCCCGAATCAATCTTATCATCTTGAGATATCTGTTGTTTCATGTCGTTGAAGTGGGAATCATTGTGGCCCTCCTTCGACGAATCACTTCCTGTCGACTTCAGCTCATTATCCGAGAATGTGGTTTAGAAACTTCTTTTCAGTACCTTCGAGCTTGCATGCCTCAATGGCAAGTTCTTCATGTTCGATGATAGGTTCACACCACTAGCCTTCGATCGAATGATTTTTCAAGTGTTCGACTTCAACACATTCATTCACACTTGTAGATTGTACTATTGTACATTGAGTTCCATCGTCATTATTGGTGGTTTCTCTCATTCCTATTAACGGATTTCATCATTGATCAATAGTCAGGTGGTTTATACCATGATCGACACCAACACATCTATTCGCATGGCTATATTTGTACACTGGGATGATTGAGATCGTCGTGAAGACCCTGGGTCACATCTGATTTTTCATCTAGGTTGCGGAGAGTTATTGAGTATTCATGATTGTATACATGATCCTACTTATACGGATGGCTTCGTCCATATCGTGGATCCAATTCTATGATCTCTTAGACGGATAGTTGTGACCATCTCGTGGGTTCATGTGTTATTTGATGCCTAATGCAGAGTTATGTGGTTAGGCATATTCATACCAGAGATGTCATATATTGTAAAATGTTTGATTTGGAAGGTTTCCTAGCGATGATTTGAGTTCTTTGCCTTGGTTCATAAATCATTTCAGCCATCACTCCCCATTCTACCTTCATGCTTTATGGAGCATCTATTACAAAATAATTTTTCACCATGCTCACTTCTCATCCCTGATCCTGAAGTGCCCCATGACAAACCTTGTGTAATGTTTTCACCATGAAGAAATATGTAAATACATCCCCTGAAGACTCGAATAAAATTTCCTTGGAAGATTACTAAAGGAACTTCGTCAAAGAGAGTCGATGTCAGGTTGACAGTTTGGCTTAGCGCTACCAGCACCCTTATTTCTTGGAAAACCACATTGATCCCTTTCTAACAGTGTTTCCTCAAATCGAGGAAAAGCTTCGACCTCTAGAAGTTCTAGGTCAGAGAGTTGGTTGTTAAACAGTGGTGATAGAGTCTATTTCTCTTATTTTAGAGCTTTGATCTCATCCATGGGGGTTTATCCCTTAGAAAGTGGACCTTCCTCCTCCTTTCATGGGATCCCAACCTCTTATCCCTTCCTATAAATTGATCCACATCCTTCCACTACGGGTTGGTCATTGTTGGCCTAGTCTGAACTCTCTTTCCATTTACATTCTTGCACTGTGATAGGGCCTAAGTTGTTCAAGAGAAGGAATGCTTTAGAGTTTCAGTGAAGGAATCGAATTTTCACCAAAGGGAGGCCTCCAACATCAAGGCTTGGGTTGTAAGCTCTTCCTTTCATATTTATCAATAAAACATATGATGCTTGATTTCTATATTTGTCTAATATTTTATGCAAATATTTTGGTACTCCTTGATCTGCTAGATAGCTAATATTTATGATTATTATGTATTGGATTGTGTTTTTTATTTCCTCTTGATCCTCCTTAGGCATTCATGTGCCACGAGTAGCAAGGAGTGAGCCTAAAGGATTGTGGATCAAGGTCATCATCAACGGGTTAGAACATAGCATCAGGAAAAAGGTACCTTTATCTATTTTCTTATCGCATTTTAAATATTAGCTAAGAAAGCTTTGCATTAGAAAGTATCTCAAGTTGCTAGACCCACTCTATGGCTAGAGAGATCACCTCTATCCGTGACAGATACATCATTGAGAATCATCCATTCAAAGCAAGTGAAGCTCAATGTTATGGCTCTTGGGGGTGCTCTAAAATGTATATCAGTTGCTCGATCCATAAAAAGGTCCAACGCTCTACCAAAAGAGGGAAATGTTGCATCTGTTAGGCCATCATGCTATATAGAATGTAATACATGGCTTGGGAATCATATGGAGTGGGGTTCCCTCAAGGACTTGTTGCTCTGGACCACCTGGCAAAACAAACTCAAACTCAAGTGAAAGAAGCCATGCATTGGAGACTAAGATCATAAATGCATCTAAGCAGACCATACTTAAGTGTTAAGGGCATATTAATACTTCAAAATGGGATCACCTTCAATTATCTAACTATACTAGGTCTCGTAAAGGTGTTCCCTACCTTTGTAGGGGTGGAAACCCTATCATATGCTTCCAACCCTCAAGGGGAGGTGGAATTTCCAATGTTAACCTTACAATCAATAGGTGTTAGTCTAAGTAAGCGACAATGGAGGGGAAATATTTCATGGTCATGGGACCAAATAGTGGGAGTCCACATCCTGAGTGTATAGATGTAGTGGAGGGAGAAATCGTGGATGCATGAGTTACCCTGCTCGAACTACTTTTTCCACCCCTCTGGTGCACCTTTTACTTCTCTTTGAAAATGATTTTTATTTGGGTGCATAGCTCAAGGATCAAATCTTGTTCTTTATGATATGAAATTGAATTCACCCATTAAGATGAGACAATTTATTAGTTCTTAAGGTTGGGACATGCAAAGGTTCCTTTTGATGATATAGAGCATCAAGTGCTTAGGAACTACGTGATAGCTAATGAGGAGTGTAGAGCTCATGCCAGGATTTTTCCCACACGTTATCTTATGTCCCGGCCATCTTGTGCATTTTAAATTTTCCTTTTCTTTATTTGTGACCATCTTATGTTTTTCCATTCTTTTAGTTGCATCAACCTCTAGGGAAATGTTTTCTATCCCTACTTAAGGACATGGATATGAGATTGCATACCAATGAACAAATGACAGATAACCCAAATAATGGAGATGATATCAAAGAATAATAATGTAGCATGGAAAATTTTGAGTATGGTAAGGGGGAGAATGAACATATTATTTCAATCTAGGTGTTCCAAGTAGTGCCTCTCCTATAAGCCTCAAGCCTTAAGGTAGGTATAGTTGGACTAGGGATAAAAATTAACCTCCAGGTAAGGTGAGAGAATGAGTTTACAGTCAATATCAACCAATCATCCAAATCATCCCATTATCCATACTAAATTCCCAAAAGATAAAGTAAGAGCACGCGATTCCAAAATGATGAAAGTACATGTTGAGGGGTAGCCCACCTTCATCTAAGAGGAATGTCAGATGGTGAGAAGTGTATGGCTAGTGTAGAGGGTGGATGAACTAGAATGTCATCATCAATAAGCAAATGTATAGGGTTAATGGCTAGTTGTCCAAAATGTGCTTCCATAAGTCGTGTACAACCTCGAGCTAGAAACAACAAATTTTAGCGCATAATATTGTGGAAAAGGTTGATGGGTCCCTCAAACCTAGCCCTCCTCTATGTTTGGTTTTATATAGCTTATCCTAGGTGACTAAGGACTCATTTTTCTCCATTTTGGCTCCACTCCATAGAAGGGATTGTGTTGGCTTCGTATTGAACTAAGTATGTTGGAGGGCACCATTAGAGAAAATAAAAGACAAAACAAAAGTGCTTGAAGGACTGATTGAAATAAGACTAGCCTACCTGCGATGTTGAGTGGTTGGAATGTCAAACTAACCATCTTACAACTAAATTTATTGATGAGATCCACCCAAAGGTTTTGGTTCATGAAATTGTTAATCAGTGGGGCTCCCAAATACTTTTAGGGAAACTTTATAATTTGGAATCGTAAAGTTCTAGTTATATGATTATGCACAACCATCAACATTAAAAGAAAAATATTTGAGATTAAGCATTATTGATTTCCATAACTGATGCAAGGGAGTGTCGGAAATAATGAGAGGGGGGTGAATCAGTATTTATTTTCAATTGTTATTTTTACGAGTTAGATCACTTACATTTAGAACACAAAATGAACAATAAGAATAAATTCTTTTATTAAATTCTTCTTTGCAATAAATCAAGTATAATATATGTAGGGCTCCAACCCTAGATGAAGACAATTATCTTCAATCTCCCAGGCTCCAACTTGTATTTGCCAAGCACCGATTTGGACAACCAAGGCTCCAACCTTGTTGATTCTGAGACACTACCCTCAAGGGCTCCAACCCTATATCTGGAATAGGCTCCAACCTGGTCTCTTGAGGAATCCTATCCTCTAGGGCTCCAACCCTATCTTCTAAGGCACCAAACTTGTCTCTATGAGGCTCCAACCTCCTACTTCAATTTGTCAAGATATATTCGTTTATACTTCACGAATCCTAATATCTTCTTCAACTAGCCTTGACAATATTCAACTATCCCCTCACTTAGTCTCCACGTCACTTCATCACTGACAACCTTGATCTTCACATGAAGGTGTATCTGTTGTCCTTCATGGTGCCCAAACTATTTCTCCAAGGTTACTCCATGAGGGCTTTAGCAATACATGTGGTCACCAAGAATGCCTCCAAAATTTGCTTCTTCAAGTCTTCAATAGATCTTCAACAATGACACAAGGATGTCTACCTTAGTAAGCAACCTATATAAACATGGAAAATCTTCAATAAGGTTACTTCAATAACGGTCAATGATTATTCTCCAATCTCAAAGACTGCTTCACAAAGGCTCCTATAATTGTAGGCTTCAATGCTCAACAATTCAAAGTCTTCACTATCCTTGGCTTGATGTTTTCCAAAATAGGACTTCTCCAAAGTCATCTTCAAACAAGTTTTCTACAAATCTTGGCAGCTCCTTTAAGTCTTCACCAAAGTATATCTAAAGGCTATATTTCAATTTTTCGAGTTCAAACCAAATATGAAAGTTTTGCTGCTCAAGGGTACTAGGCCTCAGATGCAGAGGTATGAAATACTAAGGAAACTACAAACTACTCCAATAACTCTTCCAAAAATCAATTTCAAGGTCTCCAAAGTCTGTTTTAAGGAGTCACCACAGTCTGATCCTAAATTCACTTCATTGTTGATTGTGTGCTTAAGGACTACTCCCAAAAATATTGCAACCTGCTCCAAAAAACTTAGACATGAAATGTGCTAAAATATGCCTACTAGTGATCGACACTACAAGTCTGTCATAACAAATTATGTTATTTTCCACAAGTCTCAATTCTGAAGTTCTTCTACAAATCTGAATTTTTTGTTCCTAAATAAGGCTCAGAACATTCCTTTAAACATTGTCTCAAACATACATGAAATTGCCTTTAACTGCAGCCTAACACAAGCTTAGCCTGTGTCCCTTCCTGCAGTCTATACAGGCCTAGCGTGGCTCTTCCTGTGGCTTACACAGATCTGAAAATCACAGTGTTGTAGGCGTTTCAGAGATAGGCCCAAAACCAGAGATCCGAAGTGTGTTTTTTTTCTCCACACCTTGTTGTAGCATAGATAATCTAAGTTCTAGTTTACTGTTGTTCTCAAGGTTTTGAACTTTCACATATATTATTGCAATTCCATATCAGCAAGTCCAATTTTGAAAAACATACAAATATATTTACCCAAATATATCCTTAACTGTCCTCCTCCGCCTTAGTTCACCTTTTGTGATTCTTCTCTGAAATCTTGACCAAAAATAATGGATAAAATGATGAGTACAGATTTGTATTTATACTGGTTCAACATTTGACAAAGAGAGACGTCTCTTGGACGACATGTCAAGTCTACACAAGTCGGCTTAGGTCGGCTCAATGTCGGAGTTAATTTCCTTAACTTAAAAAATCAATATCTCTCAAACTATTTGGAGTTTCGGGGCAAGTAAGGGCTCATTTGAAAGAGGAAAAAAATCCTCTTTCAGATGGTCTAGGTCCCACATTGAAAGGTTGACACTAAGGTGGTGAAAAAAAAAATCTTTATCACTTTCCTTGAATTATTTAGTGCATAAAATGATTAGGACACTATGGCTTCTTTGTTTGGCTTATTGTTTGTCTTATTGTTTGTATTCTCCATTATTTGGCTTCTTCATCGCCATAGGAACATGTAGGAAATCCACGTCGTCATGATAGTATCCAAAAATGAGTGCATCATCAATGTCATCACATAATGGTGCAGTGATATGTTATAGTGCAGCATTATTATGAGAATTCCAAAATAGCCTTCCAACCTTCAAATGGTCTCCAACCATGATCATCATCAAGTATCAAAGTGTATGACAGCATCATATGACATCAAGGGTTAAGATAGAGATCATGAAGTGCATGCAACATTAGATCAAGGAATTCTTAGGGCTTCTTTCATTAGTGGTTTGAATTCTTTGTGATTTGACATCTTCATTGATGGCATGACATCATCATCTTGAACCAGACATCTCAAGAATATTGACATCTCGGTTAATGCCATATTGACATCAATGGCAACCATGATTAACAATCTCCCCCTTTGTCATTGATGGAATTATTTATTCCCTTCCAATATTCTCTCCCCCTTTAACATCAATGGAAAACAAGGTGCTCAAGTACTCCCCCTATCAAACTGCTTCTTTTCTTCATCAATAGTAATTCTTCATAGGTATGTTACTCCCCCTGTCATGGTGCTCTTCCTTTTGGCTATGTCATCCATGATAGATGTGTCTACATTTCTTCAATGGAGTTTCTTCATAGAGATGATCTATCAAAGGATAATTTTCCATGTGTGACTCATCAAGAATTTCATAGGGCCCTTTCACGGATAGCTTCTAGGAGAATGATTACAAACTCCCCCTAATTGTATGCATGGTCTCCTTTTTGGTAGTGTCTCGTCATCAAACGCTTGTAATATCACATATGTCAAGGATGTATTCATCAAATCAACAACATGTGTTGTTGGTTGGAGTGTTCAAGAGACTTTCAAAGACAATTTTCTTCCTTCTCCATACTTGTGTAACTTTCTTCTATGGCTTTGTGCTAGCTTGTGTAGGGGCCCAAGTCAAGTTACTATCACGTGCCATATGTCCAATGTCATGGAAATTGAAGCACTCTATCTTGCTCATGAATAAGAAATCATGTCATCTTCTCACAAAATTGCTTCTAGGAGATTGATGGGGACCATTATATTTTTCTTTGTGATATGCTCTACAATCTTTTTCCATGTGCCCAAAATGTGTACACGAATAGCAATATCTAAGAAATATACTTTGGTACCTGGGAGATGAAGAGTTCCTTGAAGTAATTTTGAAGTCTTTTTGCCTTGGGATTCTTTGATGATATGAATTGCCTTTTGTATTCTTGACATCATCTGT
Source organism: Pinus albicaulis (assembly GCA_034641835.2). Classification (NCBI taxonomy): domain Eukaryota; kingdom Viridiplantae; phylum Streptophyta; class Pinopsida; order Pinales; family Pinaceae; genus Pinus; species Pinus albicaulis. Next base: position 1,243,635,403 of record CM076582.1, read on the forward strand.
AAGTCTCCTTGGAGTAGGGTTTCTTCTAATGTCATCTTGACTCTTGCCTTTGCTGGAACTGGAAGTATCATTTCTTCCCGGCTTCCTTAGATCCTTGTTACTTGAAGCATTATCATTCTTGCTCGAGGGTTCACCTGCATAGCCAAGACCCGATTCATTAAGAGGAGATATTTGATGACTTAGGATGTCATCTAGGGTTTGAGAGCTTTTGAAGTTCTTATTCAGCGAGACAATTTCATTTTTAAGAGTGACAATTTATCCTTTCAATTTTTTACAATGTTCATCTTTCATGACTCGTTGCTTCTTCATTTCTCGTCATTTATTCCATCATCCTTGTTGCTTCGTGTGCTTCAATTTTAAGGGAGATGATATTTGATTTCATTATGAATATTTATTCATTCTCCTTTGTTAGACTACTCTCCATTTCTTCCTTTATTCTTGTAGCTTCACATGTTTCAGCCTTGAGAAGATTGATGTCAGATTTTAGTTTGAATATTTCTTCATCATTTTCTTCTAGTTGGCATATCATGGTGTTTCTCTCCTTTTCTGCGTCATCAACTTGTCCTTCTATGAATTCCAAAGTTTCCATCACCTTCTTAGCTCCTTGCGCTTGTTTCCTTGCTTCTTCTAGTTGAGATCTAAGAGAGGATACCTCTTCCTTGTATTGCCCAATCTCTGTTTCAAGATTGTTCAAGCTCTTAAGTCTTTGTTCAAGGTGTCTTGACAAAATTTCTTCCCTTTTCTTTGTCTTATCTAATTGATTTTTCATAGATACGACTTCTTCATGTTGCTTTCTTTTGTTTTGAGGAAATTCCTCCTTAAGTTTGGTGAGCTCCTCATCTCTTTCTTGTAATTTCAAGATTGAAAAGGTCAACTTCCTACCTTGTCTTGTCCTGGTCAACAACTTGCACTTTCTTCTTAAGTTCCTCATTTTCCTTTTTCAAATTGTTAACTTCTTCCATGGCATCTATAAGTTTTGTCAAAATATCTTCCTCAAAATCTTCTTTATTCTCTTCATCTTCTAGATCTTCTTTAGCCTTGATGTCATCATCACTCTTATCTTCAGTTTCCTTGATGAGCTCTAGATTTCCTTCTTGTTTTCCATCATATTCTTTACTAGAGACTATTGCCAACGCTCCTTTTGAGTGAAGATCATGAAGTTTATCCCATATACCTTTTGTTGGCAAACATTTTTCCAAATTTTCCTTCATAGAATCAGGTAGCCCGTTCAAGATTGCTTTCATTGCTATTGAATTATACTCCTTGGATTCTCCTTCCATCATGCTATTAGTAATCACTGATTTCCAGACTTCAACGCCTTGAATTTTTTAGAAATTCCTCATTCTTTCCTCCCATATATCAAAGTTTCCATTGAACAATGGAGCCTTCGCAAATTGATTGACTTCAATTTTGATGGTTGAGGAAGACACATATTTAGTAGGATTGGAGACTTTATTTTTTGGCTTTGCCATTTATGTTCTAAGGATCAACCTTCAAGTTATTAGGCTTTGAGTGAAGGTACTAGCTCTGATCCCAATTATTGGAAATACTGAGAGGGGGGTGAATCAATATTTCTTTTCAATTATTATTTTTACCAGTTAGATCACTTATATTTCGAACACAAAGTGAAAAATAAGAATAAATGAATTTATTCGATTCGTCTTTGCAATAAATAATGTACAATATATGTAGGGCTGCAACCCTAGATGAAGACACCGATCTTGAATCTCCCAGGCTCCAACCTGTATTTGCCAAGAATTGACTTGGACAACCAAGGCTCCAACCTTGTCAATTATGAGGCACTAACCTCAAGGGCTCCAACCCTATATCTGGTACAGACTCCAACCTGGTCTCTTGAGGACTCCTATCCTCTAGGGCTCCAACCCTATCTTCCAAGGCACCAACCTTGTCTCTACAAGGCTCCAACCTCCTACTTCAATTTGTCAAGATATATTCGGTTATACTTCACGACTCCTAGTGTCTTATTCAACAAGCCTTGACAATATTCAACTATCCCCTCACTTAGTCTCCACGTCACTTCATTAATGACAACCTTGATATTCACATGAAGGTGTCTTTGTTGTCCTTCATGGTACAATCTAGAAATTCACATATTGTTATGTATCTACAACCCATGCGACCATTAATTACTTCACAGACTCACACGAGTTATAATTAACCAACTATAATCAATTAATTCTAATTGGTAACCACCTAAAACACACTTGGAATACGTGTTTTGGGGGTATCCTCATTCCTTCCGATAACGTACTAGGCCTTCCTGGGTTACGTGGCCTGGCAGGGTAGACTTCAAGTAAATGGCACTAAATGGTGTGTATGGATGATGGATGTGTGTATGGCGTGGATGGATACGTGTGTGGCATAGATGGGATGCAAGCGAATGGGTAACATCAAGAATGCCTCCAAAATTTGCTTCCTAATGTATTCAATAGATCTTCAACAATGCCACAAGGATGTCTGCCTTAGTAAGCAACCTATATAAACATGGAAAATCTTCAAAAGGGTCAATGATTATTTTCCAATCTCAAAGACTGATTCGCAAAGGCTCCTATAATTGTAGGCTTCAATGCTCAACAATTCAAAGTCTTCATTGTCCTTGGCTTGATGTTTTCCAAAATAGGCCTTCTCCAAAGTCAGCTTCAAACAAGTTTTCTACAAATCTTGGCAGCTCCTTTAAGTCTTCACCAAAGTATATCTAAAGGCTATATTTCAATTTTCCCATTTCAAACCAAATATGAAAGTGTTGCTTCTCAAGGGTACTAAGCTCATATGTAGAGGTATGAAATAATAAGGCCATACAAACTACTCCAAGAGCTCTTCCAAAAATTTGCTTCAAGGTCTCCAAAGTTTGCTTTGAAGAGTCACCACAGTCTGCTCCTAAATTCACTTCATAGTTGATTTTGTGCTTAAGGACTGCTCCCAAAAATATTGCAACTTGCTCCAAAAAACTTAGACCTATGATGTGCTCAAATATGCCTGCTAGTGATTGACATTACAAGTATGTCATAACAGATTATGTTATTTTCCACAGGTCTCAATTCTGAATTTCTCCTACAAATCTGAATTTTTTGTTCCTAAATAAGGCTCAGAACAATCCTTTAAACACTGTCTCAATAGGCATGAACATGCCTTTAACTACAGCCTAACACAAGCTCATACTGCCTCCCTTCCTGCAGCCTACACAGGCCTAGTGTGGCTCTTCCTGTGGCTTACACAAATATGACAATCACAGTGTTGTAGGCGTTTCAAAGATAGGCCCGAAACCAGAGATTCGAAGTGTGTTTTTTTTTCTCCACAGTTTGTTGTAGCATATATAATCCGAGTTCCAATTGATTGTTGTTATCAGGAATATTGACATCTCGGTTAACGCCATATTGACATCAATGACAACCATGATTAACAAGGAGAATTCCTCTATCACATGTGATAATCCTCGAGTTTCTTAAATCATTGGAACACTTGTGCACATGGCATCATCCATGAATTGTTGATACAATAGAGGAAGGTCCTCCCCAAATAAACGAATGCCTTTCATTTTTTTGTTTGAAATCACTAATTTAAGTGCTCTCCTAGACCTTTTGGTGCCATAATAGAGAGGGAGGGGAGAGAGGGGGTCCCCTTGGCGAACAACTCAAGAGGTTGAGAAAAAGTTATGTGGGAGTTCTATTTAGGAGTATAGTGAAAAAGGTCAAGGAAATGAGATATTTGATTCATTGAATCCACTTAATGTTGAATCCAAAGGCTTGGAGGATCTAGAGAAGATAAGACCAATTAAGCTTGTTGAAGGGTTTGGAGAAATCCAATTTAAGCAACATGTATAGCTTTTTGGCGATCTTAGGGGAGTGAATAGTTTCATGAGTAATCATAATTCCATTGAGGATTTTTTGTCTTTATGCCATTTGCTCAGGTGAGATAAGATGTGAGAGAAGGGATTTAAGTTGATTGGCTATGATCTTGGTGATTATTTTGTATAATACATTACAGAGGGCTATTGGATGGTAACCACTTATATTTTCCATATTATCTTTCTTGGAGACAAGCATGGAGAAGGTGGCATCAAGGGCTTTAATAATGGTTTGAGATCTATGTGATTCTTCCATTACTTCCTAGATGTTTTTGGAAACTATTGACCAACATGCTTGGAAAAATTGCGAGGTGAAGCCATCTAAGCTTGGTGCCTTCCTTTTGGGCATGGAATTGACCACCAATTCAAATTCTTCCATGGTGATTTCACGAAGAAGAAATTAATTTTGTTTGTTGGTAACTAGGGGTGGTATGTGTTTTAAAAAAAATTGTGTGGCTTAATCCCTTTGTGGCTTGAGGTTAGATAAGAGGGCCTTGTAAATAGAACCAACTCACAAGCCATGTCATCATGATCCTTGAGCTTGAGGCCCTCCATATTTTTCAGCAAGGAGATTTGATTGTGGTGTTGATATTGAAGCATCAAGTTGTGGAAGAAGGTTTTGTTCCTTTCCCATTCCTTTAACTATAAAATGTAGGATTTTATTTTATTTTTATTTATTTATTTATTTATTTTATTTTATTTTATTTTATTTTTTTTATTTTTTATTCTTTATTTATTTTTTTATTTTTTTATTTTTTTTAGCGCTGCCAAAGGATCTCTTCCTGCTTACATTTCTTCAAGTTGCATGAGGACTCTATCTTCCACCTCAATTAATTTATTAGGCCAGCCTTGGAGGATGGATTCTTGCTGAATAATTTCCATTCGGGCTTCTAATTTCTACTTGGCTTGGAGGATATTTCCAAAATTTTATTCATCTAGGATTTGGGTTGATTTTTTAGGTGTTTAAGTTTCTGTTATAAATGATACATGGTTATGCCTTCGATATTTTCCTTTTCATTCCACCATTCTTTAATATTGTCCTTAGACACTGGGTGATGGGTCTAAAATTGTTTTAGGCAAAAATACCAATTCTTTGAATGAGCTTTGATGCCCATATCGAGTTGGATCAACGAGTAATCCGATCCATGACTATGGAGGAGGGAGGCTTCCATAAAAAATACCTTGGCCATTATATTCTCATAGATAAGGCATCTATCTAATTTGGAGACAATTTGTCGCAATCCCCCTTTGTGATTATTCTAGGTGTGTAGGGCATTGATAGTGTCAATGTCTAGCAAATGGGAGGAGGTCAATAGATATTGAAATAGAGCTAATTCCCCTTCTAGTTTTTTGATACCTCCCTTTTTTTCCTCGAGAGATTTGATCAAGTTTAAATTGCCTCCCAGAATCCAAGACCTTTGTGATATCAAGAGGTTAATTTTGTGGATGGAGTGAAGAAATTGTACTTTCTCTATGGGAAGTGTGTACCCTTAGACAAACGAGAGAAAGTAGGATTACAAGGATACCAACATCTAAAAATGTATGGTTAATATTATGTATGAGGAAAACATGTTAATAACACAAACCTCCTGAGAATTCTAGAGAATGGCTAAGATGCCTAATTGTTCCTGGGTGTTGATCGCTACTAATTGGTGATATTGTCCCCATTTCTTTATCAATTGATTGATGGCATTGCCTAAAGTTTTTGTTTCTTGTATTAAAAAAGGTTGGATTGTTTGTCTTCCATTTTGTTTTCAAAAGCCTTTGTTTCCCCTTATAGTTAAGGCCTTTTATATTCTAGGGAATCATTTTCACGAAGGAGAAGTGGTGTTGAAAGGTAAACCTCCAAAATCAACTTAATTATGCTTCATTTAACTAATATTTCTCCTAATTCCTCCAAGATTTGTTGGTTTCTCTTTCTTCATTTTTTCTCTTCATCTTCGTGAGGCTTTATGATCTCTTTGAGTGGTTATACATGAACCTCGAGTAGAATGACAATTGTTTATCATGTCAAAGCTTTTTGTGCTTGTTTCTGAGATTTGAGGAAGGCTTTACTAAGGATTTTGACTTTATGCTTAGGGATGGAGCTAGGGTATTTGCCTTTCCAGAATTTTGCTAGGCTTGGAAGGTTGAGGGCATCCAGGTCCATGTCATCTACTTCTTCACTTTGTGAATTTATCTTCTAATCAACAACTGGTAGTTCCTGAATAACATGTTCGAAAGGGATAACAAAGGAGGGTTGGAGAGGTTCATGAAGAGCTTTAGGTTTATCAATATCCAAATTTTTAAGGAGAGAGGGAATCAAGGGGTAAATTCAAGGATTTAAGGGTGGCAAGAGGGTCGAAACTGTTATTAGGGATAGTGGCGACAATTGGGGGGGTTTATGGCCTCGAAAACAACCTATTAGCTTGGAGAAGCAATCCTAATCCAAAGTTTGATATGGTTTTTTTGGGATCTCCAGGACGAGAAGAGGGAAGATCATATAGAGATGCAAGAAAAATACTTGAGATTTAGCATTATTAATTTCCATACTTGATGCAAGGGAGAAATACTCTTGCACTTGAGGCAATCCCCAGTTTTTTTGGATCATTGGGACACTTGTGCACATGGTGTCATCCATAAATTGTTGATGTGATAGAGGAAGGTCCCCCCCAAATAAACGAATGTCTTTAATTTTAATTTTAATTTTTATTTTTTAATTTTTATTTTTTTCCCCTGAGATCACCACTTTAATTGCTTGGCTAGACCGTCTGTTGCCATAATAGAGAGGAAAGAAGAGAGGGGGTCCCCTTGGTGAATACCTCGAGAGGTAGAGAAAGGTTTTGTGAAAGTTTTATTTAGGAGTATAAAGAAAAACACTGAGGAAATGAGATATTTGATCCATTGAATCCACTTAATGTCGAATCCAAATCCTTAAAGGATCAAAAGCAGATATGACAAATTGACCTTGTCGAAGGCTTTGGAGAAATCCAATTTAAGCAAGAGGTTTTCCTTTTTGGTGATCTCAGGGGAGTGAATAGTTTCAAGAGAAATCATAATTCCATTGAGGATTTTATCTCCCTTAGCCCGTTTTCTCGAGTGAGATAAGATGTGGGAGAATGAATTTAAGTTGATTGTCTATGATCTTGGTGATTATTTTGTATAATACATTAAAAATGACTATGGGATGGTAGCCACATGGATCTTCCACATTATCTTTATTAGAGACAAGATGACATCAAGGGATTTAAGAATGGGTTGAGATCTATGCAGGTGACACGTTGGCATAGATGAAAAAGGAAATGTAGGTAATCAAGAAGAATCTAAAGGCATCATAGGACAAACAAAAAAATTATGCATATCAAAATTGGTTGTTTAAGGAGTTTCAGGTTGGGGAACAAGTGTACTTGTGCATCAAGCTCACGAAGATCTCCTTGAGGATTTGATCATGTGCTAAGTTGGCACCTTGGTTTTGTGGAACTTTCAAGATTCTTTAAAGGATTGGACCAGTAGCCTATCGACTTGCACTACCTTCGACGATGAAAGTCCATAATGTTTTTAATGTGTCATTGCTTAAGAAGTATGTTAAAGATGTTGATAATGTGATTGATTGTTTTGTATTGCAAGTGGAGCCAAAAGGAGAATTATAGCTGAAACCTCAGTGTATTTTGCAGAGAAAGATTCTCATGCTCCGGAATCAAGCAATCAAGTAGGTTAAAGTGCAGTGGAAGTACTTTGGGCCCAATGAAGTTACATGAGAGATGGTTGATTAGATGCGAGCTATGTATCATTCTCTATTTGTTGGTTGAGTGAATGTTTTTTACATATATTTATATATATGGATGTAAATATCGACACGAGTTGTTTTATAGAGCTCCAATAAGAAGTATGGGTGTCATGTTGTTATGTTTGTCATGTTGGTTTGCTTCTTAGTAGGTTGATCATTGTAACTACTGCATCAAGCTAAGTTATAAAGCTTCGTGGACAATATGTTTTGCTTCTCAACAATATTCTTAGTTTTAGGTGTCATTGAACACCGAGGACGGCGTTCCCCCAAGGGGGAGGGTTCTGTAACAATCCTAGTCATAATTCCATGTAAATAAAGTTAATGAAGACAAAAATAATCCAAGGTCATGGAACACTTATTCAAAGCTTAATGTTGGGCAAAACATCCTAGTGTAGGTGTTCATTTGGTTTATTATGGCTAAGGAAATTGGCAAAGGCAAAGGCAAAGGATTTGGAAAGGCAAAGTGGCATTAATTGACATTTTATTTATGAAAATAATGGAACTTAGGAGTAAAGGAAGGTGAAAGGTAACATGTTGCATGTGAGGAGGAAAATGAAAAAAGGCTTGTAAGGATTAGTTTGTAGCTTTTTTCCAGTTTAGATTTGGAGGTCTATCTCTCTATTCTCTCTCTCATACTCTTGGCTTGAGCATTCTTGGTGCACTCTAGCAATGGGAAAAGGAAGGATAAGGAAGCAAGAGGAAAAATATCAAGCAAGGAAAATTAGTACATGAAATGTGAATGAATATATGACCTAATAGATGATAATGTAACTATTGTGATAAGGCATCAATTCTTCTTGATGAATCTCAGATAAGTATGAGACCCCTATGCTCCTATATGTTGTTATGACCTGTAGATTACATGTTTATGATATGTTTGACGAAATGTTTATCATGGCTAATAGGGTTCAAGTCAAGCCCTTGTACCAATGGTTGCATTAGTAGTTTGAATTCATGGTTATTTATAATTTCTAGAAGTTTCATGAAGTTCTCGGTAGATGCCTGATACCTGGCCCTGAAAAAGTGGCTCAAAATTTGGGTTCGTTGGCTCAGAACTACTTGAAAAAGGCCACAGTCACTAGCATTCCCTATTGTGGGAGAGACTAGAGGTCCTCAATCACATGCATGGCTTGTCATGGGAGCGACTGGGGGTTTAACTCAAAAAAATGACAAGTTTTCTCAGGGGTTAGGCACTTGGAAGGGTTGGTTGTATCCCTAAGGTTTTGTAGCTCCTAAAGAAGATCATATTGGTTTTGTTTTGTCGGTTCCACTTCCTTAACTGTACATGGGGAGTTGAATCAAATCATAATAACTCTTCATCACATGTTTACCCTAGTGGATTGTTTAGCTTGTGTAAATGTGGGATGAGGGTGTTACAGAGTGGTATTAGAGCATGGTTCAGCCTTGGACTAGATGGGCAGAATGTGTTGCTCATGCATACATGTTGATTACATATGTGTTCTTTATGCTCGTGGTATATGTGTTTGTTGTTTATGCATGGTGGTGGTCAATATTGCAGTTGTGTCATCGTGTGAAAGTTGATAGTGTTCTTGTTGGATGTGGTCATCATGAGTGTATGTCAGTTGTGCATTGGTTATGCATGTCGGTGTTTATATGTCATTATGCATGCCTCGACATGGTTATAGTTGTCATGCATGAGGTGATGGTATTTGGTTGGTATGGTCATGTATGATAGCTGGATAATGGTTGAAGATGATGTTTATATGCTAATATGATTATGATTATACATTTATTGTGCTAATATGGTTGATCTTCCAGATGAGATATCCTCCCCTGAGCTATACTGAGGTATGTTGATTATGTTTATATTTTGGTTTGAGCTGACTTGGTATACTTGCAGGAAGAAGATCAAAGATTACTAACAATATGGTAGAATACAGCTCACAAGATTCTCCCTATGGATCAAATGATCAACATGGTGTTGGGAAATCTTCTAACATAGAAAACACATTGAGAATTTTAAAGGCATAAATAAGGAGTTGCAAAGTAGATAATGATAAAATCATTTAGGCACAAAAGAAACAAGCAAAATTTAATGCAGTTATCCTTCAAAGTTTGTCAGACTTGCAAAGATAGGGATCGCTTCAAATCAACCATGGGAAGGAGGATAAGAATAATGGAGCATATGGTAGTAGGTCTCATGGTGGGCACAGTTCAGATTGAGATGACACGATCAGGGATGACGGACTCTATGATACACCGAATAAGAGAGGTGATGGACATAGTTTCTATTCTAGTTCTAGTTCTGGTAGGTATCATGGCCATCATTGTTATCGTATTTATAGGAGGAGTGACAGGGGATATTTTCCAGATGATTTTAAGAAATCCAAGCCACCTACCTTTGATGGGGATTTGAAAAAGCTGGAGGATGCAAAAGCATGGTTACTTTGGATGAAGAAGTTCTTTGAGTTGCATTATTACACGGAGAATATGAAGGTCGAAATAACTATATTCATCCTCCAAGGGAAAACAAACATTTGGTGGGAAGATGTGAAGCGGGTCAGAGACATGAGGACAAAAGAGTTGAGTTGGCATGAATTCAAGAGACTCTTCAGGAAGAAGTATTTGTCAGAGAGGTACTACGACAGTAAGGCCAATGAATTCTTTGAGCTAAATATGTGATTGATGATAGATGAGGAGTATACGACCAAGTTCCTGGAGTTGTTGAGGTATGTATCATATCTTAAGAATGAAAAAGCCAAATTTTGGATATTTGTCAATGGATTTCCATTAAAATTTAGAGATCGGATTGAGTATGATGAGCCTCGGTCACTTGAGGAATTCATTGGGAAATTAAAGCGTTGTTATGAGCAATCAAAGCGTAAGACATAATCTCAACAAGGTTGGAAAGGGAAAGACAAAGCTAAAGGTAAATGGCAACTGAAAAGAACAAGAATTCATAATGCAGGAGAGAAGAAAAAAAAATGTTGCACTTTATAAGAAGTTTAATGGGCCACAATTTGGAGGGTAGCAAAATAAAGGATAATCTCAAGACGGATGGTAAGGGATAGTTGCAATGTTGGATATGTGGCAAGGAGAATATCAAGAGGGATTGTCTGTAAAATTAGGATGGTAGGCCTTAGATTTACAGTGCACAAGAAGCGCAGACAGTTGGGGATGTTGGGAAGAGAATCCCATGGATTTATGCAGCGTTGGATAACAAGCAGGCAGATCACCAGACATCTATTATTGAGATGGACAATAAGCTTTGTGATCAAGTTGTTTCTATTTTGATTGACCCTAGATCTAATTATAGTTATGTTAATCCTGACCTGGTGGATAAGTGTGGTTTGAATAAAGAAGTGCATGCATAATATTGGTTAGTGCAGTTGGCTATAGGTACAAAGAAGAGAGTTCATCATTGGGTAAGGGCTTGTGCATTCGAGTTGAATGGTATGCCTACCTCAACACATTTGAGTGTATTGTCATTGGGATAATATAGTATGCTTTTGGGTATGGACTGGTTGTACCTTCACAAGGCTGAGGTGGATTGTTATGACAAAGCCATTGAATGCTTGGATGATGATGGAGAATAAAGGATCTAGCAAGGTAAGAAGAAGGCAACATCAGTTAAAATGGTGACAACTATGCAAGCAAAGCGCAATCGCAAGAAAGGGTATGTGTTATTTGTAGTGCATGTTTCTAGTGATAAAGGTAGGATGATGATGATGCAAAGGTATTGAACATGTACCCGATCTTGCAACAGTTTCAGGATGTATTCCTAGCAGGGATTCCAGAGTTACCGCCTCACAGGGAAGTGGAAATTTCTATTGAGTTGGTACTAGGGGTAGCACCAACATCAAAGGCACCATATAGGATGAGCACACCAAAGTTAGTAAAATTGAAGTTGCAATTGAAGGAAATGCTTGACAAGGAATACATTAGGCCAAGTGTATCACATTGGGGTGCGCCAATGTTTTTTGTAAAGAAGAATGATGGTACTCTCAGGTTATGCATTGATTATAGATAATTGAACAAGGTAACTATCAAGAACATGTATCTATTTCCAAGGATTGATGACTAGTTTGATCAGTTGAAGGGAGCAACTATGTTCTCGAATATTGACTTGAGATCCTGATACTATCAGATACGCATCAAACAAGAGGACATGTAAAAGACTAATTTTCGGACCATGTATGGGAATTGCGAGTTTGTTGTAGTTCCGGTATTACTAATGCTCCAACTACCTTTATGTGCTTGATGAATAGTATGTTGTGTCCTTATATGGACAAGTTTGTCATTATGTTCATTGATGATACATTGATATATTCTAAGAATGAGGAAGAGCATGCCGAACACTTAGTAGAAGTGTTGAGATTGCCAAGAGAGCATCAGTTGTATGCCAAGCTAAGTAAATGCAATTTATTTCATACATACATACATTACTTGGTGATGTTGTTTCCAAGGAAGGCATAACAGTGGATCCAAAAAAAGATACGGGCTATCATGGAATGGGCAACTCCTCGAAATGTGGAGGAGGTAAGATCATTTATGGAGCTAGCAGGTTGCTATAGGAGGTTCATCAAGAACTTCTCTCGAATTGCATAACCTATTACGTCACTACAGAGACAAGGTAAGAAATTTGAATGGACAGAGGAATGTGCAGCCAGTTTTGAGCAATTGAAGCAATTTTTGATGAATGCCCCAGTGTTAAAGTTTGCAGATTTGGACAAAACTTTTGTGGTGTGTATAGATGTCTGCAAGAGAGGATTTGGTGGATTCTTAATGTAGGAAGGACATGCAGTGTGCTATGAATCATGGAAATTGAACGAGCATGAGTAGAATTTTTCGACACATGATCTTGAGTTGGAAACGATCATCCATGCATTGAATATGTCGAGACACTATCTTCTGGGTAGGAGGTTTGTGTTGATGAGCGATTATAGTGGAATGAGGTATTTATTTGACCAACAGAATCTGAATTCCAGTTAAGCTAGATGGTTGGCATGATCAATGAGTTTGACTTTGAGATCAAGTACATCAAAGGAAAGGAGAATAGGGTTGCAGATGCTCTTAGCAGGAGAGTGCAGGTGAATCATATAGGAGTTATGAGCTCCTATGGGACAGACTTATAGGATAGGATCTTACAAGCAGGACAATAGGATGACATTTATTAGGAGCTTATGCATATGTTACAATAGGGTACAGGTGGTAAGGATGTGGAATATTTTCTTACAACAGATGGTTTGGTCAGATTTAGGGACATGATCTATGTGTCGAATGAAAATGAGCTCAAGAACACTACCTTGCGAAAATTGCTTGCAAAAATGTATTCAAATCACCTAGGATACTAGAAGACATTGACAATGGTGAAGAAGTTTTACTATTGCCTGAATCTGAAGAATATAGTGGCAACGTTTGTGGCTAGATGCTTGGATTGTCAGCAGGTAAAAGCATAGTGTAAGCATCCAAGTGGATTAATATAGTCGAATTCGATTACAGCATGGAAATGGGAGGTCATTTCCATTGGTTTCATCACAAGTTTGTCGAGGACATATAGAAAACATGATTCCACCATCGCTGTGGTGGACAGGTTAACAAAGGTAGTGCACTTCATTCTAGTGAAGTGTACTTATTCAGCTAATGACGTAGCACATGCCTTCAATTGAGACGTAGTGAAGCTGCATGGTGTTCCAAGGAATATTGTGTCAGATAGGGATGTTAAGTGCACTTCTAGATTTTGGAAGGAGTTATTTGCAGGTTTGAGTACAAATTTGGTCTTCAACACAACTTATCATCCGCAAACAAATGGACCGACAAAGAGAATCAACATGATATTGGAGGACATGTTGAGTATGTATGTGATGCATCAATAATGAAAGTGGGAAGAGTATCTTCCACTGATAGAGTTTGCTTACAACAATGGGTATCATGATTTGCCGAGAATGTGTCTATTTGAGGCACTTTATGGGCAGAGTTGTAATACTCCCATAACTTGGAGTGATCCAGCGAACAAGGTGTTGATTGGACCAGACATGTTGGCAGAGATGGAACAAGAAATGGAAGTAATCAAGAAGAATATAAAGGCAACATAGGACATAAAAAAAAGTTATGCAGATCAGAACATGTTGTTTAAGGATTTTCAGGTTGGGGAACAAGTGTACTTGCGCATCAAGCCCAATAAGAGCTCCTTGAGGACTGAATTATGTGCCAAGCTGGCACCTCAATTTTGTGGAACTTTCAAGATTCTTGAAAGGGTTGGAACAATAGCCTATCAAATTGTACTGCCTCCGAAAATGAAAGTCCATGATGTTTTCCATGTGTCATTGCTTAAGAAATATGTTAAAGATGTTGATCATGTGATTGATTGGTCTATATTACAAGTGGATCCAGAAGGAGAATTCCAGCCGGAACCTCAGTGTATTTTGCAGAGAAAGTTTCTCATCCTTCGGAACCGAGAAATCAAGCAGGTTAAAGTGCAGTGGAAGCACTTTGGGCCTGATGAAACTACATCAGAGATGGCTAATCATATACATGCTATGTATCCTTCTCTCTTCGCTGGTTGAGCGAATGTTTTTGGCATATGTTTTGGTATGTGTATATATGTACATGGATGTAAATACTGACATGAGCTATGTTATAAAGCTCCAATAAGCGGTATGGGTGTCATGTCGTTATGCTTGTCATGTTGTTACGCTTGTCATGTTGGTTTGCTTCTCATCAGGTTTATCATTGTAAATACTACATCAAGCTAAGTTATAAAGCTCCATTGGCAGTATGTTTTGCTTTTCAGCAGTCTTATTGGTTGCAGGTGTCATTGAACACCGAGGACGGTGTTCCCCCAAGGGGAGGCTTTTGTAACAACCCTTCCATGTAAATAAAGTTATTAAAGGAAAAAATAATAACCAAGGTCATGGGACACTTATTCAAAATTGAATGTTGGACAAAACATCCTAGTGTGGGTGTTCATTTGGTTTATTGTGGCTAAGGGAATTGAAAAAGACAAAGACACAGGCTTTGGAAAGGCAAAGTGGCATCAATTGACATTTTATTTATGAAAAATAATGGAAATTAGGAGAAAAGGGAGGTGGAAGGTCAAAAGTTGCATGTGAGGAGGAAAATGAAGAAAATAGAGGCCTCATTAATGAAAAGGCTTCTCAAGATCAATTGGTAGCTTTTTGTAAGTTCAGTTTTGGAGCTATCTCTCTCTATTTTTTCTCTCATACTCTTGGACACTTAGAGCATTCTTGGTGCACTCTAGCATTGGGAAAAGGGAGGACAAGGAAGCAAGAGGAAGCAAAGATCAAGCAAGGAAGAGCAAGATCAAGTGACTACAACAAAATTACTTGCATGTATTGAGTTGCATGTATGTTTTCCTTACTAGTTTTGGCATGCATGGTACATGCATGTGTGTTTTGGTTCTCTTGCTGTCATTGGAAGGGGTTTTTCCGGGTGTGACAATGTTTTTTTCAACCTTGCCTTACCATTTCCAAATAACCATGGTGTGATGGGGTTCTCTTGTTTTGGTTGATTTGGATTGCTAGAAGGATTCAAAGTCGAGTGGGGTGGTCTTAGGATTAATCACAAGGCCTAGTAATCCTGGGGTGGGATATACAGTAAAGCCTGGTAGTGAATACCCTTGATTGGGCATATGAATCCCTTGACCGGTAATGGCGGGAGACACGGTAAATCCCAGAGGGTGGTGACCTCGTAGGCCTAGGAATCCCTTGGTCGATAATGACGGGATACATAATAAATTCGAGAGGTTGAGACAGAAAAATTCTTCACGGTTTGGTTGGAGAGTTTCGAAGGCATCCATGCTTGTATAGGCCTAGTGATCCAGTGGGATGGTAGTAAAGCCTAGTTGTATTGATGAAAATTTCGGGCCTAGGAATCCCATGGTGGGATATACAGTAAAGCATGAGGAAGCCCTGGTTGGTTTTGTTTTGAGTCCCACATTCATGCTTGGAATATGGCACTGGGTTATCGACTGAAAGAAAGATTTGGTTCAACCCAATCTATAGTCGCGTGGTTCGTGGAAGTCACTGGCTTGGTTGGCTTTTGCATATGATTAATAAGAGCTCTTTTCCTCTTGTGTTTTATGTGTAAATGTACTTGTTATTATGTGGCTTTAATGGATGTGTTATCACTCAGGTTTTCCTTGAAGTTGTGGAAGAGGAAAGTATACCCGAGGTAACCACAAACCAACCTTCAGATGCAGAATCTAGCCAATCTGCATCCAGAGAGGGCTCTCTCTTTATGATTTATCTTTGTTCTTAGAAGTTTTTAGGCTAGTTATAGATCCAAGAGTTTGTTTTGAGAAATGGTGGAATCCACAAACTAAGGGCAAGGTTGAAGGTCTTCAGTCCATTGGGCTATGGAGTCAAAGGATGGCTTTACTGGATTTCTATTCTACACTCAAGATGGCTTTACAGGGCAAGGTAGCTAGACAGAGAACAATCCTTAAAATTTAAAGTGGATGGGATGATCTTGAAGGGATGAAAGGCAGCTAAGAATCTTTCACCATGTTCAAAGAAATAAATGAGATGACTACAAACAAAGAGCAATGAAGAATTCTTTATTATAATAATCAACAATGTTTAAATTAGCAAAGCAAGAGCATTTAAGAATTCATGCTTATAACCAATTTAGAGGAAAACATTAAGAACAATCACATCTGAAATCAGAGTACAATTAAGTAAATTATGATTCAATCCTTTATGTAAATTATTTAGAAATGGACATAATGATATTATAAACTGATATAAAATTTAAGACAAAGAGTAGAAAGACTTATTGAACTGCCGTCCAACACATGAATCCTGCAAAAAGTCCTGAAGCTTCAAATCGTCATCCAGTAAGCCACGAATAAACTTCTCCAAAATTCTTTTATTCCGAAAATCTCAATGTTACAGCAAAGTAATAGAATCCACCCTCAACACTCTCTTTGAGGGTTTATTTATACAAATTCTAAACTAAAATATCTTGAAACAAATATCAAAATTGGTTCACAAATCTCTCCAACTATTTACATAAATATAACTTAATTAAAGGACACTCAAACTAATGCATCTATTTGGCACTATTTTGTATGGATAGGTGATGACAAAGAGGAGAATTCGAATTTTATCCAACTCTTAGTTCATGATGAGGCATCCAAGTCACTAACTGCTTCCTTTCTTTGTGCATTCTGCTCCAACAATTCTGCACAATTTGGGTCCAATGATATCTTTGTATTTCTCAATCCGTAATAGATATGTAAAAAGTGAAAGAGGTTATTGTAGATAAATATGTTTTTGAGATAAACCTCTTTCACTTTCCTAAAATTCCTCTCCAGCTATGCGCAATAGGCTCTGCAAAAAGATGTGTAAAACAGAGTTTTACAGAGTCTGAAAAATAGCCTCTACAGATTTGCATGTATCTCTCAGTCTGAAAACAATGTCCAAAAAATGAGATAGGTTTTTGTAGATGGGTCTCTTAGGAACAAAAACCTCCTTCAGTTTTGTAAGATGTATTTCGGATTGGCCACAATATTCTCTGCAAAATGATGACTTAACTGATATTTTCTGCAAAAAGTGCTTTCCATCATTGTTTAATATTTCCAAAACCATAATAGCTGTTAGAAAAGTGAGAGAGGTTTTTGTAGATAATCCTCTTAAGAACATAAACCTCCTTCAGTTTTTCAAAATTCATCTTGGATTGATCACAATAGTTTCTGCAAAACTATGACTAAAATATGCAATTTCTGCAAAAATGTTTCTTCTTCTTGTATTTTTCATCTTTTCACTTTTTTGTTCCTTTGACTGTTTTACTTTCACTTTAGATAAAATTCAATGTTGGTGAAAGTATTTTCATCTCTTTTTACCATTTTACTGCCTCTGTAATTACTTTTACTGTTTTACCTTTGACTGCTCTGTAACTTCATTTTAACTTTCACTCTGACTTTTACCTGATACACTTTAACCACTGATACTCTTTAACTGTTATGCTTTTCCTATCCCTGTAATTTCTCATTTCAATTTTACCATTCACTGTGCACATTTCATCATTCTAATCTCTCTCTGACTTTGTATACAAACTGTTTGTTGAATGAAGATATTGAATTAAAATCTGAGAATTTGGAGTAACAATTTTGTCAACTAGTATTGAAATTGTTGGTCCAAATCCATATTCTGATGATAACCTGCTAAAATCAAACAATTTGTTAATGAAATCCGGGTCTCTATGAGGGGCATTCAATGGGGTTACATTCAGGGCTGCCGGAGCTTCCATTTTGGTTCTTGTGTATTCAAAATGGAAGTTTCTGGGTTTTCTTCACAGACTGAGCGCGATTTCAGTTTTAATGAGGGAAATTGGCACAATTGCAGGTTCGGGGGGAACAATTCACAGTTTAAAAATCACGGAATGATCTTAGCAATAATATTTTAACACTGATCCAGCGGAAAAACAAGGAACACAGAGTTTCTTTTCAAGTTCGGAGCACAATAGAAGAAATACCTGTTCTTGGAAGCAAACTGGGTTTTAACAGGTATCAAGTGGTGGCAAGATGATGCTCGAACACAGGTCCGGCGGAATTCTGGAGCGAAGTCGAATGGAACAGTGGATTTCAATGAAAATTCGAAAACCGTAGCAGAGAGCACAGTCGCTTTCAATAACGAAAATAACGGGAAAAACACGAAAAATGGCTTTATTTACAAGTTAAAAGGGTTTTTATTTTTTCGAGGAATGACGTCATCGACGTACGGGCTGACGTGAGCGAAGGTCAGGCGGTAAGTGGTAAGAGGTAACCCCGCACCGCTTTTGGTTGAGGGTGGTTTAAGTCGGGAGGGCAGCGATTCCACAAAGTGATCGCCACGTGGAAGGTGAACTGTTCAAATACCACCCGTTCCCCGCTCGTTAAAGTTCTTGCAAAGGATGGGTAGCGGGGTTTACGTGGATCGTTGATCTGCGGAGGGTTGATCCGACGGTTGAAGTGATGGGGAATAAGCGGAGGATTCAGGTGTGGGCCCGTCGGGTTTTAAAACATTTAAAGTTTAATCTAATCACCCCGGGAGGCGTCTAATAGGCGAAGGGTAAGGTTATTAGTTAATTCAGATAATTAACTAATCCCGTATTTATATAGAAAAAGGGAGTCGTGGCGGGGTTTTGCTGGGCGCGGGTAGTATCGGGTGGGATGCCAAGTGGATGAGCCACGTTGGCGCGGAAAATACTTCAAAGTTTCGTAAATAAAACTTCGGGTTTTATATTTTTGGGTTTAAACGCACATATTGTATGTCTAAAGTTTTATTTTTTCATATATGTTTATTATATGATAAATTAATTAATACAATTAATTCACCATAGGGGCGAGATTATTGTATAAAGGTATAATTTAACCAAAGGGCTTATATAGTGGGTTTTCTTTTAAATGCACGGGGAAATAATTACTTTGGTTAAACTATATAATAGAGAGGTTTTTTGGGTTATTTATAAAAGGGAGTTATATACTTAAGATAGGGTATTTTACTAGGGATTTAGTAAAATAGAGTTAACTGTAAATATGGCAAAGGACAAGGAAACTCAAAATATTTTTGCACATCTAAGAAAGTGATAACTTCTGAAGTAAATTGCAATATCTTATCTTCAACACTTAAACTTAGAATAACAAGTTATCTTGAGGGATTTTTATGGAATTTTGCATGAGTTTCCTAAGTAAAATAGAATCTTACTTAGGACAAGGTTAAAGATGGATGATTATAATGATGAATTATCTTAAGTACTTAGGTCTTTTTGATCATTAGGCCGAGGGTCCGGTCCCTCCAGAAGTCAAGGAAATGCCTTGAGCCCCTTTGATCTCCAAATACCTTAGTACTTTGGGGGGAATTAGTAAAACTTTTGAGGGGAAAGTGATGAGGGAAGTTAATGAGTTTGACTTTGCTTGCTATGATTTTCCAGTGTATTTCCTGCTTTAGTACTTGTGATGAAAGTAAAGGATCAAAAACATGTAGCAGCATCATTCATCAGATAACACTTTGCGGCACCATCTACCTACCCTATCTACTTAACACTACCATTTTCTCTTCTTTATTAGGGTGCATTTAGACTTGCAAACCCTTTTCAATCTTTTCTTTTTACAAGGAAAATCTATCTAATTCTACCCTTATTACATCCAAGGGCTCAGATTAAACTGTTGAGCACCTCTTATTAACTCTACCTATCTACTTATCTTCCAAGATTAAACTGTTTGGTCAGATATTTATTCTCTAATCTACAACATGAAATTGAAATATGAGTAAGCCAAGTTTAAACAGTTTGACTTATTCATGGATTGTGGCAAAGGTTTGACAAGTTGCACACAATTGCTTTATTACCAAAAATGAAATAGTAGTGGCATTTGGATTTGCACACTTTCCTTGGTCTATTTTTGCTTGGGGTTCATTTCTTTCTCTTTTTTGACCATTTTATTCTTTTTACCCTTTGATCTTTCTTTTAGGGTATACCCTCTTTACATTTTTTAAATTTTTTGATTTTTTGGTTTTTCAAGAATATGGAACACCTTTGTCCAAGAAAAAGGTTTGAACATATTCCATAGTTCAATCAAGACAATCATGAAAAATGAAACCTATTGGTATAGGAGTCTAACAGGATGTTCTATCATTGTTATTTTGTTGTTTATATGCTGGTTATAAGCATGGTTTATGGCAGATTTTAGTTATGGATCTCATCATGATTTGATTAGTACATGAAATGTGAATGAATATATGACATAATAGATGATAATGCAACTGTTGTGATAAGACATCAATTCTTCTTGATGAATCTCAGATAAGTATGAAACCCCTATGCTCAAATATGTTGTTATGACCTGTAGATTACATGTTTATGATATGTCTGATGAAATGTCTGTCATGGTTGGTAGGGGTCAGGTCAAGTCCTTGTACCAATGTTTGCATTAGTAGCTTGAATTCATGGTTATTTATCATTTCTAGAAGTTTCACGAAGTTATAGGCAGAGGCTCGAGACCTAGCCTTGGAAAAGTGGCTCAAAATCCGAGGTCACTGGCTCAAACTTGCCTAAAAAATGCCACAGTCGTTGGCATGCCTTGCTATGGGAGCGACTAGAGGGCCTCAGTCGCGTGCATGGCCTGTCATGGGAGTGGATGGGGGTCTAGCTCAACAAAATGACAAGTTGTCTCAGGGCTTAGGCACCAGGATGGGTTGGTTGTCTCCTGAAGGTTCTGTAGCTCTTGAGGAAGGCCAGATTGGTTTTGTTTTGTCGGTTCCACTTCCTTAACTATACAAGGGGAGTTCAATCACATCATAGTAACTTTTCGTCATATGTTAACCCTAGTGGACTAGTTAGCTTGGGTAAATGTGGGATTGGGGTATTACATTCTGATTGCCATATGCCCAAAAATTTGCCTATGAGGGCAATATCTCTCATGTATTGAATATATTCTCCGATGCGGCTTGAATGGACTTCAAACTTTGGATTCGTTGCTATTTTCAATAAGCAACACCTAAATTTCTTCATCCATATTTTTCTTAACCATTTGTGTTTTTTTGTTGGCTGGATTCAACTTCATTTGCATTGGCCCTAACGTTTGCAGTTCCCAGGTCTCGAAATACAACTGATTGCTTGGGGTGTCTGTCCCCTTTAGTGATTTGGCAGGAGGGATCATCGCTCCCCCTATGGAGTTGATCATAACTGAAGGTTAAGCCAATGCTAAGAATGTTGATGGTGGAAACAATGATGAAGTAAGGTTTCAATAGGGAATCTGGTAGATAATTAATATCAAGTGTTATCAAACGATACATGATCCCGTTAAAAGTAGTATTAAACATAATCATAAAAGAAATATACTTTTTTTTGGAATACCATTCAGATTAAAATCTCTAAATTTAAGTTGAAATAGTTTTGCAATAAAACCTAAACCTGTTTTTAATAAATAAAAAGCTATGTTTTTTAAATATAAAAAATAATTTAATTGCTCAAAGCTTAAAAATATTTAAAAGAATGTACCTCCTACAAACCACTACTAAATTATTTTTTTACTCCACATTTACAAAGAAAGAAAGAAGAAAGAAATAAATTATTTTAACGTCCACGAGGCTAAAAATAGCCTATGGGACAGACTGCTTCTTCATCTGGTTCTTGTATTTGACCCTTTTCTTGTGGAGTTTTACAATAAACACTCTCAACTTCACAAACTCTTCGCTGAGTAGATTATTCCAAGAGCTAGCTGCCAGAATATCTGCATACCTCACATTCTAAAATGAAATTCTTTTCTGTTTCCACTTTTCCGGAAGAGCAAAAAATACATACTCTTTCCTCCCACACTTCTTTTGGCCTTTTCCAAGAAATATTGGCCCCTATGTATGCTTTTTGTTGATGATTATGATTGGGATTAAACTCTTCAATATAATATTTTTTTCTTTCTCCTTAGCTATTTCTCCCAAGTAAGTTTGTGGAACTTATCCATAACGAAAGTTTTTATCTCTTTACCGTTTGTGGGACACATGCTCAAACAAATACCTCATTTACTAAACCATTTTTTGTTTTGCCGCATCTAGGTTTTCTTTATTTTGCATAATATGTCATTAAACACAACTTTAGACTATCTACCCTCGTCTATTTGCTCAATTTTTTTAAATACCTTACAACTAGCACCATAGCAATTGCTTCAATACAAGCAACAAGTGTTTCTCTTAACAAAATAGCATTAAAAAACTGCACTTCTAATTTTAAATTTGTTTGTAATAAAAAACTTCTAAATTTTCTCAATTGGTTTACACTAAAAGCCAAACCTAAATGTTTTTTAACCACACCCAATTTTAATAAACTTTACTCAGACCTCCCAAGAGCTTCAATAATCAATTACTATATATGGGCTTATACTTTCCTATAAATATTTTCTGATGGGTTACATCATACATTGTCCATTGGCCTGTTTGGTTCCATGTGGCCAAACTATTATTTCAGTTCAGTGTTTACCAAATGAATAGGCGTAGGGGCCTGCTTCATCACAGTAACTTCAATCTACTGTGAGCGCATGATAGATTGCAAACAAAACGGATAACAGAAACAATGCAAAGGGCATGTCGCCTGCGACGTGCAGGCTTATCCCATATGCTTCAAGGGCAGTATTCCACACCCTATGTCTCACAGTCCTCTTCGCCTTCACTGCATTTTCCCACCCCCGCCTACAAATTTGAGAGATTCATTCACATCATCCCATCATCAATTGCATCATTGAGATCAGAACCTCAATGGCACCATATGCTGCCCATTGCCTCACCTTCTCACCCCCTCCTGGTACATTTCGTCATCTATTTATTTTTTTAATTGTTTTGCAGGAATCTTGCAATGGTTTTTTGTTGAAAAATGACAGTAACATCTCTTTATTATCGTGGGGATGCAGATGATCCAGAAGCGGACGAAAACTGCGAAGAAGGTGGTGAAGAGACTGAGCGCTCCACCTTCCAAGCTGAAGAAGACCAAGATGAAGTCCTATTCGTGGGTACCCTTTGAATTCCCTACTGCTTTTTTTTTTTTGATATTTCTTTTAAGGTGAAACATAAAATACCGCATGGTCGGGCTGCACTGCATTACAACATGAACTTCCTTTGGCGTAAGTGCCAGGGTCGTAGGGTATCTATTCTGCCAAATTCACTAGGACTTGCACTTGACTTCGTTCTTTCCTGACCTGCCATTCGTGTCGGTTTATCACAGAGAGAAGGGAACCGGATCAATGACTTAATATTCTGTCAGCCTCGCTTAATATTATGTCAAACTCACCATTAAACCATGGCCTCACTGGCTTACTGCCCATTCATTATTTTTACTTATCATCAAAACAAAACGAAACAAATTCCTCCTGTTTTTAGGGCATCCTGTGTGAATCTTGATTTTGTCCAACATATATCAAGGGGGTTTCCCGATGTTAATTTTGGAGGAGGATTGCAGGGAGGAGCTTCTCAGAGTATGTTGTGCGCTTTTTGTTGCCAGGTCATACAAATTCAGGTTTAGGACTCTTACAAGTGGTCTAATCCGGCGTTGGAGAGCTGGGAAACGGCACAATGCCCATTCCAAGGTATTTCTTTTGCTGCCCTTTCTGTCACGGTTTTGGAATTTAGATATCTGCAACTAAAAATTTATCTTTAATTTCAGCAATACTTTGATCCTTCGAAGAATTTACAAATATTAAACATCACCCAAGAGTTAAAAATCTACATTGAAGCATCGATTATTTTACCGCAAACTGAATGTTTTCCAAAGATCTAATTTCCTTTCTTTTGTATTCACTATTTCATGACATGTGCAATCTGACCAATTATCTGAATTAATATACTGCAAATGATAATACGAATTTAATATTTGTAGATGTTACAAAGTTGAGTATATTATTTCTTCCATTGGTTAATGAGAGCTCTTATGGATGGTGTTCAGACATTTAATTACCAGTTGACGGGAACTAAGGCTTTTTCTAATGTATTTTTGTAGTTATTTATATGCAAAACAATACTGATGTGGTACAGTGTCAGAGGAGAATTCTCCTCAACGCAGTTACTGCCTTATCATCCTGGTAAATCTGTGGGTCAATGCCTTAAAACCTTTAGACTTCTATGATTTGGTTACTTCTACTTGACTTCACTATAAATAAAATACTGAAGTTTGAATATCATGTCTACCTTTGTTATCCAGAAATGACTTATAAATTTTGATTTCTGTCACCACATCCATGGACGACTCTTGGACTTGGAAATATTGTGCAAGAAACTTTCAGCAATGTAAGAAGTCTTTCCCATGGATTGGCTTAGTGGGGAATTTGATTAGCCCATCTGTCACTTCATTAGATATGGCCATTTCTTTCTTTGTACTGAGTATATTTCCTGGATGAAATTGTAAATATTCATTGAATTTCATAATATCAACTTTACTTTGACATAGACAAACTAATTTCCAGATGTTGTATTAACATTCTCCATTTTAGTAGATTTTCAGTAAGCTTATTCTCTGACATATTTGTTTCTTCCCTATCTTCCAGAAGATATATCTACTTGCCCTTTGTATGCGTTTATGACTTTTTGTTGTCTCTGTCTATCCTGTCAAATATCTTATATATCCCTCCCTAGAGTTGGAATGTGTGAAACATAGATCCCACCTTTGAACCTGACGATTGTAATGCCCTATTCTAATTAAATTGCTCAAGGGAGGACGGAATAGCGTATCCAACCACATAGGCTATAGTCATTTTTAAAGGGAAAACCCATTATTCAGTGTTATTGGGGCAACATTGGGTAAATTGGGGTAATTGGAGGAAAGCCTGTGGGAAAAGCCAAATTTAGGGTGAAATGGAAGGAAACTTGTTAATCCTCAAATTAAAATTAGGAGGGAAGACCCCAAATAGAATCTATAAAAAAGGAGAGAGGATAATCGTTTTATTATCATGTTTTGGTGGATATTTCTGATTTGTGAGCTGAGGTTCTTGGAGGGTTTTAAAACCCCTTATCTTTGATTGGTTTCATTGGTGAAAGATTCCACCCTAGACAATAGCTCCTCCTCATTCTATTTGGCATAAATTTTTGAGGCATCATTCACTTGTTTGTGGCAATCAAGGGAGAAATACTGTGGTATGATTTGATTGAGCAACAAAGGAGCAGATCTATGGCAGCGAAGTTTGTCAAAGGCATTTCTAGGGACATTGAAGGTCAAAACTGGGTAGCAAACAACCCTGAAAACCATCCCTGAGGCATGCAGCACCTTTGGAGGAGTTCCTGTGGCAGCAAATCTATCCAAGGAAGAAAATCTTGGCGACAGAGTTCCCCTAGGGCCTTGCCCGAGGCAGTGGCCACCTTGAAGACTTTTTCTGCAACAACAAAGTATTAACTAGGGCAGCAAAACCTTACTAAGGCAGTGACTTACTCGATGCGTTTTTGGTGGCAGTGAGGATTGTTTAAAGCCTACTGAGCTAAGGGTTTCCATGGAGATTCCTCATTGGCAGTGGCATTTTTTAAGACAGATCGGAGGACATTATTTGTGACAGCAGCCTCACCTGTGGTCTGGTTGGGATAGCGAGGGCTGATTCGAAGTAGCGACGTCACCTCTGTGCGGACTTGTGGCAGTGGGACAAATCGGTTGTGTATTTCATGCACTGTGGCAACAAAGGTCTAGTTGGTTGGGCCATGGTTACTTGGGAGCAGGAGCGGGAATGCCATTTTCAAAAGCTCCCGGTCTGGAGCGTTTCGGGGAGCGTTTTTTTTAAATATATATATTTTTTATATTTTGATGCATATATGTCACCAAAAGCATGTAGAATGATGAATTAAACATAAAAAAACATAAAAACATAGATTGAACCATATAACATCAATCATCTAGAAGTTATAATCTTCATCAACCACGCCCACAAGTTGGAAACATACAACATATTGACTCTTGAGTCTCACGAATCATCATCAATCTTAACATTTATCATCATTGATTCATTGATTTCAAATTTCAATATATAACATTTATCATCATTGATACATATCATTTATCATCATTGATTCATTGATTTCAAAATTCGATATATAACATTATCATCATTGATATATAACATTTATCATCATTGATATATATCATTTATCATCATTGATGATTTCAAAATTCAATATATAACATTTATCATCATTGATTCATTGATCACCATATAACTTTCATGAAGCATCATATTCATAATTCATAATGACTTATAAACTTATAAATGCCAACTTCAAAGTTTCACCTTTCAAATTCAAACTTCAAACTTAAATTGTCATTAAATATGAAAGAGTCAAGTTTCAACCGTTCAACAGTTATAAAAGATAAAAACTACTAGAAAATAGAAAAGACTAGTAAACAACAAATCTATTTTATCTATTGGCTGGCCCCTTGCCACGCCCACGAGAAATGTCTAATTTGTGAGAACCACGAGGCAATGGTGGTCTTCTAGTACTCTCAGGAGTACCACGACCACGACCACGACCACGAGTAGAAGGCAGAGGGCAACGTGAGGATGTAGGTGGAGGTTGAATCTGCAAAGGAACAATAGTTGGATATCGAGCGCTGGCACTGGCACCTGCACTGCTACTGGATGGTGGGACTGGCCCTGTGTGTGGCGGTGGCATGGCTGCTGATGCTTCATCTACATCATCATCCCTCAAAAGTTCTGCTTCCAATTCTTCCATATGTACAGTGCCGTCCTCCAAATTATCATCCTCTGGGTTGTTGTCCCAAACTTTATATATTGATCCTCATATGCCCGATCACAGTAATGACTCAACAACCTCAAGTTGTAATGCACATAAACCAAGCTTTCAGCTCGGTTTTCATTCAGCCTATTTCTTCTTACATTATGTATGAAGCTGTAGGTGCTCCAACACCTCTCTGCAGAAGAAGTATTCACAACTTGTGAGAACTTTTTTTGCCAACTTTGGCAAAAGTCCCATGCCACCATATGCTTCCCACCATGTGAAAGCATCAAATTTGTCTCTGTCTTCCATTGCATGGAAAGAACCAAAGTTACCAGTGCAACTGAAGTATTTGCCTAATTCAAGGCGCAATGCAGCACACTCCTCCCTGTCGGGGACCAACTTGTCTAATGCCTTCATGTATCCTTGTTGTACCTCTGGATCTGTGTGAGGTTTGATCTTAACACCA
This sequence comes from Pinus albicaulis, assembly GCA_034641835.2. Taxonomy (NCBI): domain Eukaryota; kingdom Viridiplantae; phylum Streptophyta; class Pinopsida; order Pinales; family Pinaceae; genus Pinus; species Pinus albicaulis. The sequence goes on from CM076582.1 coordinate 1,243,662,657, forward strand.
CCTCCAGGTGCAGGTTGGCCCAACCAAGATGGAGAGTAGTATTTTGGCATAAGGATATATGCCAAGGCATGTAGTGGAACATTGAGTTTATTCCACCGTGCACACACACTGTTGTAAATCATTGCATACAAGTTGGGATCATTTTCCTTAACAATATTTTTTATTTGCCCCAACATGCTATCCATCTGCTCATAAACCTCCCCAATCACTGGTTTATCTGTATCTGAAAAATGAATCATGTGATAAATGGGCTTGGTGAAATTCAAAATTTCCCTCACATGTGTCCAAAACAAAGGATCAAGGGCGGTCTCCTCCACCTGTTCAAAACCTTGTCTGTCAACTATTGTTGCTGCCCTGTCCTTTAATACTTGCCATTGTGGACTTGATACCATGGCTCCCAATGGCTCTCTTACCTTCAAAAGGCGCCTGAAGGTGAGGTAATAGCTAGCAAATCTAGTCTTTGCTATCTTCAACAACTCCAATTTTGAGTGAGAATGGAAAATACCATGGGTATTGTTATGATTTGTAATAAATTTTATCATTTTTTTACCTCTCTTGTACAAATCAGCAAGCCATATGTATTGAGGTTGTTTGTTTTTAATGATATCATGCATCAAAAGGTTCATTGTGTGAACCAAACACCTAGACCAAAATATGTTGGGGTATTTATCTTCAATAATTGCTCCTGCTGCCTTACGGTTAGCAGCATTATCAGTGATGACTTGGATGACATTGTATGGCCCAATACTTTCAATTGTTGCAAGTAATGGTTCTGCAATGTTAATGCCGGTCTTGAATTTGTCTGAATAATCATATGCTGAAAGGAATATTGCACCACTAACAGACACAACCAGAACACTTATCAATGGCTTTCCTTTTACATTGGTCCATCCATCAGATACAATGGACACCCCATGCTCATTCCAAGAATTTGTCATTCTAGCCAAAGAATTATTTATTTTAGCTTTTTCATGATCAAGTCCCATGGTTCTGGCCTTGTCATACCCAGGGCTCCTGTATCATTTGGGGGCATCATTAATGGCAAAAACCATTTGATGCCAATAAGGTGAGCGAAGAACATTGAATGGCACCCCTCATGCATAGAGAAACCAGAAATTTTTTAAATCCACATCATTCCTACACCCTTCGTCAAGGAAATCGGATATGGTTTTACGCCTTAAGGAGATGTTTGGTCCAGGTGTGCCTCCATATCCACTGCCATGGGTGGAAGTTGATGGACTTCTTTGTCCATGATGTGATGGACTTGATGGTGTATAAGAATCAATGAAACCCCTAGATCTTTTAGATCTCTGTAGGGCAGCCTCTTCTTCCTTTCTATATTTCTCTTTCTGTGTTGCTGGCACACTTACACAAATTTTGATTCCTAGATTTTTGTCTCCATCCCCTGGCATTTTCCCACAAAGGTGCCTTCTAGCACGGGTGTATGAACTTGTGTATTCTCTATTGCAATGGGGGCAAAGAAATTTAGTGGTTCCACCACCTTTCCCTCCTTCCTGCCTCTGAACATATTTCCACAAAGGTGTTTGACTTTGGTCTTCTCTAGTTGGGGTATCTGTGGCCTCATGTTCTCCACTCTCCCCTTCCTCCTCAGCATACTCCTCCTCCTCTCCAAGATTTTCATCAAATCCACTATAACCCGCTTCTTCATCCTCCTCTTCTCTAATGGGCCTCTTTCTTCTACTCTCCAACACCATTATTACAAAGAAAGGAACCAACATGAAGAAAATCTCTAGCCATATAGCCATGATGTTTCAAGTTTCAAGTTTCTAACCTGCAAAAAAATGAAGGAATGCCAAATGGGAATAGGAAATGCAACATAGGAAAAAAACAATGCAATTTTTCACTTTTCAACACACTAGAATGCAACATTGAGAAAAAAAAATCAAGTTTTCATTTTTGAACAACTTCAAAACAATTTGTAGAAAATAAAAAACTAGATTAGAAGACCTACATCTTTCTTGCAATCCTCCTCTTGCAAACTTGCTCTCTCCTTGCTCCAAACTCTCAAGCTCTCCTTCTCTTCAAATCGCTCTCCAACTCTTGCTTCTCTTGCTCTCTCACTCTCAACTAAAACAATAAAAACAAAACGAGGGGGGTGGGCTTTTTATTTACCCAACCCCCCTCCCTCCTTCCCAAAAAAAAAATTCAAAATTTGGCGCCAATTTTTTTTCTATGCGTCGGGGAGCGCTCGGGAGCGAACGCTCCTTGAGCGCTTCCCGCATTAAAAAAACACTCTTGAAGCGTTTTTTTAATGGGGGAAGCGCTCAGGGAGCGTTCGCTCCCGAGCTCTCCCGAAAAGGCAGGGAGCATTTTTTCAGGTGCGGAAGCGCGCTCCCGAAAACGCTTCCTTAGAAAACGCTCCCCTAAGGAAGCGTTTTCGGGAGCGCGCTCTCGAACGCCCCCAAAGAGCTCCCGAACGGAGCACGTTTTGGGAGCGGGATCGGGGGGGGAGAAGCTTCCCCGCAACCTTGGGTTGGGCCAAGGTAACAAAGAAGCAACAATTTTGACGCTGGTTGCAAGGTCAGGCTAAAAGTAGTAGGTTAATAGGGTTTGCCAATAATTCAATTGTTGTGTATCTAATATGAAGTGCGAAGTTGGAAGAGCTGTGGGTTTAGACCCAATATGTACTATTGGATGGGTTTCATGTACATGAGTTGGTGATGTTGGCTACACTATTTATTGTATTCAATATTGTTTATTTGTTTGCAAACTTGAAGGAACATTGTGATATTAGTTAAAATACAAATGTCATGTTAGTTTTTGTAGCATCAGATGCGTTCTAGTCTCGAAACCTTGTGGGGAGGCTAAAACACATGAAATCTCCATAACCCAGAAATCGTTTCTGGAACTTCTACCTAGAAGTGTCTCAATTAGATTATTAGCCGATTTTTAAATATTTTCCAAGTTTAAACTTAGGGAATATGGTTAATTAATCAATATTAATTGAGATAAGGTGAGAATTCTCTAGAAAATCACATGGATCATCTGAGAAATAATCTTATAGCCATCGATTAAAATTTAATTTTGGTCGTTGGAGTCCCAACAAAAGATTATAAGGAGAGGTCGATGGGTAGATGGAGAGGACACCAAAGGCACTTGAGAAGTTCGATTTCCTTGACAGATTGATTTCCAGAGAGCAGCAACAGTTGTTGGAGAGTAGAGATCGAAGCAGAGACAGCGAGGGGCAAGGACAATGATTCGAAGGAAGTTTTCTAGATCCAGAGAGGTAGCAACAAGTGACAGAAGTGATCCATGCAGAAGTAGTGCAAGGACTGTGCAATGCTTGAAGCAGAGCAGTTCGATTTAGCTGGGAAGGAAGTCAATTCAACTTTCAGAGGTTGGGAAAGTCTTCCAGAGGGCTAGAGAGTTACTTCCAGTAGCAAAGACAGGCAAGACCACTTGCTCAGAGGTTGATTTGAGCCACATGTGTGAGAGGCAGTGCAAGGACTGCGTAGAGAGCCTACGCTATGGTTTGGACGACTAGTTTTTTTGGAGTAGCCAATGTCGGGATTGCTTGTGGAGTGAGAGAATTTCTTCTCTCTAATTATTTTTGTCAGATACTTGCTGTTTGGATTGCCAGTTGGGAATCCATAGATTGTACTCAGAATTTCACTGCTGCATAATAATAAAACCCTCAAATTCTGCACTGGTTTTCCCAAGTTGCGTTTTTCCAGGGACATTTGTCCGAAAATAATTGTCATTTTTATGTGTGTATGTGCTAGATTTTCTCAATTTTCCAGCGCTATTATTTCTACAGTGTATTTGTGAAAATCACAGTGTGAATTATTTGATATTTGCTGTAGCAAACAATAGATAAATTTTTAAATAAATTAACAATTAGGAAAATAATTTCCAGTTGTTGTGATAGATGAAATTTTCACATGGTATCGGAGCGTGATTGATCAGTTGGGAAGCTCAGAAGCGAAAGAAGAAACTTTCGTTGTTCAGAGGGAGCAACAGGCCGAATTTCTCTCGTGCTGCACAATGCCTAGCTAGGGAGTGCGAATTGCTGGGCAAGGGTTCAATTTTTAGTTGCAGGGTGGCAGAAAATTCGATTTGCCCAGAATAGTGATTCCAACAGGCAAAGAGAGCAACAAAAGCCCAAATTTTCACTGAGCAGATTCTTTGGTTTGACGCGAGGGTTTTGCAGTAGTAGAACCAATGTCGGGTGGAAGAGAAAAGCACACACCATAGAGGGAAAATTTCTCTCATGAGACTTCGAGTTTTAGGGTTCGTTTTTTCAGTTGCACATTGGCAGTAGCCGTAAGCAGATTTTCTCACTCCAACAGGGGGTGCGACTAGCAGAGCAACAACCAAGTAAAGGGAAAGAGGGAATTTTCAACAAGTTTTGTTGAGATGGCCACAACTGGGCTTAGAGATCAGGATAGGTTGGAGGGCAACTCCAACTATGTCCTCTGGAAGTCTAGGATGTCCTTCCTTCAGGATGAGCATGGCCTGAAAGTCTATATCGATAATCTGGTGGCAGTACCCCAAGACCTTGATCAATTGAAGGAGTGAAGAAGAGAAATGGCGAAGGCAAAGTGGATGGTATTGGATGGAGTTTGAGATCATATAGTCTCACGTATATCAAGGTAGAACACGACCAAGGAGATGTGGGATAGCCTTGCCACGCTATATTAGAGTTCTTTCGAGCAATGAAAAATGTTGCTCTAGGAGAAGCTGCGGAGCATAAGGATGCAGAAGGGTGAGGGCATAAATCCCTTCCTCACTCGGATTCAGGAGGTCAGAGATCAGCTAGCAACCGTTGGGGAGGCGCCCCAACCTACAAAGCTTGTGCGACTGGCACTAAACAATGTCTCAGAGGACTGGTAGGTATTTGTCCAAAGTATTTTGGGCAGGGACACATTGCTAAGATGGGACAAGATGTGGCCCGATCTACAGTAGGAGGAGTTGAGGCATGCTCTATCAAAGAGTACCATCAGTGGAAGCAGCAAGACCCTGAAGATTGAGAAGGAAGAGGAGAATGCAGCCCTAGCATTCAAGGGTTCCATTTAGGGGTAGGGGGAACAAAAGAAGAAGGACTTGTCAAATGTCAAGTGCTTTAGATGTGGTAAGCTTGGCCACTATAACATGTAGTCCCCTCTGAGGAAGAAGGACAAGCAAGAGAAGCAGGACCAGGCAACAACGTCAGTCGAGATTGATAAGTCGTCCTCTAGGTTGGAGGAAGACTTTGCTATGATGGCAACCATACCTCCAGGAGTGAGGTGGGCAACATGGATTTGTAGTCCAGAACTGCAGATATGGGCAGGGTCCATTGAGGTGTCCTCCTCATGGATCGTTACCTTGCTACAGGGGGCCCACAATATTTAGTAGCAGGATGTATCATTGTCAGTGATGCAGTCAAATTCCGGAGTGACAATTGCAAACTAGTAGCAGTCATATGCTGAGGAGCGCAGTGCAGTGTTGGCAACAATGCAGGGTGGCACAGTAGCAGAGTCGGCAACAACGCAGATGCCTTGGTGGACAATGCAATAGCTAGTAGTAGTCAGAGACTCAGGAGACGGATGCATCATATTGAACACAGTTGATTCAGTATTTGGGATGCTTTGCAGTTGCAGTTGCAACAACAACAAATGAGAAGGAGTTGCAGTGCAGATACAGAGTTGGCAGCAGTATGGTAGTGTCAGCAACAACACAGATGCAACATTTTGGTTCAGCTACAGTCAATGGCAGATGAATCAGAGTTAGCGCTGTGGTTGATGGGCAATGGTTGAGGAAACAACGTAGTGACTAAGGGAACAACACAATGACTGAGGGAACAACGCAGTGATTGAGGAAGAAACACTGTGACCAAGGGAGAAACACTGTGATTGAGGAAACAACATAGTCATTTCCAACAGAGTTTCTTGTCAGACATCAACAACGTGAAAGAGGGTGGTACAGAGGTAAGGTGTTGTGGCAGGGTGTGCAACACTAGAACACAGTCCTCGCTAAGAGGGAGTGTTAGTTTTTGTAGTATCAATGTGTTCCAGTCTTGAAACTTTGTGGAGAAGCTAAATCACATGAGATCTCCATAACCCATACATTGTTTGTGGAAATTCCACCTAGAAGTGTCTCAATTCAATTATTAATTGATTTTTAAAAATTTCCGAAGCCTAAACTTAGGGAATATGGTTAATTAATCAGTGTTAATTGAGATAAGGTGAGAATTCTCTACAGACTCACACGAATCAACTGGGAAATAATCTTAGCCATCGATTAAGATTTAATCTCGGCTGTTGGAGTCCCAACAAAAGATTATAAGAAGTCGATGGGTAGATGGAGAGGACACTAGAGACACTTGAGAAGTTCGATTTCCTTGACAGATCAATTTCCAGAGAGCAGAGATTGAAGCAGAGACAGTGAGGGGCAAGGACAGTTATCCGGAGGAAGTTTTCCATATCCAAAGAGACAACAACAAGTGACAAAAGTGATCCACGTAGAAGTAGAGCAAGGACTCCGCAGTAGTTGAAGCAGATTAGTTCGATTTAGCTGGGAAGGAAGTCGATTCAGCTTCCAGAGGCCGAGAAATTCTTCCAGAGGGTCGAAGAGTCACTTCCAGCAGAGGTCGGCAAGACAACTTGCTCAGAGGTTGATCTGAGCCGCACGTGTGAGAGGCAGCGCAAGTATGCAGAGGGCCTATGTGGGGGTTTGGACTACTAGTTTTTTTGGAGGAGCCAGTGCCGGGATTGCTTGTGGAGTGAGAATTTCTTCTCTCTAATTATTTTTGTTAGACACTTGCTGTTTGGATTGCTTGTTGGGCATCCAGATTCCATAGATTGTACTTAGAATTTCATTGTTGGATAATAATAAAACCCTCAGCTGTTGCACCAGTATTTCCGAGTGGGTTTTTCCTGTGTATGTGCTAAATTTTCTCAGTTTCCAATGCTATTATTTCCACAATTATTTGTGAAAATCACAATGTGAATTATTGATATTTGTCGTAGCAAACAACAGATAAATTGTTAAATAAATTAACAATTAGGAAAATAATTTCTAGTTGTTGTGATAGATAAAAATTTTCACATGTCATACACTCTTTTCAATCCAAAGCGAAAATTTTCCCTAAGTGATATTACAGTGGCATCAGAGCTATGCATCTTACTAGCTTGTGAGCATATGAACCCTGGATATTTCCAAAAGACAAGGAGAATGATATAGTCAGGAAAAAGCGGGTTATCCACAACTCAGTCATGAAAGACAGAGAAGAACAGGAGGACTCCTTTGGCATCTTGAATAAGCTATGAAGGGGGAAACAATAGATAATCTAAGGGCATCAACAAATAGCTCAACTGTTAGCACAAGGGCAACAGTAGATCGCCCAAGGGCAACAACAAATGACTGAGTTTTTTACCCAAGTCATGGAAAATCTAAACATTATAGGTAACAATGCTACTTGTGGATCTAATGGTGGTAACATGAGATTTACAGAGGGGAGCAACAATGATAATCTTGGCTCTTTCAACAACTTTGCACAAGCAAACACAAGGGTGACCAAAGGAAGGAACCATAGGCCTCTACAACCCCAATTTCTAGATAGTCAAGGGGCAACAACCCAAGGAGCAATGTAACAAAATGGAAATTTTACAGAATATTCTCGAAGTATGCATCTGTAAATTTTTGTAGATGTTCTATGCTTGATGCAACTTTACTTTTATTACAACAATCACCTAAGTAGTTAAGTAAAATGCTGATAGAACATACCAGTGGATCTATAGAAGACAAACCAGAAACAGGAGAATGTGAAGGTGCATTACGGCGGTCAACAGGATGCTTCAACCAGCAAAGTCTCCTTGATCAGCCAACCCAGAATGTGTCACAACAATCCTCAAATCAGTGACCTAGTCAACTCAAGTCAACTCCAGAAAAGTCAACGCTGTCCAGAAAAGTCAACGCAGCTCCAACTTCGGTCAACCTTTTGACCTCGGTTCTTGTGCCAATGTGTACGGCCTTCCAAAATCGAAGTCTCCAATAAATTTCAGCCTCTTTGGACCATGCGTTGACCAAAGTCAACGCTGGTCAAACTTCCTAGGAAACCCTAGCTGCAGCAATCTGCATCCTTCTTCTTGGCTGTACAAACTCGTCCTTTTTTTTTCCCACGTGTGAGCTGAATTCGTCCTCCAAGGAGCTCGTACTAAATCAGAGAAGAGAAGAAGATGTGTGATGAGTGAGTGTGAAATGCTCTCCAACTTTGACTGTATTTATATACATCATTGAGGTGTGTGACACATCTGCTGGGGGTGTAAAACCTTAAGGCCGACCTACACATATAATTTATTATAAATAATAAATTCAAAATAAATGTTCTGCTCATCGGATTAAGATAAATTTTATATGGATCTTACACCTCTCTGAAAGAGGAATCCAATAAAAATATTGGTATCTTCATCTGAGCATCACAACATGGAGTTTGGACCTAGTTGTCCAATTTTAACACTCCCTCTCAACTAGGGAGAACTCCATCCATCAGTGCAATCAAACATCGTGCATCATCCCGTCGTAACTTGCTTTGCTGGCCTCTTTATTTCAGAACAGAAGTGGGTCAGTCACAAAGACATCATCCCCCGGCTGACAAATTCAGCCCAGAGGTCCGAAACCTCTATCAGACTCACAAAGAGTCTCCAACCAACCCGAAGTTGGTTCATCTGACCTGAAGTCAGGCGGAGGTCCGAAACCTCACTATACTTGATCCTAGATCAAGTGGTTGGACCGTGCCATCCTAGATAGAGAGTACGGCAATCTCTGATGCGTCCATCAGTATTTGCTACTAGTCTCTAGCTTTTCCCACCTCATTGGCCAAATGAGAGGTACTTCCCATGAGCCCTGAACTCAATGGGTAGGATGCATACGGGGCACAGATAAATGAGAGGTGAACCAGCTCAATAATCACAACGGTGGGGCAGAAGCATTATGAGTGCTTATAGCTCCGAGAAGCTATCCCCAAAGCCCCCCAGAGCTCCTAGAGCTCATCGTCCAACAGGACCCACATCATAGGGTCTTTCCACGACACCAAGACTCTCACGGAAGGTTAGGAACTTGACCTTCCCCAGGGGCTTAGTGAGAATATACGCGACCTGCTCATCAGTTCCTATATGATCGAGCCTTACGGCGCCTCGCTGTACCATATCCCGGATAAAGTGGTACCTGATATCAATATGCTTGGATCGGTCGTGGAACATAGGATTCTCAGTCATGCGAATCCCACTCTGGTTATCACAGAGTATCACAGTGGTATCTAGCACATGTCCAAACAGCTCACTAAAGAGCTTTTGCAACCAAACTGCTTCACAACAGGCCATACTCGCTGCAATGTATTCGGCCTCAGCGGTGCTCAAAGCCACCGACTTCTGCTTCCTGCTCATCCATGAAATCGAAGCAGAACCAAGATTGAAGCAGCATTCCGATGTGCTCTTACGATCCACCACACTGCCAGCCCAATCGACATCAGTATATCCACGGAGTGTCACACTCCCGGCAGTGTATCTCAGCCCATGGTTTATCGTGCCCCTAAGATATCTCAGAAGATTCTTGGCACCAACCCAGTGAAAGTGATGAGGCTCAACCATTTGTTGACTCAAAGTGTTCATTGCAAAACATATATCTGGACTGGTGTTCACTAAGAACATCAGAGCCCCTACGAGTTGACGATACTCAGTAGGATTGGCCAATACAGGCCCAGCAGCGCTGCCACTCAACTTCTTGAAGTTGAGTTCCATTGGTGTTGACACGGTCTTGCAGTCCACCATACCAAATCTTTCCAGAAGTTTCACAGTGTATTTTCCTTGAGAAAGGAAAATCTCTCCAGGTCTCTGCCAGACCTCCAGGCCTAGGAAGTAGTGCATCAGTCCTAGGTCCTTCATCTCGAACTCAGCGGCGAGCTCCCTCTTACATTGATGAATGAGAGGGTCAGCACCTGTCAGGAAGAGGTCATCCACATACAACACTAGAATGAGAGGCTTCCCCTGTACAACCTTGAAGTAAAGGTTCGGATCAGCATTACTTCGAGTGAAGCCCAACTTCATCAAGTAACTATCCATCCTCTCATACCAAGCTCTGGGTGCTTGCTTTAACCCATAGAGGGCTTTCTTCAACCTGCAGACATGAGTGTCTCGATTCTGAACTTCAAATCCCAGAGGTTGTTCTACATACACCTCTTCTTTTATTGCACCATGCAGAAAAGCGGTCTTGACATCCATCTGATGAAGACTCCATCCTTGCGTAGCAGCAAGGGCTATGATTGATCGAATGGTGGTATATCGTACCACAGGTGCAAATATGTCATCATAATCTACTCCTTCCTTTTGAGAGAAGCCACGGGCAACAAATCTTGCCTTGAACTTTTCAGCACTTCCATCAGAACCATGCTTGATCTTGTAGAGCCATTTCGCTGTGACAACTGATTTGTCCTTCGGTCTTGGAACCACATCCCAGATATCATTCTTCATTATGGACTTATATTCTTCGTGCATAGCATCCTTCCAGACTTGATGCTTTACAGCTTCCTCAAAAGATCCGGGTTCATTTTGTACAATGGTACTCATGGCAGCCAGATACCCTTGGTATCTACACGGCTTCTTGCTTTCTCGGAATGTCCCCCTTGGGGCAGCATGTCCCTCAGCATCTTCGAGGGTGTCCCTGAGCCATGATGGTATCTTTCCCAGTGAAGGAGATGGATCAATAGGGTCCATTGGTCCTTCAACATCAGGCATTGTCTCATCCTGCAGTTCTTCTTGATTTCCAGGCCTTGCTTCATGATTTTCCTCAGATCTTGGAAGATCTACTAATTTCTTCAGGGAAGCATCTTCATCAAAAGTGACATCATGGCATATCTCTACTTCCCTTTGACCAGGTACATAGACTCTATAGGCCTTAGAAGTTTCGTTGTAGCCCACAAACATTCCTTTCTTCCCAAAAGCATCCAGCTTACTTCTCTTTTCTTTTGGCACATGAAAATAAACAGGACATCCAAAAATTCTAAAATGTGAGACATCAGGTTTCTTACCAGTGAAAACCTCTTCGGGAGTTTTGGAGTCCAGGGCGAAATGAGGGCATCGGTTTTGAATGTATACAGCAGTATTCGCAGCTTCTCCCCACAGAAACTTCGGTAGACCCTGGTCACATAGCATGGCACGGGCAGCTTCCACAATGGTCCTGTTCTTTCGTTCAGCAACGCCATTCTACTCAGGAGTATAGGCAGTAGTAGTCTCCCTCTTAATGCTAGCTTCTCTGCAAAAGTCCTTGAACTCATTTGACTCATATTCAGTGCCATTGTCGGTCCTCAAAATCTTGATCTTCTTCCCTGTCATATTTTCCACCAAGGCTTTGAAGGTACGGAACCACATGAAAGCCTCATCCTTCTTCTTCAAGAAGTATATCCAAGTTTTGTGGGAGAAGTCATCAGTGAATGTCATATAGTAAGAACATCCTCCCAGGGATGTCACGGGTAGCATACCAGATAGATCAGAATGGACCAGTTGCAAAATATCAGATGTCTTTGTGACACTTGAGGGAAAAGGTCCCCTTGTATGCTTTCCTTCGGCACAACCCTTACATACACCTTCATGATTATTTCCAAAGTCGGGCATCCCTGTCACCACCTTCCTTGCTTCGGGAAGGGCCTTGTAGTGAAGGTGTCCAAACCTTCGGTGCCATAGTTCGGTTTGTCGGATAGTATCACATGTCATAGCTCCTAGAGGACTTCCTTCAACTTGATAGAGTGTTCCAACTCTAAAACCAATCACGATAGCTTCCTTGAGATTCTTCTTCCACATGCGTACTTTTCCATCAATGAATGCCACATTGAAGCCTTTGTCTTCAATCGCTGATACAGACACAAGGTTCTTCTTCAATTTTGGTACATAAAGTACATCTTGCAAATGTAGGACTTGTCCTTGAGACAAGTGGAGGGTCACAGTCCCTGTCCCTTTCACGGGATATGTGGCATTATCTCCAAGGATAATTTCCAGATTAGTATCCTTCTCAACCATGTTAGAAAGTGCTTCCTTGAACCCAGTGATGTGTCTTGAGGCACCACTATCTATCAGCCAGACATCCATAGTGTCGAGCGGGGATGCAGCAGAGAGGGCAGATACAAGAATGTATTCATTTCTTTTATCAACAACATTTGACTCCTCATACCTGGAGTTTCTAGACCTTTTGAAAGGTTTATTGTTTCCATCAGAGGGAGCCTTCCTCTTTCCTTTGGACCTGTTGTTTCTTTGATTTCCATTCCTCCGGTTATTGTTGTTGTCATCACTATCGGGAGAATCCTTTTTGAAAGGACATTCTCTGGCATAGTGACCAGGCCTATGACAAGTGAAACACTTGCCCTTCTTTCCTTGGGCCCTTGTCCTTCCTTTGTTCTTAGATCCACCATAGTTCTTCTTTCTAGAATGAGCAGCATAGGCAATATTTCTGTCATTTTCATATTCCTTCATTCTTGTCTCTTCTTGCATGCATCTGGACAGTAGCTCGTCAAAGTTAGGAATTGTACTGTTATTGAGAATGGTAGTGTTGAATACTTGCCATTCATATGGGAGTCCTCCAAGTGCGGTGAGTACCATCTCACGATCGGCTATTGTCTCCCCAATAGCTAGCAGATTGTTCCTAATCTCGGTCAATTTCAGAAAGTATGTTTGGACAAACTCATCCCTGCCTTCCTTTAGATTCTTCAATTGATTCTTGAAGAATGGCACTTGGTTTACATTGTTTACCTTGAACATTAGGATCAATTTATCATACATCTCTTTAGATGTACCCAACTCAGAGATGTAGGCCACCAGGCTTTTATGAATGGATTCCCTGATCATCAGCTTTGCTTTGATCTCTCCCTTCTTATACTTGGTTTTAGCAGCAGCAGTAGCATTGGATGGAGATTCTTGTATCTTACCCAGTACATGGTCCATGAGATCATGGTCTTCCAATTTGAGATCTAATATCATCTTCCAGGCATGGAAGTCATCCCTTCCAGTCAGCTTGTCATTCTCCTTGAAGTCATAACTTGTGGAACCCATTTTTCTTAGATGGTGATTGCTATAAGTTAGGGCTTGTCTTCACCTCAGCTCTGAAACCATGTAAATTTTTGTAGATGTTCTATGCTTGATGCAACTTTACTTTTATTACAACAATCACCCAAACAGTTAAGTAAAATGCTGATAGAACATACCAGTGGATCTATAGAAGACAAACCAGAAACAGGAGAATGTGAAGGTGCGTTACGGCGGTCAACAGGATGCTTCAACCAGCAAAGTCTCCTTGATTAGCCAACCCAGAATGTGTCACAACAATCCTCAAATCATTCACCCAATCAACTCAAGTCAACTCCAAAAAAGTCAACGTTGTCCAGAAAAGTCAACGCAGGGCAGCAACATCAAAGTCAACGCAGCTCCAACTTCGGTCAACCTTTTGACCTCGGTTCTTGTGCCAATGTGTACGGCCTCCCAAAATCAAAGTCTCCAATAAATTTCAGCCTCTTTGGACCATGCGTTGACCAAAGTCAATGCTGGTCAAACCTTCGTGGAAACCCTAGCTGCAACAATTTCTTCCTTCTCCTTGGCTGTAGTAATTCGTCCTTCTTCACACGTGTGGATCGAAATTGTCCTCCAAGTAGCTCGTACTAGATCAGAAGAGAAGAAGATGATGTGATGAGTGAGTGTGAAATGCTCTCCAAAGTTGACTGTATTTATATACATCATTGAGATGTGTGACACATCTGCTGGGGGTGTAAAACCTTAAGGCCGACCTGCACATATAATTTATTATAAATAATAAATTCAAAATAAATGTTCTGCTCATTGGATTAAGATAAATTTTATATGGATCTTACACCTCTCTGAAAGAGGAATCCAATAAAAATATCGGTATCTTCATCTGAGCATCACAACATGGAGTTTGGACTTAGTTGTCCAATTTTAACATCTGGTCAGTAGGTCTATACAACTTGGGTAGTTCTTTGAGCAACTTGTCAAACCTTTG